>JAEAOA010000761.1:750000-1117500 GCA_016746295.1 Potamilus streckersoni
CCTATAAACCGTCAGATATTATGTAATAGTATAACTATGGACACATATAAATCCGTCAGATGTTACGTAATAGTATAACTACGGACACCCGTAAACCATCAGATATTACGTAACAGTATAACTATGAATACGTATAAACCGGGCTTAAGTGAAAGTTTTCGAAATATTTCAGGGCATCAAAACTAAATCTAAATGCCTGTATTTTAAAATTGTGTTATCGTGTAACAAATGATAAATATGGCATTTAAAGTACTAAATTAAATTAAAGTATATTTTATCTTGGCTAAAGTAATAAATAGACATGTAACGAAAAGAGTGTTTAGAATGAAAGAAATCACGTGCTGGCTTCGTGCAATGAGCCTTCAGAAAACTGCGTAGAACGCTGTGATTAATTACTTAAGAGTAAGATTAAGTATCATAAAAGATTTACAAATTCCAAGGAGTGCCGCTGCAATATTCCAGATATCGCTTTCGGATTCAGTATCACACTCTGTGACCCAGCTAGCACCCAAAGTACACAAACAGCGTCTAAACCCCCATATCAATTTAGCCGAGCTTTAATGAAAATGGTTAGGGAAGAAGATAGTCTTAATGCTTCGACTGCCCAATGAGATGCTTGAATCATTTATCGTAATGGATATTTACAGTGCTACACCATTCTATTCACATCTTGTGAATTTACAGTGCTACACCATTCTATTCACATCTTGTGAATTTACAGTGCTACACCATTCTATTCACATCTTGTGAATTTACTGTGCTACACCATTCTATTCACATCTTGTGAATTTACAGTGCTACACCATTCTATTCACATCTTGTGAATTTACTGTGCTACACCATTCTATTCACATCTTGTGAATTTACAGTGCTACACCATTCTATTCACATCTTGTGGGTCTTTATTACAGTATATGACCATAGCTTCAATAACGATGTCTTACGAATCTATGGCCTTAATAGAAATAACAGAGAGAGGCAATCCAACAAGTTTAATAAATTCAATAAATATTCTGATTCTCTAAGATGCTGAGTGAAAATTTAGGACGAAGTGACAGCATTGAGAATGAAATCCCAAAGAATCTTAAATGTTCTAAACATTTCGTATTCCATATGAATACCAATCTTAAATGTTCTGATATATTCATAGTCTTGACTTGTTTGATGTACCAACAGTCTTGATGCATCAATATGCTATAATGAATGATGTCTTTGAATTAGTTCACACGAATCCACTTGTTATAGTAAAAAAAAGTCAATGAACGCTTGTAATTTCACTGAGCATCTTAAATAAATAATTCCTATCAAATTATATCTGAACACAACAAACATGATACCTCTAGAATAATATTACAATAGGAATTATGACTTTGTTGATAAAGTCTCTTTTATATACACCCCCATTTTGCCTATTACGCATTAGCAATTACCGGAAGGAAAAAAACCAACCTCAATCATTTTAAAGGAAACTTACAGCAACCTGTACACAAATTCGCTTTCAGGACCTTCAGTGGTCATAATCACTGATTAGTCTTGAGCTCAAACTGAAGCAAAGTTCTTTAAAGAAAATTACATTAGTCAGGTCTGAAAAATTCCTATAATCAATTACCGACAAATGCCACGCGCACAGTACAAAACATAAATATAACAAATTGAATTCAATAACATGATGATGACAATCAAATGATTGCCTCAAAAAATGCATTTAAATTCTTTGAATTTAATTAATTTTCATTTCATTTCTTAACTGTTAACAGTTTAATTATTACCTACAACTCCTCTTGAATAACAATATGACTTTTAGGACATTTTGAAGCTCTTACCCCGTCAATAACTAAAATTTGTCTGCTAATACAATTACCGCTGTTGTAATTGTAAGCGTTCCTCAGGAACTTCACTTTCCTTTCTTGATTAAAATGGAAATAAGGCTTATTATCTCGTGTGTATGAGAGAGAGAGAGAGAGAGAGAGAGAGAGAGAGAGAGAGAGAGAGAGAGAGAGAGAGAGAGAGAGAGAGAGAGAGAGAGAGAGAGAGATTATGGCTTGATGGCTTGATGGTGATTCAAAATTAACAAACCTTGAAATCATAACAAGCACAAGTTCCATTTCAAGACCGCAAAAAGAGCTCATCTAAACATCTGCTAGCTGTAATAAAGTCAGGCGTTTCCGAAATATTTTCCAGTGGTTATGCTATCTAAGTTTTTTTAATTTGTTGATCAGGCACAACTCTCAATTGCCACGTTGGTAAGCACTTTATAATGTAATTTAGGTTTTTGTAACTGCAATGTACATTTGAGAAGCAATCGTTTTTAACATTAGGTTATGATCGGGATAAGTCTGCGAGTTTAAAAGATGAATAATTCATAAAATACTTTCGGCACAATGTGTTGCAGCGGTTGCTTCATTGCTGTAATGTTGTTGTCCATGAAAACAAAATAGCTAAAGTTCCCTTACTGTATATTTCCCACACTTCATCGACACGCAACGCTGCCATCGTTGATCCAACATCGACTTAAATCAGTTTAGACACTGACCTGATTAAAGAACGATAGTTTTTTTTTCCTAGCGCTATTTGTTTTGCAAATTACATTAATTTAATTAGAAATACCTTTTTGAATACAGAGTTACTTGCATCTAGTGGGCTTTTAATACGATGGCTCAGGGGTGATGTGAAGCGTACTTTAATATGAGTACAGTCAAACTTCGAAAATCAGAAGCGTTACCAGACCAAAATGTTTGTCGGAAATTGTTTAGTTGTTCCAGTTGCTGGTAACCAGATGTACATTTAGGATCCGACGGATATTACCAAAAGAAGGTTTTCAAAATAGTCACCCTAGCGGCCATATTGGATGTCCGATCAGCGACATTTATGTTCAACACCAATTAGGCATTCGAAACGCCTCGTCGCTACAGACATCTGTTTAGGAACAGCATATGGTTAGAGTTCAGTTTCATCGTTTACATAAATGGCCGTTGCATAATTTCGAAACCGTATTTAGTATATGTTTTACGGTGTACCATGTAATACCAACAAATATTCAACAAATATAAAATTTAATGGTACAAACATGTATAAAAGCTAAATTTTCAAGGAAAGGGAAATAAAGCAAATTAAAACAAAACGCGAAGACAAAACGTTTAAAAATGTCAACTTAAAAACAATTCCACATAAACATTAACACATAAAATCATTCAAACATAACTGAAACTTGCTAACTGTTCTCCCTCAAGATAGTCCAAGATTTTCTCGGTGGTCATAATACTTATCGCGCAAGGTGGAAATAAACACGGTCGACACGAATGTACTCCGCTGTCGGTGGACACATGCATTGTACACACTCCTTTCTAGGAACACTCTTCTGGAGGTTTGAAAAGGAACTTTACGGTGTAATAGCGGGTCATAGTATGGATGACAGGCAAAGCAGAACTAATTTTCTTCATTTCAGGTTATCCTGATGTGCATTTATCCTTAGCAGTGCGTGGGTTCAACTGGTTGGGTGTCGGCCTAGTGCGATCTAAAACAAAATATTCCCAGCAAACTACAGTTTTATTAGGAGACCACAAATTTCTTGCTACGACACTGGTTTATGCACATTCATGATTTTGTTATTTCACTTTTTTTAAAAAAAAAATGTTTCCTGAATTGTAAGCGAAGTTTCGAAATCTGAATAAAAAGGCAGCAGTAACATGGATACTGCAAGTACCACAAAAATATCAAACTAGAACAAAGTAAACGTTAAGAAGCAAGCCGGTATGCTGCTTTAACATGTTCGGTAATAAATCCATGTTAAAGCAACTATATCTTGTTAACCAAATATTGAACTGTCTTCATCAGCTCACCATTTTCATCCCTTTCACTCTACCTGAAATTTGACTTCTAGGCAGAAATATTTTCCTATTAATTAAAATCAGACTAAACTTCTAGTTCAAACAAACTTTACGAAAGTAGCAATTTCTGATTTTTCAAGAATACTGTTATTCGTTTGTAATTTTGTCATTGGAATTCTGACATTTTTTGCTTCCAAAAATGAAACTTTGCAACTGTCATTTACCGTTGTCTTTCCTGAATAAAGAGGAGTGGTGTTAATTAGTGAAAATGATATTAATTATACAGAAGGCTTTCATAAAACTTTTATGTATGCCATCAGAATTATCAAAAGAACATTACGAACTGCGGGCACACCTTTTACTCTGGAAATTAAATAAGCTGTAGAAATTTTCTGCCAAAGACATGGCAGACATTAGAGGATTATATGACTTTACAGTGGCGATTCGAGATCATCGGAAGTGGAAGGGTGGATGGTGTGGTAACTAATCAAAGGAGATCTTAAACTTCTGACGGAGTTTTAGGGGGCAAAGATCTTGAATTTTTAGCGTTTCCAAAATTATTGTGTGCTAACCAACTTCACTAGTTTCTGAAAGCACAGAGCTTACTTCGTTAACTGACGAGAAGCTCTTCATTAAAAGTCGTAAAAATATGTTTACAGTACATGATTGTAAGTCTTTCAGGACATTTCATCATATACATAAACAGGTGCGTAACAGATAGACTGGTTTCAGGGGACTAATAAAGTAGTTGCAATTGTTATTTTAATTAAGGTATTCCAGGCGATTACGTTTGATGGTTGTTGCATCATTATTTTCTCCATATAAAAGCTTTAGACATCCTATCAAGTTTTATAGCTCGCTAATTACTCGGGGAATTCTTGTTTTAAATTTGAACTCTTATACAGAACAATATATAAGTATATAAAAACATATTATATTATATACCACTGTTATGTAAAACCAGACACATACATATCTAATTATTTGATACTACATAGACAGTGATTAAAACGATTTCATTCAGCATGCCACTTGTACGGTTCATTAATTAATTATTGACCATACAGGTTGAAGTCAGCCAACAAAATATACATCAAGAGTCAACTAAATTTCGACATGATAACTTTTATAAATTTACACAGCTTTAAAACTCGATACATTTTTGCATTAAGCAATGGTATCAAATATTATATTTTGCCTTTTAATGTTATTTTAAGGTTGAAGTTTGAAAACAAAAACATTGAATATGTAAAGAGATCTCTCTCTTAAATTATTTTTGTTGCCTAATGTGCAGGTGCTTAGTTCATTAGAATATTGTATAATCCTCCAGTTTTAGACTCTAAACGGTTGTTTGTGGTTCTAATTTTAAACTAAATAATGCAAACATTTTGGAATTTAAAAAAATATTTAATCTTCCAACCAAATGTTTGAGTTTTTTCTTTTTTTTTGTTTTTTCTGTGCTTGGTTTTCTTTGAAAGAAAAAAGACCATGGTATAAACCTTACTTGAAAAAGTTTAGTTTGCACCCCGTGCCTGAGGACGCATGTCCTTTATACTATGTTCTTCGTGCTGTTGATGAGCAATTTGAATATCCGGAAAATATGGCTAATTCCGAATGAATCCGAATGCACATTCGTCAAGAATATGTTTAACGTATTCAAACCATCTATAAGTTGTTTTTATGTTTTTATGTCATTCAATATAATATTATATATGTCATTCGTGTTTTCTGCGTGCTTACCCCAATTATTGTATACTAATATATAATGACGTTCAGATTCAATCTAAATTAAGAGGTTGTCTTCCACTTTCTCCATATGTCGTGTTTTAACTGGGGTATTCATCTTACGCAGTCATGTCCATCATTGAAAATCTATAAATGTTCTCAATCACTTTTCAATTTTCAAAGACCAAAATTTCCGACCCATACGTTAGAATAGGCAATAAAGTAATATTGATTAGTTTCAGTTGGGGATATATAATTAGGTCATGATTCTGTATGCACTTTTTTAAAAACAAAACAAAATGCTTGCATTGCTTTGGATTTTGATTGCTTTATAGCTTTGAGCGATCTGCCGATGTTACGCAGAAGAACTCCAAGACAAATATATTTATTTACCTCTTCCAGTGTCATACCATGATAGGTAAAGACAATATCGTTTTCGTGTTATCTTTGCAAAAAAAATCACTTTTGTTATCATCAGATTCACTTTAATCTCCAATAATCGCAGTAACTGATACATTAATGATACACAAATCGGAGATCTTCAGTATTTTCTGTGAAGAGAACTTTATCATCTGCGACAAAAGTAACAACACTTTAAAATTTTGAGTGATTTCATGATATAGACCATTTACTTTTATGTCATTGCAGTGTTTCCATTCAATTTACTTTTCAAGGTTTAATAGATAAATATCAGATAGCAATGTCAATAGGTTTTCACCATGACCAACTAATTACAGGCAAGGAAATTCAAACACTAATAGTTATACTTCATTTAGTATCTTTATACCTATTATGTATAAGATTCAAGAGTGAGTCACGGATGGCCGAATGATCTAAAGCCTGACCTTATTGACAGCAGTCATCGTGGATTAGAGCCTCGGGCTCGGCCAAAGTGGGTATGGGAGAAATCTTGTGTAAGATAATATACTCTTGTGATAGCTGCTGTAACGGATGTAATGCAGGGGTGCACAATAAGTCGATCGCGATCGCGATCGCGAAGGTAGTGTGAGTAGATTTCGTAGCATGAAAAATAATAGACGTCATCCTATATATGTTATTCATTTTTGTAGTATGTAGATCATTTTGGCTTGGTCAATTTATAAGTAGATCGCATGCTGAAAACGTGTGTGCACCCCTGATGTAATGTACTTTATAGAGATCCCTTCCTTTTGCGTAAGAATATTTTAAAAATATTACCACTACATATATTATAATGAAGAAAACTTACTTGATATTTCCATTCTCTAAAACGTAAGTTGATTTACGTCCTATCTTGAGTGTCCTTTTTCTGAACAGCACACATAATACAAGTTAATAATAGAGAAAACTGGCTAATTAAAGCATGAATTTTGTTTCTGATTAAGTAAGGTTTAAATGTACATCTATGATTAATCATTATTTTGGACAAAACACACGGTCAGAATAAAACATTTACAAAATGTACATAGTGAACTTCTTTACTGATTATAATTAATATTATATCCATGGAGTTGGTAGATGGATGAATATTAACACCCAATATGTCTATGCAGATATTAGATAAAGTCACAAAAAATAAGTAAAAATCATGTCTAAGCAGTTTAAAAAATTGTCATTTTATGAATGGGTTATTCTGCTTTTTGTTTATTAAAATAATTTTCTCTTTGATTTTAACAAAACTTTTATCTGCCATAATTTGGTCCCCCTGACTCTAACAAATCTATAAGTTGGTTCATAGCTTAGCCTCGTTTTGGGTTCGTTGACCCAGGGTCACATGAATACATTTTAAGAATGGTCTATATCAACCCATCTCAGGTTTGATTCATATTGTAATGACCATAACTAGAGTCACAATGACTTGGATACTCTTTTCAGTCTTTGCTTTTATTACGTTTGTTTTTATAGATATGGTACATATGAATATGAATATGATTTATAATATTTATTTTACAAAGAAGAGTAATTATATTATCTCTAATGTCCATTGACTGTCAAACTAGCAGAAAATTCTGGCAACCGATCTTAACATGTGTAACCTATTTTCGAGGTAAAGGTTCTTTCGGTAAAACGTCTTTGAAAGTCTGTTATAGAGTTTTTAGAGTGTACTGTTTAGCTTATCTGCTACACATGTTATGCTCTTATGCTATTACTATTAGTAATATATGTAAAATACCTACGAAATCATGACGAGAACAGTCCAAAATATGTCATCGTTTCACGATGTCCGCCATTTTAGATTAGCATGAGAGTTTCGTATTTAGAGATTCTATAAATTCACATTTGCAGTTATTCTTTCTAATGATAATAAGGTACTAATAAGAAAGTGACTTGCATGTTTTAGTGATAATATCGTTGCAATACCGTTGTATCGAGGTATGCAATTCATGTTTCAATGTGACAATAGCGGTCGTCTGCATAAAGTGCAGAACCCGCATCTATATGAATCGATTCAATTATTCAAGACTTAAGTTATCATCATAAAGTTTAATTTCACCTAAACTTGAGCTCATAAAATGTTCTTATTCGTTTCATAGACGAGCTCTATGGTATTCAACTATTTATTGTTATGCAATTTATGTATTTGTAATTTTTGACATTGTATACCATGCAAAACTGTATTGTTTACAATGCAATGCATGGCGCACCATACAAGACACCGATTGGTTACATGGGTTGCCGTGCATGCAGCGATTGGTTGGATTGTCTCACGTGGTGCCTGGGGAAGCTTATAAATACGGGAGCGCTGTCAATGTTGGTCAGACAACTGACGAGTACAGTCGGCGCCAGAATTCAAAGTAAAGCAAGCTTTCGAGTATGTACATTTCTTTTATCTTTACAAATATCATATCATAATAATAAATAATCAAGAATTGATGGAATAATAGATTGTTGCAGTTGTCTCCCACCACACTTGAAAGCCCCCCACCTCCTGTTGTTTTTTTTTTAGAATTACATGATCTAGCTGTTCACAATAACTATAGCTCTTATTTATTTATTTATTTATTTATTTATTTATTTATTTATTTATTTATTTATTTATTTATTTTTGCAATTAATTAAACATTGCCAAAATTGTTCTCGATTTTATGTTGAAGATATAACCTTTTACATTGCCTCAACCCCAAACTTTTGACTTTTTTAATACTTTTCTCTCTGTTCCTTTATACAAATATATGTAGCACCCTTAAGGACCAAAAAAGGGCCTTACAATATCGAGGGACTCGACTGAATTCGCAGACGAGTTGTAGTGGGTTTGATTGTAAATGTGGTTTTTTGGGTTATTCATTTGCTTTCTGAAATCAACGGTTTCGCCAACACTTTGAGGGAGAACATATCTGGAGTGTGGGAAGGTAGATTAATTGCTGGTTTGACATCCCAGCTTCTGATTGATAGTGAAGTTAACTCCAGTCGTTGAACTCCTGAACGAATTTGTCTCGGACATATGTTTGGGAATTACGCAGTTCATATATTTCCAGCAGTACATGCCCAATATTGTCGTCGCCTTTAAAGTTACCTTAACACTTACCATATAGTTTTTTCAGAATTGTAGGTCTATATTACGTAATTATAAGACATTCTTTTAAAAATGCTTTCATTTGGTGGAAGGATTTGATTTTGTGTAATTGATATATTGTAAACTGGGGCATCGGAGTGGAATGTACCCACGACGAAGGCAATCTTTTGTTAAAAAAAAGTTTTTTAGGTTTTTTGTATAGTCTAGTGTGGTTTATTCTGTATCTTCTAATTTTGCCCTTTCGACTTTCCAGGAATCTGTTTTAAGGTATCTGGATTAGAGCATATAAGTTTTGTCCGGAGAAACAAGACTAAATGAAGATTTTTTTATTACGTGATCGGGTAGCAACTGATCGAAAATGGATACAGATGAGAATCTATTGGTTTAGAATACATGTGAGTTTATATAAAAGGTAGATTAAGTATCTAAGAAAATGTAGGACCTTTTTGATGACTCTGACATAAATTTAATCTTAGGGTGCAAGCTATTGTTATACTTCAAATAAATATTTTGAACTTGCAGCCCGTTTCGATCTAGTTTGATTCTATCTAGTCAGTGAATTTGCATCACTTTAGAAGCCTACTGAGTGCCTCAAGGAGGAGATTTACCTGCGTCTTTCTACGACAATAATGGAGTACGAAGATGCCATTTTTGTGTCCAGCTCTGTATGTTTGCAGGAAGTGTTGTTACAAAATAGTATGTGAGAAAGCAGGTTATAATGACTTTCTTGCGTGAAATCGTCATCTGGAAGTGAAATTTTCGGTGCTTTATTAAGATACTCCATAGTATTTTGGATACGTGAAGGCATGTGTGTGTGTGTGTGTGTGTGTGTGTGTGTGTGTGTGTTGAACTTTTCAATGTAAGGGTTGATGAATGATTCAAAACAGCTTATATTGCAAAATTATCATTTGATCAAATGCCGTAGTTCGCTTGGATGTTGAGCTATTGTTACCTAGTGAAATCCGGATGTCCTTGTACATCAGAAGTAGTTTACTAAAAAGTTTCAGGTTTTGGTAAATAAATGCCGATTAATTCAACTTGTCACCCGAGCTGGTATTTTTACTCGCATTCGACTTTCATAAACTTTTTCATAAAACTCTAACATTGTTGACAATAATGCTTAAGAAGGCGAGACAAGCAAGGTAAGAACCCCGTGCATATCAAATTATAAACTTTACACCTGCAGTAATGTCCTATTGTGTCATATGAATACCTCAACTGAGGTTGACGATATTTGACTTTCAGGAATATTAACACCACAGATCTATATTTTTTTACAACAGAGAAGCATATATTCTGCGTAGCCAGGCGAAACAGAGAAGAGTTAAACTCCAAATCGCAAACTCCCAGTTTGATCAAAATCACATCTATAATGCTCTACGTGTAAATCTGATAACGGCCGATTAATGGTTATGTTTTGGTGATCCATGTTAATACCATAATCGCAATTTTTATCAGCCAGATACGTCATATATAATTGCGATTGGGAAACTTAACGGTATAGCTGATGAACATTAATATCAACCCAACGATCTGATATATTTTCAGATTTTAGAAACATGCATCTCCATTGGCTATTTCAAAGGTCACCAGCACATGATCCCTACGCGATCTCTCTCGGATCTTCACACAGGACATCGAAGATCTGATTTTGATCAGACTGCAAAAACTCCAGTCATATCAGAGTAAAGATTTAAGACCTATTACAATATTATACTAAAGTTTTAACTGAATGGGGCAAAACCACGTAGAAGCTGTGTGACATTCAATAGATTAACAACAATATTGTTCACCATGATAACCCAAGATTTTGTCATTAAGGTGTAGAGACAAGCAAAGCAGAAGCTGCTAGCAAAGAATCTCCTGTAGCCAAGGTTCCGATATGTTAGCCTCAGCTATGCCTTAGCGGATTAAGCAGGTATTCTAGTCCTAGCGACATCTGGTGGATTTCATAAGTTGCAATGCCACCGGCCCCAAACAAGATCAGCTGTTGTAATCGAAAGTGTTTCTCAGAAACTTCAGAGAGAGAGAGAGAGAGAGAGAGAGAGAGAGAGAGAGAGAGAGAGAGAGAGAGAGAGAGAGAGAGAGAGAGAGAGAGAGAGAGAGAGAGAGAGAGAGAGAGAGAGAGAGAGAGAGAGAGCATGGCTTTAAGATGGTTTAAAATTAAACAACCATGCAGGTATGACGGGCCAAATTTTCAAGAGAAGGCTGCAAAGAGAGTCCCTCTAAACATCTGCTAGCTCTAATTAAGTAAAACATTTCTTTAAAATTTTCTAATAATTATACTATTCTACGTGTTTTAATTTGTGAATTAGATATAACTCTCAACTAGCACTTTGTTTCTCAGAAACTTCACAGAGAGAGAGAGAGAGAGAGAGAGAGAGAGAGAGAGAGAGAGCATGGCTTGAAAATGGTTTAAAATTAAACAATCATGCAGGTATGACGGGCCAAATTTTCAAGTGAAGGCTGCAAAGAGAGTTCCTCTGAACATCTGCTAGCTCTAATCAACCAAAACATTTCTTTAAAATTTTCTAATAATTATACAATTCCAGGTGTTTTAATTTCGGTGTTTTAATTTGTGAATTAGATATAACTCTCAACTGGCACTTTGTAAGCACCTTTGAACATCTGCTAGGTTTAATAAAGTTAGGCGTTTCCGTAATATCTTCTAATTATAATGCCATTATAGATGATGTACTCTCAATTGCCACTTGGTAATCACTTTACAATGTACTTTACCAACCACACTCCCTCCAAAAGTCCAATATTATTTTCAATGATACGCCCAAGAAAGCTTTCTCAAGAAGTTCACTTCACCATACTTGTGTCTCGTAATGTTAAAAATAGACGCACTCAACAGGAGTGTTTCGCTTTCTGTGGACAATGGCAGGGTACACACTCCCGTCGAGGTACACTTTTCAAGAAGTTTGAAACGGAACTTTACGGTGTAACGGATAGTTCGACATGTCAAGGAAATTGAGCAATTTTATCAATCAAACATAGCATTTGTTGTGCTTGTAAAAATGCTTAATACAATTGTATGCTAATAGTATGCTTATGTTCGAATTGTACCTCTTATTTGAGTCATAATATTACATGAAATAAAGATCTGTGTATATATGTTGTTTTTTTTAACAATCATTACCTCGGTTGGTTTTCTTGGGGTTTTTTTCTTCTAATTAAATTCGGAATATTGGAATCCGGCATCATGTTGCATTCGTGAATGCTTTTGATAAAATTGCCTAAAGTGAGTATTCACTTGTAATTGGTTTCATAGTTGAAAAACACCACACTATATTTTTAATTCTGGAATGACCTCAAGTCCTATTCATGTTTAAAATTGCAAAGTTGAAATCAATTATTTCTAAATGTTATATCTTTTTGAAAACAATTTATTATCGAAGGTTTTAAAAAAATATTTGAAATTTATGAATAGGTGATAACGTAACAAAATCTTTCTTTATTTTTCTTTATTAGGCTTGAGACTAAGCTGTCCTGCCATATATAAGTAATATGAAGTAATATGTTTATCAATATTACCTGTATAAAATGGTTTATCTGTCCAATTGTGCGGCTTGAAGAAATTTAATAATTGACATTAAGAAACAGCTGAGTCGTTTCTGTAGTGACATCCATAAATCAAAGCAAACATCTGAAAGCACATTTATAACGTCTCTACGCAGTGGTGATGATTTTAATGATACTTTCGTAGAAACGTTGCTAAAGTATATCTCATGTTTGTCTATAAAGCGCTTTTTCTAGACATCACAATAAGTGTTTAAGTAAACATCCCATGTCAATAATGCTCTCCTTTTACAAGGATTCATAACAAACATTTCAAGATGGTTTCCATACGGGATATGTTGTATGTCAAAAACGCTTCATTGTCTTTAGGACCAGCCTAACATAAATACGAATTTTCTGGTGAAACCTCCACAGAATTATTGTAAACTGCTAACGTAAGTAACGAAAGCAATTTATATTTGGAAGATTTGTTCGCGATCAGATGCACCATTTCATTTAGTACCATATATCATCATCATCATCAATATCCTTTTGTGAAAACTCTATACAGATTCAGTAAAACAAATAGTAGTGATGACAATGGTTTCAAGGTGGCAATTGTAGCGATCATCCTTGGCTGATCGAGGAGCACTTTCTTCTCTTAGGACCAACTAGACATCAAAATTTTCTTTAGTGAATAAAATAACAAGGTTTTTCATGGTCACCATGCAAGATATTAGATCAGTACCATTTTTATGTGTACATTCTAGACATCATATGAAGTAGTTTAGTGAAAACTCCATGCCAATAAGATATGCTGAAGATCAGAACTAAGTTCCTTTGCAGTTGGGGTTTAGTTTGAAGGTGTTCAATGTCGTGGAATATTGCACAATTCTGACAATCTAAAGTTAACGGTGAAAAAAAGATGAGCATACAATACAATACAATACAATACAATACAATACAATACAATACAATACAATACAATACAATACAATGCAATGCAATGCAATGCAATGCAATGCAATACAATACAATACAATGCAATGCAATGCAATGCAATGCAATGCAATACAATACAATACAATACAATGCAATGCAATACAATACAATACAATACAATACAATACAATACAATACAATAAAATATAATACAATACAATGCAATACAATACAATACAATGCAATGCAATGCAATACAATACAATGCAATGCAATGCAATGCAATGCAATGCAATGCAATGCGATGCGATGTGATAAAATACAATACAATACAATACAATACAGTACAGTACAGTACAGTACAGTACAGTACAGTACAGTACAGTACAGTACAGTACAGTACAGTACAGTACAGCACAGCACAGTACTATATGCTCATTGTTTTCTCCGTTAACTTTTCATTGACAGAATCGTTTAATATTCCCCGATATTGAAAACCTTATATTGTACTACTCGCGTTTGAAAAACGTGAGTGCGCTACGCTATGAAGTCATAAGGTCGGTGGGATGAGCTATATGCCTATATGCGCATGAATACTATTATTGTGTATTGAAGGATTATAATATTGTGAACTTTATTATGTTAATAATAAAATAATAAATTTTATTGAATAAATTTTGTTGTGAATTTTATTATTAAGTCTTTGGTAATGAAAAAAAATGAGCATACAATTAAAAGGTTACTACATTTGAATGGAAAAATATGAATTCGTTCTTTTGGATGGATATACTGCACTCCCTAAGTCGTGCAGTATAGACATGCGAAAACTCTTTCATATTTTCCCATACAAATGCAGCAACATATAAATACAATACAATACAATACAATACAATACAATACAATACAATACAATACAATACAATACAATACAATACAATACAATACAATACAATAAATACAATACAATACAATACAATACAATACAATACAATACAATACAATACAATACAATACAAAACAATGCAATACAATACAATATAATACAATACAATACAATTCAATACAATATAATACTGAGGATAAACAATGTAGTTACAATTGTAGGGCGTTGTTAAATAACGTTTAATAGACACCAGTTTGATGGTTGTTACAACATTATTTATCTGGAAATAAAAGCTTTAAGCATTCTGTCAAGTTTTATTATAATTCGCTTTTATTCAAGCTAGTATATACAACAAGATGTAAGCATATCAAAACATTCTAGCACATACCACTGTTATATAGCATCGAAATAAACCTAACTACATATATGCTAGCTCATGCCACTGTTATGTAAAATAAGATGTAAGCATACCTACACGATGCAACATGCATAATGATTGCAAACATGTCGCTGAAAAGACCATTTTGCATTTTAACCTAAATAATATACCTATCATGTTAACTGAATTTTGATTTGACACATTTTATAAATTAACTAAATTTTAAAACTTCAATACTTTTTGAGTTAAGCAAATGAAGTTTGTATGTTATATAAAGTTTTGGAATGAGAAACATTGGATGGATGTGTAATTAAATTTATCTTCTATATATTATTTGTTGCCTAATGTATACAATCATTCGTTCCTTAGAATTTTTGACCATCCGCAAGTTTCAATTGTAAACAGTAGTTTGTGGTTCTGAATTTAAAGTCACTAATGCAAATGATTTTAGGAAAATAAATAAATAATCTTCCAAGTTTACAGGCGTATCTCTTACTTGAAAAGATTTTGTTTTCCTTCCCTATCTGAAAATATTAGTCCGTTCTCCTGTTCCTCATGCTGCTGCTGAACCTTACCTATATCAAGAAAATACTGCAATACCAAATATACCTGTATCTACATTTTTCGATAAAAGATTTATCATATTTAGATATTCGACAAGTATTGTTACGTCTTATATGTATTTTAATGTCACATTTTACATCCATATCCCTTATTATGGCATGTTATCCCACAATTAATGTATACCAATATGTCATGACGTTCAGTTTCACTCTAAGTGTAAGAGGTTTTCATCCTCTGTCTCCATAAAGCATGTAAGTAAAATCGGAGAATTCGTTTGACATTTTTTTTACTTGTTGGAAAATATGTATGATTTCTCAATGGTTTTTCAATTTTCAAAGCTCAAAATTTCCAACCCGTATAGTAAAATACGTAATTTGGTAATATGGAATAATTTTAGACCGCAGTTTATGTAGGCCAAAACAAAATTAATGCTCACGTGGCTTTTTTCAGATTTTCGGATTATGGTGTAAGGGAGGTAAATTCTTCTACAATATAAAGTGTGGAATCAGCGGTTGTCTTTCTTTGAGAAATTTCTTCGCAGATTTTGCTTTTGCAGCTTAAAATGTCTGAACTAGAAAATTAGACTGGCTTGCAACGCTAGGAGGATGATGAAATAATATTATTATTCTTTGCTTGCATTATCTTTTATGTGTATCTTTTGGTAGATAATTCAATATAATTTTATTTTTTTTATTCATGGTTGTAATGTGTACAGAATATCTTTATATCGATTTGCCTATGTGACTTCAATCGAATAAAATCATAATATGGAATATAATCTATAAATAGAAGTTTACGTATGTACTGACAGTTGTTAATAAGCAATTTTGTTATCTTTTCATATTGGTCTCAGCCTTGTTATTGCTATTGTTGTCTGGGCAATCCTGCAAAGTATTTCTGATTTGGAACCCTCATATGTGATAATTAGTCCTAAGTACTTCAAGCTTGCGACTCTTTCCAGCTTCTGGACACTGACCTTCATTTCTGCGCTAATGCCGTTGGTGAACTTTGTTATCAGTTTTGTTTTATCTGCGCTAATTTCCATAATGTTTGCTGTGGAGCTTGTGTCGAGGCACTCAACCAAGTCAGCTAATTCTTTTTCATCTCCTGACAAAACCATCAATATCATCTGCGAAGCTAAAGTTGGTGATTATTCTTCCTCTAATGCTGACAGTGCCCTTGTGGTCATGCAAGACTCCTTCATGATCCTTTCCAGGAAAATGCTGAAGAGTGTAGGTGACAGAATACATGTGTGTAGGTGACAGTATCCCATTGTTTGTGCTAGTTAAAATGAATATGCCAAGTGACGCAAAAACAGTAGTATGTTCTAACACGTGGGGTATGCTTCGAAATATAGTCGCAATATACGGTGTATAGAAGGAGAGAATTAGGCAATCAATTTTACTCCGATTTTGGAATCATTCACAATTATTGTCTTCTTGCTGTACATCTGCAGACGTGTTTTAGGTTCTACTTAAATATTATTTCAGTGTAATTAACAAGTGCTCATTATTTGTACTATAACATTAGTCTGGAACTTACAAATTATTTGAAGGATTTCTAGACAACTCCATCTTAACAATGTCACGGTTCTTGGAGGACCAGTACATTTCCGGTTTTGAAATTTATAAGGAACTTTTCATTTATTTAGGACTTTCATAAATACAATAAAGATACTGCTGCAACTAGGTCTATGACCCTGAATTTTATCAAGCTGCAAATACCACAAAAGGTCAACAGCAGGACCCGAAGAATAAAGAGTAAGACACAACCCCCAAAACTTATGAGACCGCCAGTAATGATGAAATCAATAAACTTTATGAATCAACTGTATGGCCCTAAAACACCATCAGGGTTTTTAAACACTATAAGTTTTAATAATACGTTGTATTTTGGAGTATGATGTGTGTGTGTGTGTGACAACAGAGACAGGACAAGTAGAGACATATCTCTTGACATCGTGGTTATGAAGCTAATTTAGATTATCTAGAGTTTAACGAGAGACAGATGAATAGGAGAGAGAGAAGGGCTTGGAAACCACATGAAATGAAACGCCCATGATGTAATCTAACAATCTAAGCCTAGGCATGTGTCCTGTTACATCTACAAAAGTTTCAAGTACAAAAGTCTGAGCGACTGGTCTGACCTTGACCTTCAATTTAAACTTGCGCTCTGAAATTCACATGTATCAAAGTAGTAATGCTTTATGAATCAAATAAGTAATGCTTTATGTATCGAAGGAGTAATGCTTTATGTATCAAAAGAGTAATTCTTTATGTATCGAAGGAGTAATGCTTTATGTATGAAAGGAGTAATGATTTATGTATCAAAAAAGTAATGATTTATGTATCGAAGGAGTAATGCTTTATGGATCAATGGAGTAATGGCTTTTACAAGCATCAATTGTTGCTTGAAAAGTTAACACTTTAATAAACAAATGGCTATGAAAGCTGCACGAGTTATCGTCTAAAAGCATTAGTAACAGTGATCATAATGATTTTGACATCATTTCAACAATTTAAGTCCTTTATGCCAGAACGATTTCTATAAGATTGTGCCAACTTCAATTATGCAGTATTTGAAAAGAAATTATTTATACATTTTTTCAACTTCCAGTAACAGTGGTAATGCTGAATGACAGATGTGCATGAATGCGTTGCTGCCAGAATAAAACGTAAAATTATGGGAAAACTAGTGATGCTGTTTTTCTTCAGAATTTATATGGACTATGAATGATACCCAATGGAAACGTCACGATGGCTGAAAAATCACACCATAAGCTGACTTGGTCTTATGGCTAAGTGAGCTCCAACATGGCTGTGCACAAATCACAAATTTATTTTAACAAAATGAGCATGTAAAAAATTATTCTTCATATACATTACCAGTAAGTTTACATGCATTTTCATTTTATATAATTGAGTCAAATGTAATTTCTAGCAAATCACACACATACATCATGTGTAATTGGCTTCTTAGTTGATCTTTTCTACACAGCAGAGTGAAACTCAAAGCACACTGGGGATACATGCTGAGCACCAAGCGAGGCAACTCATAGTACAATTTTTTTAAGTCTTCTGTATGATTCTTCCGTATCTGTGACTTCCCACGTCTTTTCAGTTAGGCCACCAAAGCACTCTAAAACAAACTATACAGATCAAGTAAACTTGCTGAATACGTGTTACTATAAGATTTGGTTTGGATTTCTTTCTAACGTAGCTTTAAAAATCTGAGTCATATCACTGCAATGTCTGCAGTGTGCTGGTTATAGTAATGTCTGGTACCAGGGCATTATGTTGCAGATATATGGTATCATGTCCCACCTGTGTGACATTATCCTGATACTAGACCGACCAGCCCTAACACTAACCTCTTAATGTTGAGACCCAAGTGAGACAGCTGCTAGTACCATGTTCATAAGTATTTTTTATGACTGAAATGTTTCGAATCCATGACCTCCCACATCTGGTAACTCTGATGATTTGTACCCAAATTAATATCTGCTCAACCTATTAACTTGAGCAAACCCAATAAAAATTATGCAAAATTCTGAATACAGTTCATGTTTACAATGCAGGGAAAGTGAGTCTCCTTATCATAACTCCCACTATAATGAGTGTCAATAAGATTATTTTTAGACCCCAACTGATAGGGTCAGTTTTCGTGGTAAGACCTTTGTTTTCCAGTGATGCCTGCTGCAAAGAACATGTTCATCATATTACTTAACGACTGGGCTGATATAGCTCATGTAATTCATAACAGCTGATAATTTCAAAAAGCTGGCTTATTTAGAAATTTTTGAATCCAAATACTACAAAATATGCCCAGACATTATATAATATTGATTTTACATATTTTCTGATAAAATGTCTTTCTGAAGATAAATATTTAAACAACATCATTCACAATCTAAAAAAATTCAGTTTACATTGGTGAATATTGGAGTAATTTTGTTAATAAATAATAGAATCAAAAAATATAAATTGATAATAATTGTGAGTAATAACACCAAATATATGAAATGCCATAACAAATACACACTACATGTGATGAAATATAAATGACAAATGCATCTGGCACATTAAAATATTAATAACAGATGTCAAATTTCACCAGATTAAATTTGCTTCCATTAATGAGGAATTTCAAATGTGTACAGGTGGTTGGAAATAATTTTCTGCCAAAAAATTCACAAATATCTTAGACATACTTTTTTGCAAAAGTAAATGTTCATACAGGTGAAAATCAGAATTACTTGCAAACAAATCTTCTTAGCTATGTAATTAAATTCTGATGCTCAAATGCAACAAAAATCTTATTTTACGCTAGCCTTCATATGTACAGTTCCTTAACATTTCTATTTTATACTTTTCTTTAGTTACTCATGACAAGTTACTCACGCTAAGCTCTCAGTTGTATGATTTTAGCTAATTATGATAATTGTTCTACTATAATTTGTGCATTTCTTATTCTAAAATTTATTTTTACTGGTAGACATAATTTTGCATGGAAAAGAACTCTGCAGCTATAAGCACTCAATAGATGAATTCCCTTGTTTTGCTTCAGAACAGGTATTTTAAAATATTAAAAAAATCTGCTTCAATTTCTTTGAATGCAAGAACTATTTTTAACTGTTCATTTTTATTAATAAACACATATATGCTGACAATAAAGTTTACTAATAAACTTGATGACAATTGGGTCAGTCTCCTGAGAGGTAGCAAATTCAACCAGGTTAATACAAGATAATGAATTTTTGACCTTAATGATTTAAGTATGGATTCCAATTTTGAACAAATTTTATCAGAAATATGAGCTTCAGAAATATGGACGTATGATATGGACTTCAGACAATTACAAAGACAGCCAATCATATGTAAGACATCTTTGCTAAAATTCATCAATTTTGCTCTTTGTTTAACTAGTTTCAGTCAGTCCAATGAGACATTGTCTCCAGAGTGGTAGCAATCTCAGCCAATCAAAATGAGATATGACTTTTAGAGTAGTAACTATCTCAGCCAATCCTATGATATATGGCTTCCAGAGTGGCAGCTATCTCAGCCAATCATGATATATGTTTCCAGAGTGGTAGCTATCTCAGACAATCC
This sequence comes from Potamilus streckersoni, assembly GCA_016746295.1. Taxonomy (NCBI): domain Eukaryota; kingdom Metazoa; phylum Mollusca; class Bivalvia; order Unionida; family Unionidae; genus Potamilus; species Potamilus streckersoni. The sequence goes on from JAEAOA010000761.1 coordinate 770,426, forward strand.
TATGATATATGGATTCCAGAGTGGCAGCTATAAACTCATTATGGCCAGCTAAAGTAAATATTGGGTCTTCAAAACTTACGAAGCTTTAATCCTCATTTTCTTACTGTAACCTTGACCTTGACTTTAAGGTTTTTAAATGGGTGAGGAAACATAGCAGAATTAACTTTCATAGCTTCATAATAATTCATGTCAGCATGTTAATACTTTTGTCGGTTTTAGGAATCATATGCAAATGAAAACTTTCACCCACATCTAAACAAACATTGCATCCATCATCACTACTATATGAATAATAACAGAGCTGTTAACAGAGTTGTCTTCCTCAATTTGTTAAAATTGTATGTCAATAAAAAATATAACAGCTTTCTTTTATTGTAAATATTATTAAAAAATAATGATTAAAATCAAATTTTTAAATGTTCAGTAAAATGTATTAACAGCCTTTAATAATGTAGTTAAGTCATGCATGAATTGCTATAAGTTATATAACTTTTGCAATATTACAAGCAAGATGATTACTCCCAAAATGATCTATATTAAATAATATTGCTATATACTGGATGATACTGATTTAATTCTTTTAAATACAACTCTCTCTCCATATCTTGTGCACAACAATCCAAAAGAAAGACCACAGAATAAATGAGGGTGCAAGTTACTGAGGGGCCTCTGAAAATTAACAAATAGAATAGACAGTGATGGAGAGGAGGGGAGCCAGTGGTTGAATACTTGTTCATCAATTGCATTGAGAATAACTTTTAATAAATACCCTAAAGAAGCTTCTTCACTTTTCTTCATAAATTACATTTCTTTTCAATATATCCAATCTCTGAAAGATCACTTAAAAATTAAAGTAGCGGTCATTGGCCCGGGTGGCTTAGTGGTTAGAGTCTGCCTCAGATGCGGGAGATTGCAGGTTTGACACCCACCCACGGCAGAGTCATATCTAAGGCATAAAAATGGTATTAAAAGCTGCTTCATGTGGTGCTCAGCATTAAGAGGTTAGTGTTAGGACTGGTTGGCCTTGTGTCAGGGTAATGTGACTAGGTGGGACATGATGCTACATGCCTGTGGCATGATGCCCAAGTGCCAGATATCACTATAAGCTGCCACACTGCAGACATCTTAGCAACAGGAATGCAAAATTTTAAAGCTACATTAAAAATCCAAATCACACACACACACACACACACACACACACAGAGGGTCAGATATTTATTATACTAAATACTCAGTCTGTAATATTAGTTTTTAAAAAAAATCCGTTTTCTCAAACTGTGTATCCTTTACAACCCAAATTTCAAATAATGTCATTAAAATGTTTACGCTAGCAAGAAATGGCAAAATGAAAAAAAATCCTTATACAGTTACTTGAAACAGTTTTATCACACACTGGCAATTAAATGAACTCAAAGATAATAGTGTCAAAAAGTTTATTCTAATAAACATTCATTTATTTGTGTCGAATATAATGATTTTGGCATGGAAACCATCTCTTACCACATGGATCCCTTAACACTGAGGGCCCATGACTTTGTGTGAAAGGGCTACAGAGAACTGATATAAGAATCTTTATTACAGATCTGAGAAAAGCTCAGAAAGTACTCAATATCTAAAAAAAAAATTAAAAAAAGAAAAATTTCATACATTATAATTACATACAGCAGTGCTTTACATGGTAAATACTGCATACTAGGAACTTTTTCACTAGAATAATTTTTTACTTAGTTTTTGAGGTATAAATTAGAACAGAACATAATTATATAATAATATTAATAAATTACAATATTAATGATAGTCAAACAACAATAAAGTCAGTATTAAATATTAAAATTTTGCTTTCATACCCAAAATTAATCAAAACATTTTACATGCAAATCAGTTTTATTGTTTGTTGAATGGCAATGCATTTGAAAAACACGAGAATGACTTGGCACAGAAATCAGATACTTTTTGAATAATTGATTTTAAAACAACAGAAAAATTCAAGCAAGTTTTTAAATCTGTAGAAGTCAATTATCAAAACATGAAATTTGTCACCAATTAGAAAGTTCCCACATTTGCCACATTTATCGCCAAACAGAATTACACCTGCCCTGCAACATGACCCTCATTGACGTCCACCTTAAATATATTGGGGTGGGTGTGAAGGATTTTGTGGCAATATAATTGTTTACCTAGGTGTGTATTGCAGCTGACTGAGATGGCTTTGTTGGTCTAATGAATTCCCATAAATTGACAGGTACATAACTGATTTATAAATTCGGGTGAGAACCTTTCTTATGGTATGGTTTACCCTGGATTTAGCAATGACTGGAAACGGGAAATGAAGACATAAGCAAAGAAGACTTGATGGTTTTACTGTTGGCAGCTCAATAATAATTAGACTAAAAATTATCTGCAATTTAAGGATTTACATCTTTTCAAAAGAAGAAGAAGCAATTACATTATTTTCCAATTAAAGAATAAAACATCTTAAAAATTTATTAAATCAAACATGTTCATTTTGACACTAAAGCTTTTTAGTACTTTAACAATTTACAAAATTACTAGAAAATTTTGAGAGCTATGCCCCAACCTTGCTATATCAAAGCATCTTATAACTCTGATGCAGATGTAATAACACATACAAAATTATGTACCAAATGAGGTCCGTTTTAACTCCATTATCTAATATGCCTGTAACAAGATGTTTTTATTAATTTTAATTTAGGTCTGAAATAACTGTTATCTAATAAGCCCATCAAGGATGTATTCATACCAACCAAGATCTATTACAATTCAGTTATTTAATATGCCCCAAAACATTGTTTTATTCCTATTAACTGAGGTCTGTTACAACTTAGTTATTTAATATGCTCATAACAACATGTTTTAAATCATAACAACTGTCGTCCATCATATCATAACGCCATTATCTAATATGCACATAACCAGATGTTTTTATTCTATTAACCGAGGTCCATTAAAATTCCATTATCTAATAAGTTATTGTTGTTGTTGTTGTTGTTGTTGTTGTAGGGTTTAAAGCCATTTTTCAGCACATGATAGGCTATACATGGTGGCCAGTATTAATGGTTGAGGAAGAACCCTGGAAAACCCCAAGTAGAATCTAACATGTGCATAACAGAATGTTTTTATTCATATTAGCTGAGGTCTATTACAATTCCATTATTTAATATGTACATAACCAAATGTTTTTATTCAAACAAACTGAGGTCCATTATATGTAAATTATTTAATGTGAAAATAAGGATGTTTTTATCCATATTAACCGCATATGTCAAATTTATTTCCTGATATATTTCCTAAAAAAAATTACTTTTAAAGTCATCATTGATCCAATATCAGTATTTTTTATTTATCCTTGTAATCCAAAGTTTTATGTAGCAATAGACATTAGACATAAATGGCAACTGGTTATCCAACATGTATTAAGGCTGGAAATCTTAAGTTCTTTAAAATCAGTTGCAGTACTTATATCATTTCCACATGAATTTAAAGCAAAATGAAAGGTAGATTGAAATGGTTCACCAATTTATAGCTATTTATGATATTTTGATCTTTACAAAACAAAATTTTTATACAGATTGGTTGTCAACACTGTCATAACTGTGGCAAGAAAGTAGATGTTCATCCCTTTCCTCTGCCAATCAACAAAACTATGTGCTTGTATGACATCAGGCTATAGCAATGGATTGCATACCGAAGCATAAATAATCACTGTTCCACACAATAAAATGGCATTCTTTTTTTTATTCATAAGATTTCAAGATGATTTGTTTGTTCTGATACCAAATCAATTTACAGAACTCAGAAAATTGTTCTGAAATTATAAGGTCAATTTCTTTGTATGACTTGCACTATCTATTAAATTAACAAACGTAAATTCTAGGCAAGGTCAAACACAGCTAGGAACTTTAGAAATTGGCATAAAAAGTTATCAAAGTTTGTGATGTATAATTTTTAACATGACATTTTACTACCATCTTCTTCTAAGGTTTTATTGTTATTTCTAATGTGTATAGATTAGCTTTCTCTTTGACATTAAGGTCAAAATAACCGCTATTTAAATGAACAACTGGACCTTACAATGGCTGTTAATCCAAAGATTCACTGAGGACATGATACAACTTTGGAATGATGCAAAGTTTTAAATATATTTCACTTCTGATAAAATTAGAAGTCAGCAATCTATCTTTATTATTTCTTGAAATAACTCGTATTATCTACAGACATAACACATTTTCATGAAATCAAATTCTGTAATAAATGTTAATTAATATATAAACCTAAATTGGTTGGTTTATTACTTTACGCTAACTTGTTGACCTTCCATCCTCCAAAGCAATATGACTTGAAAATTATAATTAAAAGATACAGAAATAAAAGTGCTTTAAAATAAGTACATGTGTTTTATAAAAACAATAAAACAAAAAATAAAAAAAATGTCAGAGGATACCAGTGAATAAATCTGCAAATCAATGACTAAACAGTAAATTGGTCAATTTAACACCCCTTCAAAAAAGAGTCATAGCTGTCTATTTAGGATTGTAAAAAATGGAAATCCTGAGCTACATTTCTCTGGCTGTTGTGGGTCTAACATATATATAAAATTGTTGAATTAGTTTTAAAAACCAAGTCAAAAATCAGAACCTGGAGGTCATAAAAGCAAGAACACTCACTACAGAGAAATGTTGATAATATTCACATACAAGTCGAGTCTAAATGCAAACACAGCCAAAGATCTGCCAGCATATCTAGGTTTTAGGAGTAATCAGTAGATCAACACAAAACAGATCCTGGTCTGATCTATCGCTGCACTATGTGGTGATATATTAGGATATATGTTGATTGGGATCATACTTAACATATAAATGGATGCATATGGTAACTCTCTTCTGTTCTCCACACATGATAAAATTATCTCTGTAGTAACAGAAATTCTTGTATTTGACTTGGTATGGGAAGTTTAGGTATACAATTTGGCAAGTATCTATAGCCATGATATTTTCGTATAGAATGTCGACAAAGATCGCACAGTCTTCTAGGATTCTGGGATAGTGGCAACAACATGTCACAGAGACGATTATCTCGTGCAATATCATTCCTCAACTGTCCTCTCTCATTTTGTAGGCTAAACTGTCCTGAGGCCTTAATCAAAAGTTCAAGGCATGCATCATCTGCAGCAGTATTAAGTCCACTGGCTTGTATCAAAGCAGCTCGTATCAATGGAGTGTCCCCTCGAATATTTTTTGACTCCGTTGAAGCATTGTACTCTAAGAGGATTTTGATAACCTCTAAGTGTCCCTTCCGTGCTGCCCATGAAAGAGGTGTATCGTTGTTGAAATCTTTGACATCAACATCTGCTCCATTTTGAAGAAGATATTTAACACAAGGTATATTATTTTTGAAAGCAGCCCAATGCAATGGTGTGTCCTGGTTCCCATCGCCAGCATTCAAATCAGCACCATACTGCAGTAGAATTTCAACACAAAAAATGTCACGCTCTGCTGCATAGTGAAGAGCTGTTCTTCCATACCCATCCACATCATTGGACTGAAAAGACGAATTAATAATTATTTACCTAAACTTTCTTCACATCAATAAATTCAATTAATATAAGTTAACTCAAATCCTTTGTGAAAGTTGTTTCAGTTTTATTTATAGTACCATAAAGAAAAGAGACAGTTTCTCTCCTTTCAGTTTTTGCTTGTACAGGAGGCCAATAAAACTTAGAGGTAAAAAATTGCATCACTGTGTATATTTTGAGTGTTTCGTAGCTGTCTGAGGTCAAATAAAAAATAAATCAGGACTGAACATTTTACTCAATTAATGCAGTGTTTCCCTCTATTACTTAATATGATTATAATTTAACTGCTTTTGTCACTGGAATGGAAAGTCATTATTGCAAATTAAATCTCTCAGAAAATACTTATACTATCACATAAATATTAACTTGTGCTACATTTCAAATCCATCACGCCCTAAAAGTTGAAAAAAAAAACGTTTCTTACCCATCTCTATCTTATATATACACCTCAAAAATAGCATTTATGAGACAAACTCCATGTGAATCGTCACTTACCAGCATACTCTTCTGCCCTGCTCAAGTATGCTGGGCAGGCATAATTTGCCCACTGGGCTGCAAAAAAGCTGGGCAAACTCTCCCATTTGTCATCCAAAACTGAGAAAAGAATGAAGTACTTGTCTGCAACTCAAGCAGTGAATATCATGGCATAAAAACTGTCCCATTCATTGTATTCCACTCCTCTAGTTTTTAAGTAATAGTTCCCAATGGGAGTCTGAGACATTCTGGTCGGGAGATTGATGCATCCCTCACCATAATGCCTGCCAATTCCATGTTGGGGTACAATTTATAAACCTTGGTGTCCAATGATTTCAAAATGCTTATGCTTGTCTTTCATTTGTTTGCTTAAAATTGCTGGTCAATCATGTGTGTGAATTAGATGGCGTACACATCTGGGACATAAGCAATGTATGTCCTTAATGACCTTGAATCTTTTACATTTAGTACATTTAGTCATTACTGTTAACCTGAAATGACAATGAGAAACACCTAAAATGCAACAGAAAGATGTGAGCCCTTGGAAAAGTGGTCTAAAGTGCTCACATTTACTGATCATTGCCATCTCACCTCTGTGTGGATCCAAGTGTCAAGCTATGTGAGAAAGCATGCCAGTAGTTTCCTGTGGGTCACTGGTTCTCCCCAGGTTTTCTCACATTCTTCCTTTACTAGTTTTATTGGCCAACATGTATAGCCTACAATGTGCTAAAAAATCTCATTAAGCCCACAACAACAATAAAACCAAAACAAAATGCAAGCTACTTCAAGTTAAGCACCAGAGGATCCTACATGCAAACAATTTAATACTATCTGTTAAAAATAGTATCAACAAAATGTGAGATAATATAATGTAAGTTACTTTATTTCCTCTGTTATCTAGTTACCTTTACTTATTGAATTATTAAACAGTTATGCTGGTGTTCACTAGTTACCTTTAAATGCTGAATTATTAAACAGTCACATTAGTTTTGGTGTTAACTAGTTACTTTTAATTACTGAATTATTAAACAGTTACCTAAGTTACTGTGTTAACTAGTTAATTTTAATGACTGAATTATTAAACAGTTACTTTAGTTCCTGTGTTAAATATTTACTTTTAATTACTGAATTATTAAACAGTCACTGTAGTTTTAGTGTTAACTAGCTACTTATAATTACTAAATTATTAAACAGTTACTTTAATTCTAGTGTTAACTAGTTACTTTTAATTACTGAATTATTAAACAGTTACTTTAGCTCCTGTGTTAAATAGTTACTTTTAATTATTGAATTATTAAACAGTTACTGTAGTTCTAGTGTTAGCTAGTTACTTTTATTTACTTTATTATTAAACAGTTACTTTAGTTCTAGTGTTAACTAGCTACTTTTAATGAATTATTAAACAGATACTTTAGTTCCTGTGTTAAATATTTACTTTTAATTACTGAATTATTAAACAGTCACTGTAGTTTTAGTGTTAACTAGCTACTTATAATTACTGAATTATTAAACAGTTACTTTAATTCTTATGTTAACTAGTTACTTTTAATTACTGAATTATTAAACAGTTACTTTAGTTCCTTTGTTAAATAGTTACTTTTAATTACTGAATTATTAAACAGTTACTTTAGTTCCTGTGTTAAATAGTTACTTTTAATTATTGAATTATTAAACAGTTACTTTAGTTCTAGTGGTAACTAGCTACTTTTAATGAATTATTAAACAGATACTTTAGTTTTGTGTTGGCAAGTTACTTTTATTTACAGAATTATTAAACAGTTACTTTAGTTTTAGTGTTAACTAGCTACTTTTAATTACTGAATTATTAAACAGTTACCTAAGTTCCTGTGTTAGCAATTTACTTTTAATTACTGAATTATTAAACAGATACTATAGTTCTGGTGTTAACTAGTTACTTTTAATTACTGAATTATTAAACAGATACTTTAGTTCTGGTGTTAGCTAGTTACCTTTAATTACTGAATTATCAAACAGTTGCCTAAGTGCCTGTGTTAAATAGTTACTTTTAATTACTGAATTATTAAACAGTTACCTAAGTTCTTGAGTTAACCACTTTTAATTACTGAATTATTAAACAGATACTCTAGTTCTGGTGTTAGCTAAATACTTTTAATTACTAAATTATTAAACAGTTACCTAAGTTCTTGTGTTAACTACTTTTAATTACTGAATTATTAAACAGATACTTTAGTTCTGGTGTTAGCTAGTTACTTTTAATTACTGAATTATTAAACAGTTACCTAAGTTCATGTGTTAACTAGTTACTTTTAATTACTGAATTATTAAACAGATACTTTAGTTCTGGTGTTAACTAGTTCAGGGATCCTGCAGACTTAACAAAAACAAATTCCATGACTTTTCCAAAACTTTTCCAGGGCCATTTCATAAAACTCAAGGACTGCACTCTCTTGCAATGTCAATTACATGAAGATAAAGAATGACATCTTTTAATCTAAAATAACAAATAAGTTAACAAATATTTTTAATATGGACATTTTAAATTTACCTGGGCTAGCAGACTTTGACTTTATGTTGTAATTCATGTTGTAATCCAATGATCAATGTAATCTTTGTATGTGTTCCTATTTACAATATTAACAAAACATTACTTTCCAATTGCTTTCTTTTATTTAGCGAACTACAACAGAATTCACATGATACTTCCATTAAGGGAACTTACTCTTGTTATATGAATTGAAACCATTTATTGATTGTAATTTTAACATTTCATTTAATCGGTTCACTGTTCTCTATGAAATTTGAAGTAATAAATTTGTTTAACTTCATTGTCTCAAATTCCATGACACTTCCAAAACTTTGCAAGGTTTTGACAAATTCCATAGCTTTTCAAGGCACTTGAAATTTATTTTTTAAATTCCAAAACTTTTCCAGGATTCCATGACCTGCAGGAACCCTGCTAGATACTTTTAATTACTGAATGACTAAACAGTTACCTAGATTTTTGTGTTAACTACTTTTAATTCCTGAATTATTAAACAGATACTTTAGTTCTGGTGTTAACTAGTTACTTTTAATTACTGAATTATTAAACAGTTACCTAAGTTCTTGTGTTCACTACTTTAGCAGCAGGGAGGGTGAATCCTACAACTTTTTGCTCGATTCCTATACCTAAAAAAGGTTCCTGTAACTGGCTGAAAAAAATTTGCCAACAACGCTAAACCGAAACCTCTATTTTATTTCCATACGGTTAATAACCGGTAATAAAAAAAACATAATAAAATCAGGAGTTTAGCTCAGTTTTTTTATTCTATTGTTGACTTATTTTTTTCATGATTTTGTTTACCTGTCTGGTCACAAAATTGTTGTCTTTTACCCTCCCTGCTGCTATGGATTTATCCAGACCAGTTATTGCATGTATATAAGCAAGGTAACTATACAGAGTAAATTAAACGATTATTTTCCCTTCCAATCTTTGTGAATCTTTCTGAATCTTTGTTGAATTCCACTGTAAACTTAAGACACATATCATAATATAATAACAAGGTTATTTTTTTTTCCTTATAGACAGTCGCCATAAATAATCCTTAAAGTTTTTAACTGTGTACAATAATACAAATACCTATCTCAGTGTACAAAATCCCCATGTACATAACTGGGACTAGGCATACTATTCAGTTGTGTCATGGGTTTGTGTGCATCAAGCTGTTCTGTTTGAAAGCCTATATTATGTATGACTCACTTCACATGGTATGCACAGTATTCATTTCCGCATTCATGCTTGCAATTTTAGATCATTTCGTTTTATATACATATACATAAAAGGTTATATATTTTAATCGTCTCATACCTATAAATGGTTATATAACTTTAAAATTATAAATATTTAGTAGATTCATTTATAAAATCAGAGTCCCTAATGCTATTGTATGACTATATAATAATTTCTGAAACGTATATTTGTAGTCAAATCCGTTAGCGCAGTGGTAGCGTGTTGGACTCTAATGCTGAACTTCTGTGGTTTGACCCCAGATCACGCCGGGATAGGTTCGGATCCCCGGGTCGCACACCATTTTTAAGTAGGGGGAGGCATCCCCTGAGATTTCGATAAAATCCACCACGTATCCTGTGGTCGGATTCCATTTTGGAATTCTACCCCTGGGTTTCGTGTTTTGTTTTTTTTTATCGAAATTGCAATGCCTAGATAATCTTCTGAATTTCTAATATTTCGCTTTCGTCGATTAGAAATTCGCCGGGAGGTGTGTCTATGCAAGATTTCCCCTAAAATAATCAGTAGCATGCCTTGATCTCTCTGCCCCATGGAAGAACCCCCAAAATAAACATCCAGAAAGGGTGTTAGACAAAAGAAACAGAACATTGGCATGCCGCATAAAAAGTCATAAGAGAGACGACCATGTAGGACCCCATGAAAGTCACACAGGCTATCGAGGGGTTCCAATTGAAGGGTAACCGCTAGGATGCTACTGATTATTTTTGATGAAATCAAATTACATACATACATACAGACAAGACATACATACATACAGACCAGACATACATACATACAGACACATTACAAAACATAAATTAATTACAAACATACAAACTCATACAGACAAAAAGGGTGTAGCAGAGTTATTGCGCTTAAAGCATTTTAATTATGAACCGTTATTTAATGTAATTAAACATTATCATAAATATTATTAATAATGAATTTTGGAGAACCTCATTCTGCTAAATTATCGAGAGAGAGAGAGAGAGAGAGAGAGAGAGAGAGAGAGAGAGAGAGAGAGAGAGAGAGAGAGAGAGAGAGAGAGACTAGAGGCAATTAAAAAATATTTACCTGTTCGTAAGATGCCGTTAAGCAACAGCTACAATCTCGTCAAGAATCTCAAATTGAATTTGAAGAAGACACAAAACATTATTCAAACCTATTACTGAGACCACTATAGATATGCAACCTGTGTTAGAGAAAACAGCTGAAGCAACTGAAAAAATGGCAAAAAGAACTAAAGCACCAGCCCATAAACAAAAGAGTACTGTAATGACTAGTACTGCTGAACTGTCAAACAAATTTAATGAAGATACTGTCAAAATAATTAATAATATTAAAAATCTAGATCAATTAGCTAATTTTGTTGTGGATAGTTTTAGTCAAAGAGATAAATTAATGAAACCTGAATATGCTAGAGATATTAAAACCCGTGAACAATGGCAGAAAGTATTATATCGCATGTGTATGAATATTGAACAGGTTAAAAATGATGATCCATTAATCAAAAATATGTTAAAAATATGTTATGACAATTAACGAATTTATTCAATCAGGAAAGGAAGAAGCAGCAAAACCAAAAGAAAATATACAAAAAGAACACAGCCAGCTCCTGAAACAACATCGGAATCACAGTTAGGTCCTCAAACAACACTGAAACTACCACCACCATTATCATCATCACCACAACGATTGCCACGATATACCAGTGTTACCACCACTACAACAACCAGCCCAAATAAAAAGTGAGAAGGAAGAATATTTGCCGTCGGATACCTCTTTCGGAAGTGGTTTAGGAAGTGGTCTTATTACTGAGTGTCCTAATAATGTCCTTGCTGATGTTGAATGACTAGAAATTCTGATTGGAGGAAAACGAGCTGGTAATAGTTCCCTAGAAATCATTAATGAAGCAGCAGATATTTGTAAACGATTATTTACAAGCAGTATCATGGATATTAATGTGTATCAGTCTCTCATTAATTAAATCGCTGATGATTATTATAGCGACTAAGTCAATGGACTAAGTATGTAATTAAATATAATAACTATTATAAAATGATAGTATATAGTACTCAACGTGGACCTACCATGGTCAGGGCAATAAACTCTCGAATACCGATATACAAAACAATATACGGAGATGGATTGGGTGATGTTGTTCATGGTCTATTTAGAAGACTAGCCCCAAAAGCAATACCAATTGCAAAGCAACTGGGTATTAAAGCTATTGATGTTGTTCGTGAAAAAAGGTATAGGCTCTGTTGGCAATCTTGCTAGTAAAGCATTCTCAGCAGTCAAAGATAGACTAGCACGATTAATACGCAGACCTTAAGCTCTTTGAACTCAGTCGGTGAAATTGCCTAGCACTGAAGTGATGCCTGCAAGTGTAAGTAAAATAATAAATCAAGCCGCTAATCAAAAACTAGCAGAGTTGGCTGATATACCTTTATCAGAAAAGGAAAAAAATATAATCGCTAGTCCGATAGCAGTAAGTGGTCTCACTTCCCTAAGTGGTCTTCGTTTTAAATAATAATTATAATAAATATGTTTAAAGGTACAAGTGATCCCGCATTCGACATGGACGCACCAGTTCTCAAAGATGAGTCTGTGCATGATTATCAGTATTATTCTTATGACGCACAAATACCAAATCAGCGTAGACGGATCGAACTACAGGTTCAGGATACAAGTAGATATTTTCTACCCGCTGAAGCATTTATTGAAGTCGAAGGTGAAATTTTAAAAGATGATAATAATAATACTGAATATGCAGCCGAAATTAGTGTTGGTTTTGTTAATGGTATTATGGCATTGTTTGATAGCGCTACATATATGATTGACGGGAAAAAATTGAATCAATTCAAAAAAATGTCGATGTTGCTACAACAATATTTGGTCTTACAAGATACATTGACAATTATTCAAGAACAGCTGGTCCATCAATGATGTTTGCAAAAGATACAACCAATTTTCCAGAAAATAGAAACGTATCTATTGGTAATGTGAGAAATGCCGCCCGGGGACAACACTACCCCTGCAGTATTATTGATGAATGCAAATTTCAACTTGGGATTCATATCACGTCGATCGATGTTGCAGGGTGGAAGTAGAAGATTTTCATGTGTGATTCCACTATCACATATCTTTTGGATTTTGTAGAAATGCCAGAAAAGTGACTTTTGGAGCCAAACATGCAGTTGTGCTGGGACGAAAAGCAACCGACGATGATCCAATATGGCGACCTGCTGGTGATGCTGGTAGAGTTATACTAACAAAATTTTCGCTCTGGATGTCAGTAATGACTCCAACAATATCTAAAGAAGATCAGTTAGTATCTTTTATGAGTCAAGGGAGTAAATCAGCGTTATCATAGTTAACAACAACCACAGGTAGTGTTCAAAGTACAATTAACGGTTTATTCACATGGCAAATAGCTTCTCAGCAGGGTGTTTCTGCACCACGACATATATTTATTGCGCTTCAAAATACTGCAAGAGTAAATGATCAAACGCGTAGTATATTGATATTTTATAAGCTCGTGGTTTCTGAGGTTTCATTAAGAATAAACGGACATTAAGAACCATCCTTAGATATTTTATTAAATTTCGATCAAAATCATGTAGCACGTGCATATCATCATCTTATCTCGTTTATGGGACGTGATCCAAACATTGATACTGGTTTACAAATATCACGTCTGGATTTTACAACGCTGTATCCGATTTATTACTTTTCACTAGAACATTTAGCTTTAACCAGATAATCAGTAGTTGATATACATTTTCGAGCTCGTGTTAATAGAGATGCTGCAGCTATCCCTAATTACAGAGCAATTGCTGTTATACTCGGCGATAAATCAATGTTACTCGAAAGTGTTGGTGGATAAATGATAGTAATTGATGCGCCAGTAGAGAACATGTAATTAGATCGCTCATATTATTATTAATGTCACATCATCACGTTAGTGTGAGTCTGACTCCTGGTCAGGTCAAAAGACTGCAATCAGCATCAAACAATAACTGTGGAATAAAAATATCGTTAAAAAAAGGAACAGATGAGCGGTTCAAATAAATTATCGTTAACCGATCGTCAATTAAAAAACTTTAATGAAGCAAAAAAAAATCAAATAAAGGCGTCAAACGTAGTCTTTCTGCAGGCGCTATCAAATATGCTTTTAAAACGGGTGGTATATTTCTCCTTCTCGCAGCTATACCAACAGTAATAGCCGCTGCAGCCCCAGCCGTTGCAAAAGCAGCTGCATTAGGTGCTGTTGGAACTGCTCCTGGAATGGCATTAAAGAAAGCAACCGGACGTGGAATCAAAAAAAAAGGGAAAAGGTCTCAGATTACCAGGAACCCCCGCCTTCATGGTACGGAAAAGGTCTAAGACTTCCAGGTACAATTTACTGATCTCGCCTATGTCTAATTTTGATTTACTTGATGCTGCAAAAAATTAAATAAAAAAAAGTTCAGAGATGTTTTTATGCGCAATCAATTACTAAAACAACCGAATAATAATGAAACTGGTATTATTAATCTCGATAAAAACTCTGGACCTGGCACGCATTGGGTAGTGTATGCAATTGATCACGTGGAATTATCTATTTTGATTCATATGGATTAGCGCCTCCAAAGGAATTTTTAAACTATGTTAACAACATGCAAAGTACTCCAGTCTGGTATTCAACGTTACCTACATAAATAATAACTGATCCACCAATATGTGACCGTGAAATACTTAATGTAAATGATGCAATATTAAAATCAACAAAACCACCTCATAAAGTCATGCATGAATATACCACATTGTCACATTTGAACAGACATCAGTAACTATAATGGTTGATATTTATGGAAGATCTGCTCGTGGTAAAGCTCAGCAGCCAGGTGATTTATCTAAATATGCAACCCTTGATCAACTTAAGAAATGAGATCGACGATTTATTAAATATTACAAATGTGGATCAAAATGAAGTAGTTGTTTTTCAGGACAAACAAGGACGATTAAAGACGAGTAATATACCACTACCATACGTACTTACACGAATTCCTACTGCAGTTGCTGATAATTTCGTTACTTTTACTGATCAGGGTAAAATACAGGATTCCGGTAAGTCAGTTAACGATTATGTCAAGACGACTGGCGGTGTATTTAGTGGAGAACTCATTATGAACAAAAATAAAATTACAGATCTTGGATATCCAAACACAGATAGTGATGCTACAAAAAAAAAAAATATGTTGATGATCAGGAATCTAAGTACGTATTAGCCAACGGTGGTATAATGCATGTATTTCTCAATATGAACCATAATAGTATTAGTAATTTAAAAACACCAGAATCTGAGTTTGATGCTGCTACAAAAAATAGGTCGATGATAAACAGATTCCAATCATTAATGGAATAGTTAAAATCGAAACTGAATTTACCGGTAACGTGAATATGTTTTTGAGTTTTCGCAAAAACATAAACATTAAATTAATAAAAAAATTAATAAAATTAATAACTAATTTTTTGGAAGTCCACCAAATGTTGTTATAAAACTTACTGATATTAACACAAAACTCATCGATATTATTAGTGGAATTCCAGATATTGTTCAAAAAACGAGCATGATTAAAATTCCTCAAAATCAGATAAGAAATATCGTGTATACAGTTGCCTTTGAATCTGTAGTGTGGACACCAGAAAATAAAACCATGAAATACACAGCAAAAGTCGCTGGTGTATATAGGATATCCGTATTTAGCGGTGTAGATTTTATAATATACACTAAATCTCCATCACCTGGTAATATTTCTAGAACTATATCTGTAGTATTAGATCAAGATTCCGAGGAAACATTTACGCTGGAATCGTCTGATAGATATATGATCTCAGCTAATTACTGGTGGTGTTTGGAATTTGTAACTCAATTAACTACTTAACATCATATTATAATGGATAAAACAACTACGTCATCTATCGACGTTCAACGTCACAGATATAATCAAGCATGTGAATGTCTGGCCAAACTAAAAAATGCTATCAAACATTATACAGTAAAAGTAAAAAAAAAATATCGTAGACGTATGGTCGTCATTGATATATTTGTGTATTCAGTTTCTGCTATTGTTGCTGGATCCGGATTAATATTATCAACATTAACAATGACAGCTCCAGCAATTATAACAATTATTATTTCAACTTCAACAACTATAGCAGGTATTCTTAGTATTATTGCTAAAAATATAGCTACATGTGCGAATGATAAATTCCGTGAATATATGATAAAATTACACACAACTACAGCAACATACTCTAAAATATCTGGGTATATTTCCACGTATCTCAGTGATGGTAAAATATCTGACGAGGCGTTCGTACCGATAATTAAAACCTACGATGAAGCATTCAGAATTGTTAGTGATTCTGGTGACAAAATAAATGGAGAATTAAACAATAATAATAACAATAATGACAGCAACTGAACATCGCTTGGATATTGAGTAAAGAGAATTATTACAGCAGATGGTCGCTAATACAACTCCTTCAAAAACTACCATGATATCAATAAGTTCGACCAATCCTGAATTCAGCGATAATTTTCCAACCGCAATTCCAGTTAAGGAGATATCATTTGCTCAGTTACGGGTTTATTATAGCTGGACTAATATTAGATCAAAACCATTTGGTGGACTACAGCCAAATAATTCATTAGTAATTGCAAACAAGAAAAAAAATGATGGAACTTTCAATTGGCAAGTAGTTAGTATTCCAACTGGCAGTTATCAAATAGAACAGATTAATGAAGAATTCCAACGCAGAATTAAATCTATTACAGGTGAAGAATCCAAAATAGCAAATTACTGTGTACGAGCCAACATTATCGTCCATGATTGAAATAAATTCTCCTGAATACGCCGTGGATACTTATCACAGTTCTATTAGATCGGTGTTAGGTTGGCCTGATGTTGCACCAGATTATCAAGTTCCACCAGAGCCAAAAGTCGATGAGTTTAAAACGGATGAAAAATATTTATAAAACAACCAAAATATCAAAACACTGAAAGATATAATCGTTTTGGTGTTCGGATTAAATATATTACAATATTAATATGGAAATTCGTGCATATTATACAGGTAAAGATATTCCCGTTAATAAATATTTCTTTAAAACATACTCAGATGATATAAAAACTGAATTTGCAAATGTTTATAATTTTAAAAATTTATTTTCTTTTATATCTCAACATTATTCTGAGGATGTGAAACGACAAATAATCAAAACAATACATCATTTAAAAGCTATTGCAGCAGACCTTGATCTTATCAATAAAACTATTATGAATTTTTTCATTAATTATACAGCACCAAAATTATTTATGAAACATTATAAAATAACAGCACAACAGCTACCAACATTTATAATTTCGGGATTTAACTCTGAGCAGCTAAAAAAAATCAGTTAATGATCTTCACTTTAAAGGAATGGGCGATTCATGGAAAAAATTAATCCCTCCACATGTAATTCTGAAATATAATAAAAACCAACTTGGTGCAGGTCGTCATATTTCACCTAATATTGCTAATAAAAGATCAACCATCGCACTAAATCTAGTATGCGCTATAATTGATAGTAATTAACACGTAGATCCTTCAAAATCTAACCAGGCCCAGCAAGGATATATATATTATATTCATCCAGTATTCAAGCGCCACCCGGATGGCACATTGTATCTGAGACAAAAAAAAATCAGGTTTATCAGCGTGTACATAATTCATTATTGTCAAGAATGAATTTTAAACTCACAAATCAGAATGGCAATATTGTGGACCTTCGCGGGGAGATATATTAATTTGTATATACGCTCGTAAATATTTTAATTAGGAGGAAAAAATGAAGGTATTTTAAGATGAATGTCAATTATATATATATATATATATATATATATATATATATATATATATATATATATATATATATATATATATATATATATATATATATATATATATATGAACATTGAAAATATCAAAGCCATTGTTTCTGCTATTGAAAAATTAAAGCATGACGAAATTCAGTTATCTCAAGGTCTTGATGCTGAAAAAACTTTTGTGTGATTTTGAATCGTTACAACAAAGAAAATTTCAAAATAAATTCACATTACCTTCCAATTACAGATTCGTAAAGTCAATTTATAATTCTCTGTTAGAATCTTTAGAAATTGTAAACGGCACATAAGTAAAGTTATTTGCGCCTCTTGCGCGTTCTATCGAAAAGACAAAAAGCGCATTAACTCACGAATATGAAAAAAATGATAGACAATCGTGAGATGCAATTGAGAAAAATAATGCTATATCATTCTGTAATAAATAACAGTGAAACTGAGGATAGCGATAGTGAAGGTAGACCCATAGATGTGATTATAGCTAAACAGAACCCTTGGTAAGATTGATAGAATCGAACTTTATATAAAGTAAAATAATATTGTTCTGAATGAAGAATGCAGCTATTATATGTACTCAAATATAATTCTTTGATCATACTTTTTGAATATGCAGAATTACAGGTTTTATTTGCGACATATTTTACCGATTGTGCTAAAATATCTAGCTGCTGCGTTTATTGATGGAAAAGTTAATTCTTGGTTTGTTTCTGTGTTTATGGATTTAATCGCTCTCTTTCCAAATAATTTACACGATCCTGTATTTCTACGTCTGGAATTCTGATTGCGTAATAGCTTGCAGGTTAGAAATTTCATTATGATGAGAATTTCCATCAATGTGGTCAATAACATATCCATCTTTGATTTTCCCATAAAAGCATTCAAAGATAAACCTATATGAATTTTTTTATTTCCATTCATATTAAATAACCAACATTATTAAGACTACCGAGTGGTTCCTTTACAATGTCTAATAACACTATCTCTGGATGCCTTGTAATTCGTATATATTGGATGTATCAAATTCTTTTTGCTCCATTTGTATATAATATTTATTTGCTTAAATCATTATTTTTGAAACCTGGTTAGATAATCCTTTTCTGTCTTTATATGGGATTTACTTGTCGATGTATCTTTTTTTGGTCATAATAGCGTTTAAGTTCCCTATATTTTTTACCTCCACAATTTTCACATAACTGCATTTTTTCTCTAATACCACACTGAATGCATGGTTTTGGTCCGGTACTTCCATGTCTGATACTCTGCATATGGTAACCGCAGTATTTGTTTACGCACGACTTATTACAATAAGAAATATGTCCAATTTTTAACCAAACACATTTATTTTCTGTTTGAATCATTATATATATATATATATATATATATATATATATATATATATATATATATATATATATATATATATATATATATATATATATATATACAGAGAGATAGAGAGAGAGAGCGACTAAATTTCAATTTGAATATTTGTCTTAATTCTAATAATGGAGGAATTATCAGCAATTGAACCATCTGCTACTAAATTTGATCTTGACATACTATTAGGATATAAATTTAGTGTTTCGATGAAAGATCTAGCTTTAACAAATGCAGATATAACTAAACGTATCCGTGAGGCCAAAAAGGAATTTCGTAAAGACGGTGCTGTTCATGTGTGGTCAACTTTCAGAGTCAAAACCAATATTAATGTAATGAACGACGAACGAGGTAAGGTAATTATTAACCACCTTGATAATCAGAAATATCTTATTTTAATAAAATTTATTGTGAAGATAGAAGATATTTGGATCATTCGTGATAAAAGAGACCCCGTTCATATACAGTCTGGAAATAATAAACGATATTATTAAATAACAAATACAAACCTGGAATACTGACTGGTATTGATAAACCGTATTTTGAGCGAGGGTATCCAGTTACTGGTGGTATATAGATTGCTTTTAATAAATGATAAACTTAATATTGCGGATCTCAAACCGATGAGACTATCAGAATCAAGAATAAACTGTTGCAGAGCGCATTACTGAACATTTTACAAATGTGATGCGTGATTATAGCTTAACAGATTTAAGACGTAAAAAAATATGTGAATGGGCAGAAACTATTAAAAATTCTGGTGCATCTATTAAGGATGTTGCTGAGCTAGAAAAGTTATTAAGATTTCCAATAACAGTAAAAACACTAACAGGAGAGATATTGTATAAACCAAAATATACAAAAATATACAAAATATACAAATATAAATAAATATAAAAATAACAAAAAATATAAAAATATAAAAAATATACAAAAAGCCCTATAACAATCGTTGATCATAATGCACATGCATGGACTGACGCTGTAACTGTATTTCCACGAGATAGAATGATTAAATTTTATAATGGTCATGTATTTGATTTCATTAAAAATATTAGTAAAAGTGACCCTGTATCTGTTTGGTTATTTCAGAGTTCGGAACACGATTATCATGATCAGTTTGTACGGCCTAATGGTGATATTTATCGCACAGAATCTCTTTATGAAGAAACGAGAAATCTTGCACTAAAATATACTTTCTGACGATGACAAAATCAGACAACTACTGAATTATTATTTTACCGTACCATCTGTTGCGGCCCATTTTGCTCAGGAAAAAAAATTCATGGAAACATGCAAGATCAGAATTTATTGAGGATATACAAAAAAAGTTGCATAGAATATGGACACGGTGGATTATAGAATACTAAATACGATTATAATGATGTTATATCAGTCGATATGGCTGCATGTTATCCTGGAAGTTTTCTTGGATATGGCGGGTATTCTAAATACTTTAACAGATTTGGACATTCCACACATGATATGACCAGAGTTTTAATAAATGGAACCTTAACAGATTTTGACTTAACCGGATTTGCATATATAGAATCATTCGAGTTCGCAAAAGATCTCCATCCAATTACTTATGTTTGGCTAGGTAAACACTTTTCTGAAAAATGTTGGACTCCAGTAGTGTTATTAAGATATATGCTTGATTCTGGAATATTAGTATCGTTAAAGGTAAATGAAGCGATTATATCCTAAAGCCCACAAAAGCAAGTTTGGTTACCAGAACCGGACAGATTTAATATAGAAGATGTCAGGAAAGAATGTCCTGATCTTGCCGAAGATGACATTATTAAAATATGTAAATGCAGAGACGAGTACGATGAGAAGCGTGCAAAAGATCTCGGTAGAAAGACAATCGGTAAGTTTACTCAAGGTAGTTCATACGGTTATAAACGACACTGTACAAGATTAATTATGGTCGATGCTAAGTTAGATTTTATAATCGCTGATACAACGGAGAAAAACACATTTATAAGCCGATGTAATGCTTATTTATCGGATGGGACCAAACTAGGTACTATCGTGAGCTATATTGAGGGTGCCTCTCAGAAGTTCATTCATTTAAGATTTTCGATGCTAGCCTATGTTTCTATAAATTTACTGTCGATGATAATGATAGAATCATTCGAGTTCGCAAAAGATCTCCATCCAATTACTGCACCATCTGTGTACGATCCTATGGCTAGACATAAGACTGTTTATCTTAATGGATGTGGAGGGTCAGGTAAAACAACTCGTGCGATTAAATTATTTATGAACAAAAATTCAGATATGATTGTTTTGACACCTACACATAAACTTGCTAGAGAGATAAAAGAATGAGGTGTAAAAAACATGTACATATAGTTTCTTTAGATGGTGTGGAGATACGTGGTCTCCTGAGCGAATGGGTGAAAAATATATACCTAAGTATATTATATGGGGCGAGATAGACACGGTGTCATTAGAAACACTAAAAACATTCCTTGAATGGTAATTACCAAAAAACACTGCTGTAATCATGTGTGGCGATCATGGTCAACCACCACCTTTTGTTGGACAGTCTCCACATGAATAGCTAAAGGATAATGTAGATTATTACGAAGAAATCAATGATGACCACAGAGCTTTTGATGAGCCGCTGAAAGAGTTTAAAAGATTAATCAGACTGCAATCAGATAAAATACAATGTGATATAATGCGTAAAGTAATTCCAGAGAAAAACTATGAATGATTTTTGTATTTTATGGAGACCCACTGATTTGATAGTCGCAAGTAGAAAGATAGTTCGTGATGAATTGCAAAAGAAATTATTTACGTTACATAAAGAAAAGTTTTCAAATCTACCAGTACCATTATGTTATCGCCCAGCAGAAACTCGACGACAATATATAGAAGTTGAAATTCCAGGTGGAGACACTTAAGGTATCCGAGTACAAAATCTGGTATTGAATGATATTGTTTTGGTACCTATTAGTACGGTTGAAGGGGTATTGAATATGGATAAATCACCGTGGACGTTAGGATACGCTATAACGATTCATTCGTCACAGGGATTATCTATATCTGATACAAATATCTGGATTGTAGATGACCGGATCGAATGGTCAAACTTAGTCTATCTTGCAGTATCTCGCATCAGAAGAATAACTCAACTACATAGGTTTGTCATAGATTACTTGATAACTGAGGAAATTACTAATGACGCTGCTGTAATAAAGAAAAAATTAGCGTCTTATAAGCAATGTGACAAAAAAATAAGCGTGATTTTGATATTGATATTGAATTTATTATGATACTAAAACTACTACAGAATAATCACTGCGCAAGTTGTAATACAATAATGTTATGGCAATATTCGAATAATAATCCAAGACAATTTACCGTAGATAGAATTACTAGTGACCTTGTCACACACGTGAAAATGTGATGCTGACCTGTCATGAATGTAATCGACGTAGGGGTTCAAGTTTACATAAGTGAACGTGGTGGTAATTGTGTGTCTGGAGGAATTACCTGTAATTGTTCAAATCCACGTTGAGGTGCAGTACAATCTAGTCTGTAGATTACAGGTCTTCCAGTGGATCTAACCACACTAGAAATTGTATGTGTAGTCATACTCCAGATAGGGTCTGTGGCTCGTTTCCTTCCACCATCAAGCTTCCCTGGTTCGTATAAATATCTCACAATTACATTACCTAATATGGTTGTTGACCTCGTTGTCCGTATCCGTCGCTACGTGGTATATATTTTTTTCGTTATTGCATTAGAAGGTTTCATGGAAGTTGCATGAGTATTATCATTATTTAATGCAGATATCACATTTGGTAACCTTGTAATCTATTCACGAGATCTCTCACCGGACTTAAAATCAGCAGATATTTCCTTTGCATATTGATATCCAAATAACAGCTCAGCAAGTGTTTGATTAAATCGTTTAACTATTGCCTGATTACGATGAATTTCAGTATGTCCTCGTCTGATTTTAATATTATGCTTTTTCATCAAAGATAATACTGTGGCAAGAAATTCTTTACCAGGGTCAACTTGTCATAACTGTGGCCATCGTAGATGCATCACGTTGATAAATTCGCTCAAATGCAGATGCAACTTCAGATGCTGTCTTTGTTGATAATGGTTCTGTTTCTTTATATCTACTTGCAGCGTCAACGACAGTCAATGCGTATTTATACGTGCGTGACTTTCGTCCACGTGTTTTAATAGTATCGTGTGGTAAAAACAATCTGCTTGATGAATTTCGTTAGGAACACTAATATCAAAATGTGCGTATTGAATTTTTTGCCATATTGCCTGTCGTGCTAACCAATTTGCAGCAACAGAACTTGAAACTTTTGCTGCTTCAGCAAGTTTAGTGATCGCTGCTTTGCCTCTCCAATACCCTCTTGGGCTCTAATAAATAGATTCCATTATAATATTCATATAATTAATTACCAGCCCCTATCATTATTTTACTTTTCATAGCGGATTTTAGCAGAAACTGGCGAGTTTTTCTCTGAGAGATTTATTAGGTATAGAATTTAATGCATGAATCAATTTCACATCTGCAAGATGCCGCTGCTGCAAATCTTTACTTTTATAAGCAATGTCATAAACATGACATGCTTGATCAATCTTATTTACTGGATACTCTCCTGGTCTTGTTTGGTCTTGATTATCAAGTCGGATATTAAGTCGAGTTCCAGGACCACAATAATTATATCCAGGTAGGTGTTTCTCACCGGCATATTTGGCCCATGCTAATCCAGGTAATTTTCCTAATGATGCGGTTATATCTCCACCTGTCTTTATCCCTGAATCAGACATTGAGATAAATTTATATTTTTTCGTGCCGCATTTTACACATTTACCTGTTAATGCACGTCTTTTATTTTTCGTTATTATCGTTGTCAATCCAGTGGTCTCACCAACAGTGGGTGTAGATAATCTACATCGAACACAATATAGACTCATGTTATTAATAATATGGATACAATAATTGATTTTTCGGCGACACGAAAACAAGAACCAGTGAAGCACAATCCAGCATTACCAAATTCGATAAGGATGATTATAATAGGTCCATCTGGATCAGGTAAAACACAATTATTATTAAACTTAATAATGAGGTTGTTGAGATGGAACAAACTATATTTAATAGCACCGTCTGTAGATGATCTGCATTGCTACGAAGTACTTAAGGATTTTAACGAGAAGGAGAAATTAGTTAATACAGATGGTGTCGATATTATTGACTTTATCACAGATATAGATGAAACCTCATTTATAGATGACTTAGATGAATTCATTAATAATCTAGTAGTATATGATGATGTGATGATGGACAAACAATCTAATCCAGCTAGAATATTTTCTAGAGGTCATCACAAAAACACAAACGTGATTTATGTTACTCAAAGATATACACAGATACCTAAAGTGATCAGAGATAACTGTAATATTTTGGTTGTGTTTAATGGAGAAGATAATTATACTCCACCGAATATCTATTATACTTGGTGTTCAGGGGATATGGACATGATTAAATTTAAAAACTTTTTCTCAAAAGCACAATCAGTTCCGTTCGAATTTATTACAATATATCTACATGACCCTAGATCCAGATATCGTATAGGTCTGTATAAAATCTTTGGTTAATTTATAGGGAGCTTAATAAAGCGCGATAAATCTGCACCTTCCTGCTGATTGATCGAGAATTATTTCCCCTTTCTATTCAAGGTATGTATATATGTTACGTATGTATGTCTGTATGTATGTCTGGTATGTATGTCTGTATGTATATATGTCTGGTATATATGTATGTATGTCTGTCTGTCTGTCTGTCTGTCTGTCTGTATGTATGTATGTATGTATGTATGTCTGGTCTGTATGTCTGGTCTGTATGTAATTTAATTTCATCAAAAATAATCAGTAGCATTATAGCGGTTACCCTTCAATTGGAACCCCTCGATAGCCTGTGTGACTTTCATGCGGTCCTCTCTTATGACTTTTTATGCGGCACGCCCATGTTCTGTTTCTTTTGTCTAACACCATTTCTGGATGTTTATTTTGGGGGTTCTTCCATGGGGCAGAGAGCTCTAGGCATGCTACTGATTACTTTAGGGGGGAATCTTGCATAGACACACCTCCCAGCGAATTTCTAATCGACGAAAGCGAAATATTAGAAATTCAGAAGATTGTCTAGGCATTGCGATTTCGATAAAAAAAAACAAAAAAAACACGAAACCCAGGGTAGAATTCCAAAATGGAATCCGACAACAGGATACGTGGTGGATTTTATCGAAATCTCAGGGAATGGCTTCCCCACCCCTACTTGAAAATAGTGGTCGACACGGGGACCCGAACCCATCCCGGATGGATTTGGGGTCAAACCACAGAAGTTCAGCATTAGAGTCCAACACTATACCACTGCGCTAACGGATTCGACTACAAATATACGTTTCAGAAATTATATAGTCATACAATAGCATTTGGGACTCTAATTTTATAAATGAATCTAAATATTTATAATTTTAAAGTTATATAACCATTTATAGGTATGAGACGATTAAAATATATAACCTTTTATGTATATGTATATAAAACGAAATGATCTAAAATCACAAGCATGAATGCGGAAATGAATACCGCGCATACCATATGAAGTGAGTCATACATAATATAGGCTTTCAAACAGAACAGCTTGATGCACACAAACCCATGACACAATTGAATAGTATGCCTAGTCCCAGTTATGTACATGGGGATTTTGTACACCGAGATAGGTATTTGTATTATTGTACACAGTTAAAAGTTTAAAGGATTATTTGTGGTGACTGTCTATAAGGATAAAATATAACCTTGTTATTATCTTACGATATGTATCTTAAGTTTACAGTGGAATTCAACAAAGATTCAGTTAATCACAGACAGACGTTTAAATTTAGCAGACGAAAACACACTGGAAGGGGAAATAATCGTTTAATTTACTCTGTGGAGTTACCTTGCTTTATATACATGCAATAACTGGTCTGGATAAATCCATAGCAGCAGGGAGGGTAAATGACAACAATTGTGTGATCAGACAGGTAAACAAAATCATGAAAAAAATAAGTCAACAATAGGATAAGAAAACTGAGCTAAACTCCTGATTTTATTATGCGGTTTATATTACCGGTTATTAACCGTATGGAAATATAATACTTTGAGACTTCGGTTTAGCGTTGTTCACATATTTTTTTTTCAGCCAGTTGCAGGAACCTTTTTCAGCTATAGGACTCAAGCAAAAGGTTGTAGGATTCACAATCCCTGCTGCTACTTTTAATTACTGAATTATTAAACAGTTAATTTAGTTCTATTGTTAACAAGCTACTTTTAATTACTGAATTATTAAACAGTTACCTAAATTTCATGTGTTAACTAGTTGCTTTAATTTACAGAATTATTAAACAGTTACTTTAGTTCTAGTGTTAACTAGCTACTTTTAATTACAGAATTACTAAACAGTTACCTAAGTTCCTGTGTTAACAATTTACTTTAAATTACTGAATTATTAAACAAATACTATAGTTCTGGTGTTAAAAAGTTACTTTTAATTACTGAATTATTAAACAGTTACCTAAGTTCTTGTGTTAGCTACTTTTAATTACTGAATTATTAAACATACTTTAGTTCTGGTGTTAGCTAGTTACCTTTACTTACTGAATTATTAAACAGTTACCTAAGTTCCTGTGTTAACTAGTTACTTTTATTTACAGAATTATTAAACAGTTACTTTAGTTTTAGTGTTAACTAGCTACTTTTATTTACTGAATTATTAAACAGTTACTTTAGTTCTAGTGTTAACTAGCTACTTTTAATTACTGAATTATTAAACAGTTACCTAAGTTCCAGTGTTAACTAGTTACTTTTAATTACTGAATTATTAAAGAGATACTTTAGTTCTGGTGTTAACTAGTTACATTTAATTACTGAATTTTTAAACAGTTACCTAAGTTCCTGTGTTAAATATTTACTTTTAATTACTGAATTATTAAACAGATACTTTAGTTTCTGTGTTAAA
Source organism: Potamilus streckersoni (assembly GCA_016746295.1). Taxonomy (NCBI): domain Eukaryota; kingdom Metazoa; phylum Mollusca; class Bivalvia; order Unionida; family Unionidae; genus Potamilus; species Potamilus streckersoni. The sequence continues at coordinate 797,602 of JAEAOA010000761.1, forward strand.
TAGTTACTGTTAATTACTGAATTATTAAACAGTCACTGTAGTTTTAGTGTTAACTAGTTACATTTATTTACTTTATTATTAAACAGCTACTTCAGTTCTAGTGTTAACTAGCTACTTTTAATTACTGAATTATTAAACAGTTACTTTATTTCTAGTGTTAACTATTTACTTTTAATTACTGAATTATTAAACAGTTACTTTAGTTCCTGTGTTAAATAGTTACTTTCAATTACTGAATTATTAATCAGTTACTTTAGTTCTAGTGTTAACTAGTTAATTTTATTTACTTTATTAAACAGTTACTTTAGTTCTAGTGTTAACTAACTACTTTTAATTAATGAATTATTAAACAGTTACTTTAGTTCTAATGTTAACTAGTTACTTTTAATTACTGAATTATTAAACAGTTACTTTAGTTCCTGTGTTAAATAGTTACTTTTAATTACTGAATTATTAAACAGTCTATTTAGTTCTAGTTTTAACTAGTTACTTTTAATTACTGAATTATTAAACAGTTTCTTTAGTTCTAGTGTTAACAAGTTACTTTTAATTACCGAGTTATTAAACAGTTACTTAAGTTCCTGTGTTAGCTAGTTACTTTTAATTACTGAATTATAAAACAGATACTTTAGTTCCTGTGTTAAAACATTAATGTCTGGTGCCGCATTTACGGGACAGGATGTAGCAACCTACTTCCGCGATCTTTAGTGTCAAGTTCTTGACACTATACTGGGTGGTATTATAGAAAGGTAGACAGATGGACTAGGATGATGATATATTTTACAGTAATCATACACTAAAGTGGGTAGTATTATAGAAAGGTAGACTGATACAGTTTTACAATGATACTGAATAATATGGATATTTTAGTTGCACTACAAAATACAGAGGAAAAAACATAATTTTTTGGATCTGAGTTTTGTCCACCAAAAATCAGTCCATGGTCAGAATGCGATTTTGTGTCAGGATTTTAGACTTTTTGGCCTCAGACCTAAGATGGACCTGTCTGAACTGCACACTGGCGAACCTTTGTAAAAAGTAGGACAAGATGGGCATTTTGGAATAAAGAGTGGTCTTTTATGAAAATTATGGGTCCGGTAACGACAACAAAAAAAAGAACTCCGACATTTACCCTTTTGCTCATGCAAAATAGCATATGAAAAATAAAGTTTCTAACACAACTAGGTTGATATATTTATTAGGATGTATTCAGAAATAACTCCCAAAATGTGTCTCCTACTTGCTTTTCATTCCAAAACAAAAATAAACTACAGGTGTTAATGTGTGAATTAGTTACTTTTAAACACTGAATTATTAACTAGTTACTTTAGTCCCTGTGTTAATAGTTACTTAAATTATTGAATTATTAAACAGTTACTTCAATTACTTAATTATTAAATCTAAATACATGCCAACCACACCTCTGAGTGTTATAAGCTTACTTATAGCTTTAAAGCATAATTTGGGCATAAAAAGTGTAATCTATATATTACATGCCAGAATTAAAGCACATACAAAAAAGATACATCTCCTTTGGCTAGTAACCTGGTTCTGCAGTTGGTCAAATGTCTTGTCACAAAGGGCAAAATCCATTAGATTAGATTTTACTTAAAATTACTTTTCTGTCTGAAAACTGCCTAGTGCAATCATTTTGTTATTTAAAATTTTTCATTGGGTTGGGAAATAGTAGTGCTGGCAAGCAGCAGTGCATTATCTGTTAAGGTTTTGTACATCTTTTTCAAAGATGTTTTTATTCTCTTATGCAAGAATTGTATGCAAAATATTCATTTTAACTTGCAAAAATGTAGCCAAAAGGAAGAAAAACAAACTTTTATGTTCTTGATACTGGCTCATATCATGTACCCACACTAATTAAATCCACAATTTTATTAAAAAAATGAATGATATGGTGGGCTGATTTTCTAGACAATATAATTTTTTCTTGATGGTTCCAGAAAAGTGAAGTTTTACAGAAACCACTAATTTACAAAAATCATCTACACAGCAAATAATTAAATGAATAAATAAGTAAATGAATGTGCATGAATAAAGGTGTCCTAAACTAAACTAAATTAAAACTAAATTAAAACTTAAATAAAAACTTTTTTCAATAATCAACATAAAGTAAGTAAAACTTAAGACATAATTCTATTTAATTACAGTTAAACTTTCCTAAATTAGTCTCCATATCATGACCTCTCATGCAGACTGGCCAAATTCTGGGCTCCACACAAGGCCATTCTAATCCCAAAAAAGGTCTCTGTATCTACAGTAGCAGCAGGGAGGGTGAACCCTACAAAAGTTTGCTCGAATCATAAACGAAAAAAAGAGTTCCTACACAGAATGAAAAAAATCAACCCCGTATGGTTAATAAACCACATAGGGTTGACTATGTCATCATGCTATTTTTCCCAAATACGACTTAGATGATGTCATTCACCCTCCCTGCTGCTTCTTTGTCAGGGGGGGTATCTAAATGATGGTCAAGGGGAGACTATCCAAAGATTTTATTCAGACCAGAATATATTTTGTTCTGACTTAGTAATATTAACCAAAGATTTTATCTAGACCAACACGATATCTTGATCTTGGATCATGTAGATTTATTGTTATAAATCCAAACGGGACAGCTTGTGCTTTAGAAAAGAAATTTTTAAATTTAATCATATCCATATCCCCTGAACACCAAGTATAGTAAATATTCTGTAGAGTATAATTATCTACTCCATTAAATACAGCCAAAATATTACAGTTATCTCTGATCACCTTGGGTATCTGCGTGTATCTCTGAGTAACATAAATCACGTCAGTATTTTTATGTCTACCTCGAGAAAATATTCTAGCTGGATTAGATTGTTTGTCCAACATCACATCATCGTACACTACGAGATTATTAATGAATCCATCTAAGTCATCCACAGACGGGGCTTCATCTATATCCGTGATAAAGTCAATAATATCTTCACCGTCTTTATTAACAGATTTCGCTTTCTCATTAAAATCTTTAAGTACTTCGTAACAACGCTGATCATCTACAGATGGTGCTATTAAATATAGTTTGTTCCATCTCATCCATCTCAATATTAAATTTAACAATAATTGAGTTTTACCTGATCCAGATGGACCTATTATAATCATCCTTATCGAATTTGGTAATGCTGGATGGTGTTTTACTGGTTCTTGTTTTCGTGTCGCCGAAAAATCAATTATTGAATCCATATTATTAATAACATGAGTCTATATTGTTTTCGATGTAGATCATCTACACCCACCATTGGATTGACAACAATAACAACAAAAAAAACGACGTGCATTAACAGGTAAATGTAAAAAATGTGGCACGAAAAAATATAAATTTATCTCAGGGACTTCAAAGACAGGTGGAGATATTGCTGCATCATTAGGAAAATTACCTGGATTACCATGGTCTAGGTATCCTGGTGAGAAACACCTTCCTGGATATAATTATTGTGGTCCTGGAACTAGACCTGATATCCGACTTGATGATCAAGATCAACCAAGACAAGGGGAGTATCCAGTAAATAAAATTGATCAAGCATGTCATATTCATGACGTTGCATACAAAAGTAAAGATTTTCAGCAGCGGCATCTTGCAGATGTGAAATTGATTCATGCATTAAAATTCTATACCTAATAAATCTGTCAGAGAAAAACTCGCCAGTTTTCTGGTAAAATCAGCGATGAAAAGTAAAATAATGCTATGAGCTGGTAATTAATTATATAATTATTATAATGGAATCTATTTATTATAGCCCTAGAGGGTATTGGAGAGGTAAAGCAGCTATCACTAAACTTACTAAAGCAGCTAAAGTTTCGCGTGATGTTGCTGCAAATTGGTTAGCACGACAGGCAATATGGCAAATTTATCTACCACCACCAAAAAAAGTCCAATATGCACATTTTGCTGTCAGTGTTCCTAACGAAGTTCATCAAGCAGATATTTTGTTTTTGCCACACGATACTATTAAAACACGTGGACGAAAGTTACGCACGTACAAATACGCATTGACTGTTGTTGATGTTGCGAGTAGATATAAAGAAGCGGAACCATTATCAACAAAGACAGCCTCTGAAGTTGCATCTGCGTTTGAGCGAATTTATCAACGTAGTAGTCTACGATGGCCACAATTATTACAAGTTGATCCTGGCAAAGAATTTCTTGGTGCAGTATCACTTTTGATGAAAAAACAGCGTTAAAATTAGACGAGGACATACTGAAATTCATCGTGATCAAGCAATTGTTGAACGATTTAATCGAACACTTGCTGAGCGGTTATTTGGATATCAATACGCGAAGGAAATATCTACTAAATCCGGTGAGAGATCTCGTGAATGGGTTGCAAGGTTACCAAGTGTGATATCTGCATTAAATAATGAAATTACTCGTGCAACTTCCATGAAACCTTCCAATGCAATAACAAAAAAAAATATACCACGTAGGAATGAATACGGACAACGAAGTCAACAACCAGTATTAGGTAATGTGATCGTGAGATATTTATACGAACCAGGGGAATTGGAGGGTGGTAAAAGACGAGCTACTGACCCTATTTGGAGTGTGACCGCACATACAATTTCTAGTGTGGTTAGATCCACTGGAAGACCTGCTATATACAGACTAGATTCTACTGCACCTCAACGTGGATTTGTGCGTGAACAACTGCAAGTAATTCCTGCAGATACACAATTACCACCGCGTTCACTTATGTAAACTAGAACCAGGACGTCCAGCACCCCGACGTCGATTACATTCAAGACAGGTCAACATCACATTAGCACGTGTATGACCTAGATCACTATTAATTCTATCTACGGTAAATTGTCGTGGATTATTATTCGAGTATTGCCATAACATCATTGCGTTACAACTTGCACAGTGATTATTCTGTGATTGTTTTAGTTATAATAAATTCAGTATCAATATCAAAGTCACGCTTATTTTTTTTGTCACTTTGTTTATAAGACGCTAATTTTTTCTTTACTTCAGCATCGTCATTAGTAATTTCTTCAGTTATCACGTGATCTATAATAACCCTATGTAGTTGAGTTATTCGTCTGACGCGAGATACTGCAAGATAAACTAAGTTTGACCACTCGATCCGATCATCTACAATCCATATATTTGTATCAGAAATAGTTAATCCCTGTGACGAGTGAACAGTTATAGCGTATCCTAAGATCCACGGTGATTTATCCATACTCAATGCGCTCTCGACAGAATTTATATCTATCAAAACAATATCATTCAATACCAGATTTTGTATTCGGACACTTTCACCAGGAATTTCAACATCAATATTCTGTCGTCGAGTATCTGCTGGGCGATAACATAATGGTACGGGTAGATTTGAAAACTTTTCTTTATGTAACATAAATAATTTCTTCTGTAATTCATCACGAACTATCTTTCTACTTGCGACTATCAAATCAGTGGGTTTCCATAAAGTCAAAAAATCATTCAAAGTTGTCTCTGGAATTACTTCACGCATTATTTCACATTGTATTTTATCTGGTTGTAGATTGATTAATCTTTTTAACTCTTTCAATGGTTCGTCAATTGCTCTATGATCATCATGTATCTCTTCATAATAATCCACATTATTCTTTAACCATTCATGTGGAGACTGTCCAACAAAGGGCGGTGGTTGACCATGATCGCCACACATAATCACAGCAGTATTTTTTGTTAATAACCATTCGAGAAATGTTTTTAGTGTTTCTAACGACACCGTACATATCTCGTCCCAAATAATATATTTAGGTATATATTTTTCACCCATCCGTTCAGGGGTCAATGTGTCTCCACAAAATCTAAAGAAACTATGATATGTGCTTGCTTTTACCCCTCGTTCCTTTATTTCTCTGGCGAGTTTATGTGTAGGTGTCAGTACGATCATATCTGAATTATTGTTCATAAATAATTTAATCACACGAGTTGTTTTACCTGACCCTCCACATCCATTAAGATAAACGGTCTTATGTCTAGCCACAGGATCGTACACAGATGGTGCAGATGATTCTAATATTTGATTATTAATTCTGTAATATATTTCCGCAATTTCAATATCAGCAGATTCACAATAACTAAGTATATTTTCTTGCTTTATTCTCCATGCCCCCCCACTCCTCACCGTTACCAAGTAACGGATTTAATAAATCCTCATATTTTTTGTTTATATAAAATGAATCCGTAGCGACTCTAACAACATAACGAGGAAATATATTTATCATTGACAGTAGATTTATAGAAACATAAGCTAGCATTGAAGATCTTAAATGAGTAAACTGCGGTGAGTCTCCCTCAATATAGCTAACAATGGTACCTAATTTGGATCCATCCGATAAATAAGCATTACTTCTGCTTATAAATGTGTTTTTCTCTGTTGTATCATTGATTATAAAATCTAACTCAGTATCGTCCATAATCAATCTTGTACAATGTCGTTTATGACCGTATGAACTACCTTGAGTAAATTTACCGATTATCTTTCTACCAAGATCTTTTGCACACTTCTCATCGTATTCATCTCTAAATTTACGTATATTATTAGTAATTTTAATAATATCATCTTCGGCAAGATCAGGAAAATCTTTTCTGGCGTCTTCTATACTAAATCTATCAGGTTCTGGTAACCAAACTTGTTTTTGTGGACTATAGGATATAATCGCTTCATTTACCCTCAGTGATATTAATATTCCAACATCAAGCATACATCTTAATAATACTATTGGAGCCCAACATTTTTTTGAAAGGTGTTTACCAAACCAAATATAAGTAATAGGATGTAGATCTTTTGCGAACTCGAATGATTCTACATATACAAATCCTGTTAAGTCAAAATCTGGTAAGGGTCCATTTATTGAAACTCTAGCCATGCTATGTGTGGGGTGTCCGAATCTGTCATAGTATTTAGAACACTCTCCATATCCCAGAAAACTCCCAGGGTAACATGCAGTCATATCGACTGAGATAACATCATTATAATCGTATTTCGTGTTCCATAATCCACCGTGTCCATATTCTATGCAGCTGTTTTTTATATCCTCAATAAACTCTGATCTTGTCGGCTTCCATGAATTTTTTTCCTGAGCGAAATGGGCTGCGACCGATGGTACGGTAAAACAATTATTCAGTAGTTGTCTAATTTTGTTATCGTCATTAGTATATTTTAGTGCAAGGTTTTTCATTTCCTCGTGGAGAAATTCTGTACGATAAATATCACCATTGGGTCGTACAAATTGATCATAATGATCATTTTCCGAACTCTGAAATAACCAAGTAGATACAGGGTCATTTTTACTGATATTTTTAATAAAATCAAATACATGACCACTATAAAATTTAATCATTCTATCTCGTGGAAATATAGTTACTACATAAGACCAAGCATGTGCATTATGATCAATGATCGTTATAGGGCTTCCATTTTTTATGTATTTTGGTTTGTACAATATCTCTCCTGTTAGTGTTTTTACTGTTATTGGAAATCTTAATGACTTTTCTAGCTTAGCAACATCCTTAATAGATGCACCAGAATCTTTAACAGTCTCCCCCCATTCACATATTTTTTTACGTCTTAAATCTGTTAAGCCATTACCACGCATCGCATTTGTAAAATGTTCAGTAATGCGTTCAGCCACGCAGTTTATTCTTGACTCTGACAGTCTCATCGGTTTGAGATTTTCAATATTAGGTTTATCATTTAGTAAATACAATCCATAGACAAGAGCAGTAACCGGATACCCTCGCTCAAATTACGGTCTATCAATACCAGTCAATATTCCGGGTTTTGATTTGTTATTTAATAAAAGCGTTTTATTATTTCCCAACTGTGTATGAATAGGATCTCTTTTGTCATGAATTACCCAAATATCTTCGTCTGTCTCTACAATAAATTTTATTAAAATAAAATATTTTTGATTATCAAGGTAGTTAATAAGTACCTTTGCTCGTTTGTCATTCATCATATTATTAATGCTTCCAACCCTAAAAGTTGACCACACATGAGCAGCACCATCTTCTCGAAATTCCTTTTTGGCTTCACGGATACGTTTGGTTATATCTACATTCATTAAAGCTAAATCTTGCATCGAAACACTAAATTTATGTTCTGATAGTCTGTCAAAGTCAAATCTAGTAGTAGATGGTTCAATTAATGATAATTCTTCCATCATTATAATTAAGACAAATATTCAATTAAAATTTAGTATATATAATGATTCAAATAGAAAATAAGTGTATTTGGTTGAAAATCGGACATATTTCTTATTGTGATAAACCATGCGTAAAAAAAAACAATTATTGTAGTTACCATATGCAAAGTATCAGAAATGGAAGTACAGGACCAAAACCATGTATTCAGTGTAAAATTGGTGTGAGGGGTAACACACATTTATGTAAAAATTGCGGAGGAAAACATTTCAGAGAGTTAAAGCGTTATTATGACAAGAAAAAAGATACATCGACAGGTAAACCCCCTATAAAAACAGAAACGGATTATCTGACTAGATTTTAAAAAAAAATGATTTAAACAAATAAATATTATATAAATGGAGCAAAAAGAATTCGTGAGACATCCAATATATACCAATTACGAAGCGTCCAGAGATGGTGTTATTAGAAACTGTAGATTAAAAAAACCAGTCGGTAGTCTTAATAATGCTGGTTATTTTACATTTGGTATTAATAGAAATAAAAGATATCTATCGCACAAGTTCATATTTGAATGTTATTTTGGCCTAGTTAAAGATGGATTTGTTATTAATCATAAAGATGGAAATCGCCAAAATAATTCTGTAAATAACCTAGAATCAATTACGCAAAGTCAGAATTGTAAGGTAGGAAATACTGGTATTTCTCCTAAGACTCCTAAGACGGTCATTTCTACCAACATATATACTGATGAAAAAATAGTTTTTAAATCTATATATGCAGCTGCCAGATATTTTGGTATTTGCATACCTTCAGTAAAACGTGTGGCTGACCATATATGCAAGTCTGCATATTCAATAAAATATGACCAAAGAATTATATTTGAATACATATAACTGTGTACTCTTTACTCATATCATTTTTATATATTAAAGTTCTATTTTATCAATCCTGCCAAGGGTCCTGACTATATCAGGGACTCACTTTTACTATCCTCAGTTTTAATATCATTTATCGTAGAATCAAATAACATAATCTTTTTCAATTGCATCACACGACTGTCTGTCCGTTTTTTAATTTCATATTCGTTAGACAGAGCAATTTTGATATTCTCAATTGAACGCGCAAGAGGTACGAATAATTGTATGTGTTTTTCATCCACGACAGCTAAAGATTCTAACATAGAATTATAAATGGATTTAATAAGCCGATAACTAGATGGTAATGTGAATTTTTTTGAAATTTTTTCTGCTCTAAAGATTCAAAGTCATACATGATTCTTTCAGGGTCGAGATTATCAGATATCTGAATTCCTTCATGTTTTAATTTTTTAATAGCAGAAATAATTTCATTAATGTTTTTACTGTTCATTTTTTTATATATATAATATATATTTATTTATTTAAAATAAAAAAAAATAATATTTAAATATTTTAAATTGACTTAACTAGCCAGACCTGGTTGAGATAATAACTCCTGTCGAAAATAATCTTATTCACAGAGTAGATTACGTCCCTTCATTGAACTAGGTCACATATTTAATATCTACAGTAATATTTTTAATCTCAATGAGGTATAATGATATTATGGACTGAACTGTTTATCTCTCTGTCTGTCTGTTTATCTGTTTATCTCTGTCTGTTTGTCTGTCTATCTGTCTATCTATCTGTTTGTCTCTATGTCTGTCTGTTCGTCTCTCTGTCTGTCTGTTCGTCTCTCTGTCTGTCTGTTCGTCTCTCTGTTTAGAAGCCACAATTACTAAATGTCTGTATATACAGACGCCAAGTTGTTTGTGTAATTGAATCTTTTTTTGTAATTGTAGTGGTTAAATTCCACTATGAACTTAATATATATATCGTAATATAGGGTTTTCCTATAACATAACAGTTACCTTTACAAAGCTGACTTCACAACGAGTCTACCTGTGTTTACCGTACCAAAAGCATTCCTGTGTTTACCGTAATAAAAACATTCCTGTGTTTACCGTAACAAAAACATTCCTGTGTTGTTTTCAATACCGTTCAGAAGCTGATACAGACCAAATTTAATAATCATAAAAAGTAAATAAAGAAGAAATTACACTCTCTCTCGCCCTCGCTGTATACAGATCTAAGTATTCAAACAATGACAAATGCGTTAATCGATTGCCTGTCTGTCTGTTTGTCTCTGTGTACCTAGTGGGTTATTTCCCATTTTTATGTTTATAATTTTAAATCGTTATATATTTATACTATATAAAATATAGTTTGGTTTACACACATAAATGGTTAATTGTCTTAATAAAATTATATTTGTAAAACCAGAGACTAATGCTATTGCACAAGAAAAGCATATAGTAATAATTAAAACTCTTATTCACATCGAGCCGCAGTAGCTTAGAGGAAAGATCGTTGGACTCTGATCCTAACTTCTGTGGTTCGATTCCAGATTTCGCCGAAATGGATATGGTCCCGGGGATGCCATTTTTATATATAATTGGGGGCAGGGCGCGCCTCAGGTTTCAATAAAATACCTCTGTGTAGCCACATAGGTACACTTTTGTACCCGTGGGGTGACCTAGGGGTGTTTTATCGAAACCGCAAATGCCTAGACAGTCTTCTGAATTTTCTAATGTTTCGCCTTTCGTCAATTAGAAATTCACCGGGAGATATGTCTATGAAAATACCCCCCCCTAAAATAATCAGTAGCATGCCTTGAGTTCTCCCCATAGAAGAACCCCCCAAAAAACATAGCCTAAAAGAAACAGAATTATAGAGGGCCGCATAGTAAGTCATGGAAAAATCTATGTTATGTTGGACTCTGTAAAAAGACACACCTGGCTATCGAGGTTCCTATGAAGGGTAATCGCTGGGATCGCTACTGATTATTTTTGACAAAAATCAGACAAATATATATATATATATATATATATATATATATATATATATATATATATATATATATATATATATATATATATAATTAAAAATAATTAATAATATAAATGAATATTGGAGAAGCGCACTCGGCAAAAATAACTCGCGAGCGTTTAAAGCGTTAAATTAAAAAATATTTACCAGTTCGTGATGCTGTTAAAAAACGTCAGGAAACTCAAGTTGAATTTGCAGAGGATACAAAGGAATTATTTAGACCGATAACTGAGACCACTAAAGATATTCAACCTATGTTAGAGAAAACAGCTGAAGCAACTCAAAAAATAGCATCTGCGTTACCACCATCTGAAGAACTAAAACAAGAATCAAAACCAGCACGGGGTAAAATTAACGCATTTGACAAATTCACCGATGTTGCCATTAATGAAATCAAAATGGCTAAAAATGTTAGTCAATTAGCTAAAAGTGCGGTTGAGAGTTATGATAATCGACAACAATTTTTAAAACCCTCTCATGTAAATGACATTATTGGTCGTGAATTGTGGTACAAATGGATATTTCGCATATACTATGATACTGATCAAGCTCGAAACAGTGATTCAAAATATATTAATTATATTAATGAAATAGATAAATATATTTCCTTTATACAGTTATCGCCAGAACAACAACAGCAATTGATAAAACAACAACAACAACAATCATCACCGCCATCAATACAAGAAATATTACACGACAACAAAAATTATTGTCACAATCTCCAAAATCACAACCAGCCCAAATAAAAAGTGAGGAAGGGCCGTCGGATACCTCTTTCGGAAATGGTCTTACCAGACAAGGAAGTGGTCTTATTACTCAGTGTCCTAACAACGTCCTTGCTGATGTTGAACGACTAGAAATCCTCATCGGAGGAAAACGAGCTGGAAATAATTCCCCAGAAATCATTAATGAAACAGCTGATATTTGTAAACGATTATTTACAGGCGGTATAATGGATATTGATATGTATCAGTCTCTCATTGAGGAAATCACAGATGATTATTATAGTGACTAAGTCACTGTAATTAAATAGAATGACTATTTAATAAATGATAGTGCATAGTACTCAACGCAGACCAACTATGGTTAGGGTAATTAACTCTCGAATACCGGTTTTCAGGGCATTTTATGGAAATGGGTTAGGTGACATTGTTAAGGGTCTTTTTAGAAGGATTGCCCCAAAAGCAATGCCTATTGCAAAGCAGCTAGGAATGAAAGCTATTGATGTTGTAAAAGAAAAAAGTATAGGCGCTGCTAGAGATATTGCTAGCAAAGCATTCACAACAGTCAAAGATAGACTAGCACGATTAATACGCAGACCACAAACAGCCACCACAGCTCTATCTCAACCAGTGAAATTACCTAGTACTGAAATGATGCCCGCAAGTGTAAGTAAAATAATAAATCAAGCGGCTAATCAAAAACTAGCGGAGTTGGCTGATATCCCAATGTCGGAAAAAGAGAAAAATATAACCAATAGTCTGATAGCAGGAAGTGGTCTCACTTCCCGAAGAGGTTTTCGTGTTAGACGAATATGATAATAATAAAGATGTTCAAGCGTATAAGTGACACCGCGTTTGACATAGATGAACCAGTTCTCAAAGATGGGTCTGTACATGACTATCAGTATTATTCTTATGAAGCACGAATTCCAAATCAACGAGGAAGAATTGAACTTCAGGTTCATGATACAAGTAGATATTTTCTACCCTCAGAAGCATTTATTGAAGTCGAAGGTGAAATATTAAAAACTGATAATACTGAACATGACGCTAATGTAAGTATTGGTTTTGTTAATAATGGTATTATGGCGTTGTTTGATAGTGCTACGTACATGATTGATGGAAAAAATATTGAATCAATTCAGAGAGATGTTGACGTAGCTACAACCATACTTGGTCTTGCAAGATATAGTGATGATTATTCAAGATCAGCTGGCCCCTCAATGATGTTTACAAAAGATACTTCTAATTCTCCAGAATATCAACAATATGAAATAGGACGACCAAGAAATTTTGCTAGAAATGCTGATGCAGATGTACAAAGTATGATCATTAATATAGATCCAGATTTCAACTTAGGATTTAGAGTACGTCGAACGATGTTAAAAGGAAATAGAAGAGTGTTTTCGTGTGCAATTCCACTCTCACATATCTTTGGATTCTGTAGAGAAGTCAGAAAAGTCATTTTCGGAGCCAAACATACAGTTGTACTAGTACGAAAGGCTACAGACGATGATGCAATATGGAGACCTCCTGGTGATGCTGGTATTGTAATTCTTACAAAACTCTCACTGTGGATGCCAGTGATGACTCCTTCAATATCTGAAGAAGAACGATTATTATCTTTTATGAAGCAAGGCGGTAAATCAATGCTATCTTGGTTGACAATGAACACAGATGCTATCCAGACTAATATTAATGGTTTATTTACATGGCAGATAGCCTCTCAGCAGGGTGTTTCTGCACCGCGACACATATTTATTGCATTACAAAATGCTGAACGAGTAAATGATCAAACACGTAGTATTATGATATTTGACAATCTTGGTGTTTCTGAGGTTTCGTTAAGGATAAATGGACATCAAGAACCATCCGAGGATATATTACTGAATTTTGATCATAATCATGTAGCACGTGCATATCATCGTCTTATGGCTTTTATGGGACGTGATCAAAATGTTGATACTGGTTTACAAATATCACAACTAGATTTTACAACGCTGTATCCGATTTATTACTTTTCACTCGAACATTTAGATTTGGCCAGACAATCGGTAGTCGATATACATTTCCGAGCTAGTGTTAATAGAGGAGCTATTGATAATTACAGAGCAATTGCTGTTATACTTAGCGATAAATCAATGCTCATAGAAGGTGCTGGTGGACGAATGAAAGTCGTTGATGCCCCAGTAGAAAATATGTAATTAGATTGTTTATGAATATTATAAATGCCATATAATCACGCTGATGTTACCCTGACTCCTGGTCAGGTCAAAAGACTGCAATCAGCATCAAATAATAATTGTGGAATAACAATATCGTTAAAAATAGAACAGATGAGCGGTTCAAATAAATTATCATTGACCGATCGTCAATTTAAAAATTTTAATGAAGCAAAAAAATCAAATAAAGGTGTCAGACTTGATCTTTCTGCAGGCGCTATAAAGGATACTTTTAAAACGGGTGGTATATTTCCCCTTCTCGCAGCTATACCAGCATTAATAGCCGCAGCAGCACCAGCTGTTGCAAAAGCAGCTGCGTTAGGCGCTGTTAGTGCGGCGGGTGGTATGGCATTAAAAAAGGCTGTAGGAGGTAGATACAAAAAAAAAGGAAGAGGTCTCAGATTACCAGGGACCCCGCCTTCATGGTACGGAAAAGGTCTAAGACTTCCAGGGACAGTTTACTGATCTCGCCTATGTCTAATTTTGATTTAATAGATGCTGCTAAAAAATTAAAAATAAAACAATTTAGAGGTGTTTTTATGCGTGATCAATTACCAAAACAACCGAATAACATTGAGACGGGTATCATAAATCTCGATCAAAATTCTGGACCAGGTACACATTGGGTAGCTTATGCAATTGACCCACGTGGAATTATCTATTTTGATTCGTATGGATTAGCACCACCAAAAGAATTTCTTCATTATGTCAGTAATAATACTGCACCAATCTGGTATTCAACGCTACCAACACAAACATTAACTGATCCACCAATATGTGGTCGAGAAGTACTTAATGTACTTGATGCTATATCAAGGTCAACAAAACCACCCCATGAAGTCGTGCATGAATATACCATGCTTTCACATTTAAACAGACATCAGTAAATATAATGGTAGATATTTACGGAAGATCTGCTCGTGGTAAAACTCAGCAGCAAGGAGATTTATCTAAATATGCAACCCTTGATCAGCTCCGAAGTGAGATTGATGATTTATTAAATATTACAAGTGTGGACCAAAATGAAGTGGTTGTTTTTCAAGACAAACAAGGACGATTAAAGACGACTAATATACAACTACCAGACGTACTTGTACGAATTCCTACTGCAGTTACTGATAATATAGTTACTTTTACTGATCAGGGTAAAATACAAGATTCCGGTAAGTCAGTTAACGATTACGTCAGAAAGACAGGCGATGTATTTAGTGGAGACGTTATTATGAATAAAAATAAAATCACAAATCTTGGATATCCAACTTCAGATAGTGATGTAGCTACAAAAAAATACGTCGACGATCAAGAATCTAAGTACATATTAGCCAACGGTGCTATAATGCGTGCATTTCTCGACATGAATAATAATAGTATTAATAATCTCAGAACACCAGAATCTGAGTTTGATGCGGTTAATAAAAAATACGTCGATGATAAAGATGTTCCAATAAATAAGGAAATCACAGCGCTCAAAAATGAATTTATGTCTCACGTGAACATATTTTTGAGTTTTCGCAGAAACATAAACACACTCAAAAATGAATTTTTTGGAAATCCATCTAATGTTGATATTACACTCGCTAATATTAACACAAAATTGAATGATATTATTAGCGGAATTCCTGATATTGTTCAAAAAACTAGTCTGATTAAAATTCCTCACAAACAGATAAGAAATACTGTGTATATAGTTACATCTGGGGTTGGAATGTGGACTCCAGAAAATAATACCATTAAACATACCGCAGAAATTACTGGCATATATAAGATGTCCGTAATTAGCGTTACAGATTTTAGAATATCCACTACAAATCCATCGACTGGGAATTCATTTAAAACTATATCTGTGTTGTTAGATAAAGATTCTGAAGGAATATTTACGCTGGCATCATCGAGTAGAAATTTACCTCAAGCTTACTGGTGGTGTTTGGAATTTGTAGCTCAATTAACTTAACGTATAGTATAATGGATCAGATAACTACGTCATCTATCGACGTTCAACGTCACAGATATAATCAAGCATGTGAATGCCTGACCAAACTAAAAAATACCATCGACGAATACACATTGAAAGTAAAAAAATATCGTAGACGAATAGTTGTTATTGATATAGTTGTGTATTCAGTTTCTGCTATTGTTGCTGGATCCGGATTAATATTATCGACACTAACAATGACAGCTCCAACAATTATAACAATTATTGTTTCAACTTCAACGACTATAGCAGGTATTTTTAGTATTATTGCTAAAAAAAATAACTACATGCACGAGTGATAAATTGTGTGAGTATATGATAAAATTACACACAGCAACAACAGCATATTCTAAACTATCTGGATATATTTCTACTTATCTCAATGATGGTAAAATATCTGACGAGGAGTTTGCAACGATAATTAAAACCTACGATGAAGCATTCAAAATCGTTAGTGATTTTGATAACAAAATAAATGGAGAATTAAACAATAATAATAATAATAATAATGTCAGCGCCTGAGTCAAGAGAGTTGTTACAGCAGATCGTTATTAATACTACTCCGCTGAAAACCACGATGATATCCATAAGTTCAACCAATCCTGAATTCAGCGTTAATTTTCCAACAGCTATCCCAGTAAATGAGATAGCTTTAGCGCAGCTTCGGGTTTATCATAGCTGGCCTAATATCAGATCAAAACCATTTGGTGGACTACAACCAAATAATTCATTAGTATTCGCAAATAAAAACAAATCTGATGGAACTCCCGATTGGCAAGTGGTTAGTATTCCAACTGGTAGTTATCAAATAGAGCAAATTAATGAAGAATTCCAGCGCAGAATTAAATCCATAACCGGAAAAGAGTCCAAGATAGCTATTACTGTTTACGAACCAACATTATCGTCAGTGATTGAAATAAATTCTCCTGATTATGCTGTAGATATCTATCAGAGTTCGATTAGATCAGTATTAGGTTGGCCTGAAGTCGCGCCAGATTATCAAGTTCCACCAGAACCCAAAATCGAAGAGTTTAAAACGGATAACCGAATATTTTTAAAACAACCAGAATATCAAAAGACCGAACGAAATTATAATTATGGTCTCAGAATAAAATATATTACAATACCTGATATGGAATATCATGCATATTTTACGGGCAAAGATTACCCAGGTAATGAAAATTTCTTTAAGATATACTCAGATGATGTAAAAACTGAATTTTTTAATATTTATAATAATTTAAAAAATTTATTTTCTTCTATATCTCATCATTATTCTGAGGATGTGAAACGACAAATAATCGAAACAATACATCATTTAAATGCCGTTGCAGCAGACCTTGATCTTATCAATAAAACTATTATGAATTTTTTAAATAATTATACAGCACCAAGATTATTTATGAAACATTATAAAATAGAAGCACCTCAATTGGCAACATTCATCATTCCCGGATTCGACTCATCTGAGCTAAAAAAATCAGTTAGTGATCTTATTGATGAACACTTTAAAAGAATATGTGATTCATGGAAAAAATTAATCCCGCCTCCAGCAGTTCTCAAATATAATAATGATCAATATGGAACAGGACGACATATCTCACCTAATATTGTTAATATAACACCTACCATCGCACTGAATCTAGTTTGTGATATAATTGATAACAGTTATAATGTTGACCTCTCTAAGTCTAACCAGGCTCAGCAGGGATATATATTATATTCGTCCAGTATCCAATCCCCCCCCCCGGCTGGCTTATTGTATCTGAGCCAATAAATCAAATCTACTTGCCTGTACATAATCCATTATTGTCAAGAATGAATTTCAAACTCACAAATCAGAATGGAAATATAATCGACTTAAGAAATGAAACTCTATATATTAATTTATACATACGCTCATAGATTGGTCTAGATAAACTCTTTGGTTAATTTTACCAAGTCAGAACAAAATATATTCTGGTCTGAATAAAATCTTTGGATAGTCTCCCCTTGACCATCATTTAGATACCCCCCTGACAAAGAAGCAGCAGGGAGGGTGAATGACATCATCTAAGTCGTATTTGGGAAAAAATAGCATGATGACATAGTCAACCCTATGTGGTTTATTAACCATACGGGGTTGATTTTTTTTTCATTCTGTGTAGGAACTCTTTTTTTTCGTTTATGATTCGAGCAAACTTTTGTAGGGTTCACCCTCCCTGCTGCTACAGTGCTACAGTATACTGTTACAAACATTATAATTTCACAATGTTACACATCTGTGATTAAATTACTTGTGTGTTAGTTTTAAAATTCTTTTCTATTTTATTTATTATTACATTTTATTGTAATGACTATTTAAAGGATTCAAAATTCTTTTTCAGTAATTCGATATTTTCTTTTAGCAAATGTTGTTTATTTAAGACACAGAAGTGTTCCATGAGAATTATTGTTAGTTAAACTAGCTCATCTTGGGCTGGAAAGAACGTAAACAGACAGTTAAAATGATTGGTCAATATCATGGCCATAATTTCCTTGCGTGATAGCCATGTGTAAACATTTATATAATGTTGTTTTTTAAGTGTGGCTAGACTGGTGTATGTGATGGATCTCTTGTTGCAAGAGACCACATGACCCATCTCGCGAGATTTGAAATGATGTTTTTAAGGTTTACATACGCATTCTTAATATTCTTCTGGCAGCAGCATTTTAATATCTTGAAGGAACAAGAAGTTTCTTTTTATCTGTTGCTAGATTGTTTGTTTTTCATCTGATTTTTGGATTTAATAATTAGTTTTTGGAAACTCAACAAGTTGACTTTTTTATAAAAATAATTCTGAAAGATATTCATTGCTTTCCATATTTGTGTGTCGACAAGATTCAAACCCGGATTCTAATAGAACTATTTAAGAGATAGAATTTTTGCTTCTCAGTCTTAGGATTACATTTTGGATTATATTTACAAACCGTTAAGTCCTATTCACCAATTTTTACATTGTTTTCTAGGGAAATAAATTATTTTGTTAAATATACTAAGCTTGTCGTCTTTCACTCTTTTATTTGTTACTGAGCATGAACTTACACATAACAGCAATTATAAAGAAAGTTGTTGTCATATCCATGTTATATCAGGGACCAAGCCATACTAAAAAAAGCTTTACTAAAATGGGAGCACTGTTCTGGACAAATCTTTAAAACAATTGAAGCTTTAGTCCTAATATTGTGATGTTAAAGGAAGCTTTACTGTGCTGTATATTTGCACATTCCATAAGGGTTACCCTTACCCTGGCCCCCTTTTGCAATAGTAGACGCAGACAGTAGCTATCACTGACCATACAGGCACAGTGCAGTGGAAGAAGTGTACCATGAAGTCTGTTAACATCAGCTCCTTTGCTGATCAGCTCTTCAACATCATCCTCATCGGGACTGGAAAAAGCCTGCCAATTACTGATGGCTCGGATGAGTCGATCAGAGAGCTGGTAGGAGTGTTGTTCATTCTCCATTACATACCACATTCCTCATTGACCTAGGAAATATACTGAAAATAAAAAAAAAGAGTTTCATAAGGATTTTTAAAACAAAAGCATATGGTCATATATCTTCAAATACTGGGAATCTAATGTGTAAAAATGTGAAGACTAGCCAAGATTAAAAAATGGCAAGTCCAGTACTATCAACACAATAATGTGACTAATCTGGGAATCCTTTATGAACAAAGTATCCCATATGTGGAAAACAAAAATGAAATGGCAACACAAGAAACACCTGGTCATTAAGTTTAGGATTTTTCTTTCTATCTTAAACCTGCTGTAGAAAAATTTGTTCAAGAAAAATGAGAAAGTAGTATGCTGTTTGCTTAGAGATGAAATAAATTCCAGTCTTGAAAAACCTATTGATTTTAAATGGAATTAAAACTAATGAAATAAATTTTTATAAGAAAGTAAGTCAAAAATCATATCATTCTAGCTGCATATAAAATTAAAGAATGGCACGATAAAGGCATTATAAATTGTCTTAACTGCTCTCACAACTGTCATGGTTATCAACTGTCATAGATTTTCTTTATTTTATGTGATTTGCGTGATTTAAATTTTTAACATAGCTTTAACAATTTTTTAGTCATATCACTACGATGTCTGCAGTGTGGCAGTTTATAGTGATGTCTAGCACTGGGGCATCATGCCACAGACATGGAGCATAATATCCTACCCAGTCACATTATCCTGACACCAGGCCAACCAGTCCTAACACTAACTTCTTAATGCTGAGCACCAAGCGAGGCAGCTGTTAGTACCAATTTTAAAGTCTGGTATGACTCGGCTTGGGTTCAAACCCACAATTTCCTGCATCCAAGGCAGAAACTATAACCACTAAGCTACTAGAGCTGTTCTTTTATTTTATCAGAATACTAAATATTTCCTAATGAATTAGCATTAACAGCATTATACACACTGGTGACACAACACCCACAATGTTTCAAACTATCGCAAGAAAAAAGTATGATTGGGACTCCAAGTTTTAGGAATGGAACTGCATCTTTTTCCAAGAATGGAGTCCTGGACTGCAACTTTAATATTCCTATGGAGAGTCCTACATACAGTCACCTTCGTTGTTGGGATTTATTGCCATTTTCAGCACAAGATAGTGGCCAGGATAAAAGGTGGAGGAAGAACCTGGGAAAATGTCGTAAAAGAACTACCAACCTATGAGAAGCTACTGGCAAGCTTCCTCACATATCCACACTGACCAAACCCGAGACTCGAACCCAGGCAGACAGGTGAGATGGCAATGATCCATTATAATGGTGAGCTCTTTTGACCACTCAACCAATTAGCGCATTCACTGGCACTTATATCATCTCATATGTATGACATAATTGCAATAGGGGTCAAATGGCACTGTGACCTCTGTGAATGGAATAATGCAACCTCTACAACACCAGGTACATAGGAGCCAGTTCCCAGCCTTCCAAAAATTAGAAGACGATTAATTTTTATATAGGCAAAGAGGACTTCTCAAGAAAGAGTTGTCATTTTCAAAAAGACATAAGAAAAATGGGAAGTAAAGCCTGCATATAATGGCACCAATGGTGATAATTATGGTTTTGCATTAATTTACATAAAATAGAGCGTAGCACACTGTACTATAACAGCAACTGCCTTACCCATACAAGTTAAATGACTCTGTACTCTGTTTCGGGGCCCCGAGTGGCCGAGTGGTCTAAA
Source organism: Potamilus streckersoni (assembly GCA_016746295.1). Taxonomy (NCBI): domain Eukaryota; kingdom Metazoa; phylum Mollusca; class Bivalvia; order Unionida; family Unionidae; genus Potamilus; species Potamilus streckersoni. The sequence goes on from JAEAOA010000761.1 coordinate 818,810, forward strand.
GCGCTGTCCGTTACAGATCACTGCCATCTCACCTCTGTCTGTGTGAGTTCGAGTCCAGACTCGGCTAACATGGGTAAGTGAGAAAGCCTGCCAGTAGCTTCTCGTGGGTCGGTGGTTCTTCCCGGGGTTTTCCAGGGTTCTTCCTCCACCATTAATACTGGCCGCCATGTATAGCCTATCTTGTGCTGAAAAATGGCGTTAAACCCTACAACAACAACAACAACAACGACTCTGTTTCAAAGTCATGACAACCATGTGCATCCTATTGATATAAAGGGTAAGTCTGCATTACTGACTTTAAAATTTCTTTTGGTGACATATATTCAGTATACTTCCATTACTAAGTATGTAGAATAATCCTGGAATTAACTTACTGAGACATGAAGCTAAGGATGATAAATGGTTTACAGGATTTATTACAAATATTCCTAAGAAAATGTATGTCAGAGAACAGGTCACCAATTTGTCTGAGCTCTGGTTGATCGATATGTAAAGGCATGAGTTTGATATGACCTGTGCTCTATATCATATTTTTCGTCAACTTCCCATACTGCACATTATCTTTCAAGAATATATGGAATATAACTGTGATATTAAATTTAGTTCAAACTGCTGACATCAGCATTTAGACCATTCAGCAATGAATTGGGAAATAATGACTTGAATTTTTAACAACCACACTCACTCCCCTCCAAAAAAAAACAACATAAAAGGCCTACCCAACATCAAAACGTGAAAGTAATAAGTACCGCCACCACCTCATGTTGTTTATTATTTATGCTCAATTGTAAAGAACTATGAAACTGAAACTTTCTCATTTATCCATATTGCCCAGCCCAAGAACCGAACCCATGGTGATTGAGGTAAGCACTTTAGACCACATGGCCATGAAGGGCCCTTCAAAAGTAAGTAGCCATTTAAGCTAACATCATAGGTGGTAAACTGTCATTGATATTTCTAACAATCAAAGAATCTCCTGACAAAAATATGAAAGTAAATAGTACCTTTATAACCAATAGTTGGTAATTAACCACTCAGCACTTGTGACTGTTTGTGATCACTGTTTGTGATCATAGGTGATGAGAATTCATTGTTTTATCACTCTGTACTATTCTGCCATCAGCGAAATATGGACCTGACAATTATCCTCAAAGGACTAGTGATCTGTATAGCCACATTGCCATTAATTTGTTGAAGTAAAACCAAACATATTTGTTTTGCATACAATGAAACAATTTTAGTACAATACCACCATAACTTTTCCCCTATTTAACTCTTGTAGCTTTGAGACATTATCTCTCCCATCTGTAAATTGTTATAAATATACAAAATGGCTTAAGGAATGCTAAATTAAGTTTATGTAATATTTCCACCACACTTGTTTATGTGTTATTGTTTCCAAGTTTTCTTGTGAGTTTGCAGTTTGAAAAATCTGGGATCTTTGGAAAATGGATTATTTAAACAGTCATCTTGCTCAAAAAGTACACTTGGAATCAGTGTCAAAATTGAGAGCGATAACGTCTGGTAGTGGAATCAACAATTTGCTTATCGAAACAACCAATGGTCAGGAGACAAGAATGAAATTCAACAAACGTCACAGAAGCATAAGTGAGCAAGTAAAGACTGTGATAGATAAATTATATTATTTTGGCAATTTCAATGAATTCATCAATATTGTCTGTGCAAGAAATTCATGATCATTTGGTAAAGTATGTTACAATTCCGGAGAGCTAGCGGAGTAAAAAGGATGCTTTTGAAGTTGTCAAATGTACTTTAATTTTTTATTAAAATAATTTCAAATTTTCTAGCAATGGCATAATATTTTATGTTGAATTTAAAAATTATCAGTGATGTTAGCTCTATTACTACTACTGTGTGGGTTTGAGTCTAGGATTCGGCTAATGTGGATATGTGAGAAAGCTTGCCAGTAGCTTCTCGTGGGTCGGTGGTTCTTTCCGGTGATTTCCCGGTTTCTTCCTCCACCATTAATACTGGCTGCCATGTATCTATCATGCGCTAAAAAAATGGCGTTAAGCCCCACAACAACAGCAACAATGTTTCCTTTATTTTGGCTCTAGCCATTTTCCCCCACCCATGTCACTGCAACATCTGAGTAACACGTTTCCTCATTTATTTAGCACTACACAAATGATCACAGTGGAAAGGAAAGTCTTCGTTCACTTTTTGGTAGCGTTCACTTTTTGGTAGCGTTTGCGTTAGCTTGGACAGCTAAATTTAAAATATTAAAAACCCAATATAAGAAAGATATAGTGTGTGGTAGATAGTAGGACCAGATTCGGCTAATGTGGATATGTGAGAAAGCTTGCCAGTAGCTTCTCGTGGGTCGGTGGTTCTTTCCGGTGATTTCCCGGTTTCTTCCTCCACCATTAATACTGGCCGCCATGAATAGCCTATCGTGCGCTAAAAAATGGCGTTAAGCCCAACAACAACAACAACAACAACAACAACAACAACACTACAACCCGTTTAAAGTCTATCTGTAGGATTGCTAAGACACACATACCCCTCACTCTAACGCACTCTGCCTCAGGATACAACTTGAAACGAACTAATACATGAACACATTACTGTCATAAAACAACAGATAAATAGCGTCGGACAAATATAACATCAGGAAATGAGCGCATTAGCATAAAAGTGAATGTAAATGCTTAAGTGCGTCGAACCCAATCAGTCCACTATATGCCAATGGTCAACAAGCTATTATCGATTGCAGAATTTACAGTTTACATGACACGAACTGTGTTTTAATTTGTCAAAATTACAGTCGACAAGAGCATACATACAAAAGGTGTTACCATTTTGTTTACGTTTCTTTAGTTAGTTGAAATACAGTATATAGTACCGACAAGAAGCACTAGTCTAATTTAACTGAAGATGAATTTCACATATTTACCCAATCCATTTTGGGGGGCTTTACAAAAACTAGGTCTTCACGTCATTTGCAAGCTGCGTGGAATAGTTTGCTATCTTAACAAATTCCAAAACTGTGCAGAAGGTATTTTAAAATTACTCACAATATCGTCAGCTGCGTTGTTGGAAGAACCCTGGAAATCCTGGAAAGAACCACCGACCAACAAGAACCTACTGGTGAGCTTTATAACATACATTGGGCAAGCCCGAGACTCGAACCCACGGAGACAAAGGTGAGATGGCAATAATCCATAACGGTGAGCGCTTTAGACCGTCAGCTGTATAATACATATTCTCTCTCTCTCTCTCTCTCTCTCTCTCTCTCTCTCTCTCTCTCTCTCTCTCTCTCTCTCTCTCTCTCTCTCTCTCTCTCTCTCTCTCTCTCTCTCTCTCTCTCTCTCTCTCTCTCTCTCTCTCTCTCTCTCTCTCTCTCTCTCTCTCTCTCTCTCTCTCTCTCTCTCTCTCTCTCTCTCTCTCTCTCTCTCTCTCTCTCTCTCTCTCTCTCTCTCTCTCTCTCTCTCTCTCTCTCTCTCTCTCTCTCTCTCTCTCTCTCTCTCTCTCTCTCTCTCTCTCTCTCTCTCTCTCTCTCTCTCTTCAACAGACTGCAGACGCTTGCTGACAGAGTGTATCCAGTGTCTCAGTGTGGGTTCCGCGCAGAGAGATCCACAATCGACATGATCTTTTCCATCAGGCAACTGCATGAGAAGTGAAGAGAACAACGCAGACCACTCTTCCTGGCTTTTATAGACCTCACCAAAGCATTCGATCTGGTCAGCAGAGATGGACTCTTCAAAATCCTGACGAAGACTGGATGCCCTCCAAAGACGTTAAGCATGGTCCAATCTCTCCATGAAGACATGAAAGGCACAGTGCACTAATATATTAGTTAATAATGAAAACCGGAAATGTTCAGTCTAATAAAATGCATAGAGACCTGTACTGGCTATATAAACATAATTTTATGAGAAACACAATGACACAGTTGTACAAATCCAATGTTCCAGCCATCTCGTACATAACCAGTTAACTTATTCTTCACTGCGTTCATTAACTCTGGTGACAGTGTTGTTTGTTACTTATATTCGAAGATCACGTATACTGAAAAGGAGCTGATGATCAATCAATTTCTAATAATGTCACTTATCCTTGCCACTCATTGGAGTATGTGACAAGTGTCAAATATATTTTTATTTCATTACATACAACTGAATTGCCAGCCAAAACCTGTATGTTTTCTTCGAAAAAAAGCTACTCTCAAACAACTACATTATCTTAAGAGCGTCTTATGCATTACCCGTGTTCGTGCAATGTACATGACATTTCTGTAACTGAATTTGTTTCTCTTTATCTGCATTTAACCGCTCCGGTAGCCTAAGGGTTAGAGCGTTCGCCTCGGATGCGGAAGGTCGTGAGTTCAATATTTTTATTAGATTGCATACAACGGAATTACAGCCAAAACCTATATGTTTTCTTTTTTTAAAAAATGCTATTCCAAAACAACTGCATTATATTCAGAGCGTCTTATGTATTACCCAATTTTGTGCCATGTACATGACATTTCTGTAATTGAATTTGTTTTTTGACCGCTCCGGTTGCCTAGTTGTTAGAGCCTCCGCCTCGGATGCGGGAGGTCGTGGTTCGATCCCAGTCGAGTCACACCAAAGACAGAAAAATGGCACTAATAGCTGCTTCGTTTGACGCTCAGCATTAAGAGGTTAGTGTTAGGACTGGTCGGCCAGGTGTCAGGATATTGTGACTGGGTGCGACACCATGCCGCATGATGCCCCAGTGCTAGACATAACTATAAACTGCCACACTGCACACATCGTAGCGATATGACTGAAAGATTGTTAAAAGCTACGTGAAAAATTATTAACACCACACCTTTATCTACATTAACGAAAGATTTTGCATATTTTAGTGCGACATATTCTGCTTGCTTAACAGCTTTAATATCGCCATTTGACATTCTAAGAAGACAATCATCAATTTTTATTTTTTATAAGAACTGGAAGAAAAATGTTTAAGGGATTTGCTACTGAAAGTGCAAAGGAAACGCACAGGAACAGTCGATGTTTTTTTTCTTTTGCATTTTTTTATTTTGAGAAAGCTTTTATTGTTGCTTATGATAAACATCCTTGTAAAAACGTGTATGAACGAATGAAAGATTATTGAAATCTTAGGACAAAATGAAACCTAGCTGCTAATAATTGTTGCTCATATTTAAATTGTGAATCGAAATATATTTTAACTGCTAAAATAAAAAAAAACTAACTCTTGTGAAATTTGTTCGCTACATCAAGAATTTTAAAAGCGACGAAACTCTGTCTTTTGCATCGACACATGGATGTGATCAACTATGGTAAGTTAAAGAATACTCCAATCTACATTAAAGTATTTGACAAAATTTTCACTTGACAGTAAGACTTTACCACATGTAGGTAGGATAAAGTTGATACCCCTTTTCCCACACACCAAAATAAATAACGTTATTCAGGCTTGTCTTATTTGTCAGTACAAAATCAGGTAGAAGTTCTTCTCGACTTTTTTTCCTCATTCACTAAATGAGAATCGCTCATCCCATTAAAGTTTTCATGCAAAGAATGACACATTTTTATGTGAGGTAGTCAGTAACTCTTTGAAGACTAGAAAACGGACTGCGAATTCATTTTTTAAGTATTTAATATGGCACGTATTGCAACAATTACTGTCATGGGGCAACGTATTGTTACTTTACTAAGTAAATATTAACTCATCTTTAAACGCTATCCGATCGTTCATATTTATGTGTTCAAGAAGTATGTGTATGTGTGTATGTGTGTGTGCATGTGCGTGTGTGAGAGAGAGAGAGAGAGAGAGAGAGAGAGAGAGAGAGAGAGAGAGAGAGAGAGAGAGAGAGAGAGAGAGAGAGAGAGAGATGTGAGGTGGGGTGGGGTGGGGTGGGGTTGTTGTGCGAATTGGAAGTGAATAAGTGAAGCAGAACAAAGTAGATTTTCTATTTTTATAACTGTATTCGATCCATATTGATTTTCAGTGGACATTCGAAATCACTTCTTATTTTATATATTACATTGTTTGACATGTAAATGAATATCCCATCTATTCATCGGCCTTGATTTCCTGGTTCCATTGACAACATGTTAATAAAACTAGCTCAGATACGTCTTGATAAATTATCGTTTCCAAGTGTCTAACAGCTGCAATGTAGATTCACTTTGTGTCTAATTTAGTCCATTTTTGGTAAGATGTTTCTTTCATTGTCATATAGAAAGGAAGCATACCTCTCTTTCTTCAAATCAAAGATGGATGTCCGTTATGCCCTACAGACTGAGGACATAAATTTAAAAAGGAATTTAAAGACCGTCGTTCTTTTGATGCAAATATATCATCGGTATTCAATACGTGAATTCCAAGGTGTCGATCTATGTAAACACTTTTAGGTTTTATAACGTAGTACCCATTTAGTGAGAACGCAAGTCCAGGTCAGTCTATAGGCGCGGTCTTGCTCTGATTGTCGCGTATTTCGTTGTAGATGAATGACGTACGTTCTTCTTCATTTGCACCAAACGTATACATTGGGAGTACTAACAGAGAAACACGATGCTTTAATCTCGTAGATGTGGTAGATAAGGGTGGAAGAATGGGCTATTATGCTTGAGGGATCTTTGATTGCCAGTATTCTACAGTCTAATTGGATAGCACGAAACCTCTCTGGTATTAGCAGCGGAATTAAGTCAATATTGATTCATTATTAAAAGCTAAGATCGCCACCTGTAGGCTTTTGTGTTTTAGACAAAGGGTATACCGGCATTACGTTATTTAAAGTTGAGAAGAATCCATAAGATACTTCATTTACGACCAGTGGAAGAGACATTAGAAATATGGCATCCTTAACTTTGTACATGCAGTCAGATATCAATACAATATGTATGTATGTATGTATGTATGTATGTATGTATGTATGTATGTATGTATGTATGTATGTATGTATGTATGTATGTATGTATGTATGTATGTATGTATGTATGTATGTATGTATGTATGTGTGTGTGTGTGCGTACGTGCGTGCGTGCGTGCGTGCATGCATGCATGCATGCATGCATGCATGCATGTATGTATGTATGTATGTATGTATGTATGTATGTATGTATGTATGTATGTATGTATGTATGTATGTATGTGTGTATGTATGCATGTATGTATGTATGTATGTATGTATGTATGTATGTATGTATGTATGTATGTATGTATGTATGTATGTACGACCAACAATTTCAGAGTTTGTGTGTGTATGTATATGTATATATCACCGCGAATATGATACTTAGTTTTGACTGAGGTGCATTAGAAACAGGTCATGTAAACAAGCGGCATGTAAGTCGGATATTGTACATTATACCGCAAAACTTAGCAAATGCATCAGGAAGAACTTAGTATTTTTGATTGTGATACATCTGATATCATTGAATCCTGGCTGTCATACCTGAATTTTATAATTCTATCTCGATACAGCGATAGTCATGTACGTTCTTTTATCTTGACCGTGTGTCTGTTTCCAAAACTTATGTTGTGATGAAGTTTGCCTGGGTAATCATGTCCTATGATTTGTGTATTTGCTTTCTTTCTCAACCGGGTCTTAGTTGCATTGTGCGTCTGCGGTTATGGTGATGCTTACGGTGGTTTTGAGTATTGTAGCTCTCAAGTGGTTGGCTGATTTTGGTTTTAGCTAAAGAGTAATCTTACGGTTCTTTTAAAGAAACGTGCAAAATACGCACCGCTTTATCTTCCCAATTTGTGGGAGCCCCAATCCAACAGTGTGCGAGATCATTACACAGAACAAAAAGACGTTATATGAGCAGATATTACATGGTCGGTTCATATGATAAACAACAAGTATAGAGTTTGTGCAATTTTTAGCATATCTGATCGCAAAGAACACACGATGGAAAAGAACAGGTTTTGGTAAGGACCAATATAAAAATGTGTATTCTAGTAGGAAAACCAATGAGGATAGGTACATAGGTACAACTTTTGTTTTTCTTGTTTTTGATTTTGATATCTTCTAGAAGTAAATCAGCATCCTGAATTTAACTTCGGTCGTTATTTTTTCTCCATGATTTTTTTTAATCAGAAATAAAATTTAGTCTCGTTTAGGTTATTTTACTTGGATGCATAGGCTATTGCCAGATACTCGGTATAGATCTTACGAAGTTTCACGTAATAGATGTTTGAACGAGAATATTATATTATATTATATTATATTATATTATGTTATGTTATGTTATGTTATGTTATGTTATGTTATGTTATGTTATGTTATGTTATGTTATGTTATGTTATATTATATTATATTATATTATATTATATTATATTATATTATATTATATTATATTATATTATATTATATTATATTATATTATATTATATTATGGAGCCCGTTCATGGAGAACCAATCGATATTTCCATTGTTATGTTTTAATACTCTTAAAGCTCCATTTCCTTCAAAGACTCAACTACCAACTGTATCACAATGGTACATCAAACATGTACATTACTCTTATGATGATATATTTTCACAAACGAGTAAAAGGCAAAAAAAAAACTGCTCAAAATATCCATCACGGACATACAAGATTAAACCTGTAGGTTTGTCCAACCCGTCGCCATTATGTACGTGTGTGTGATTTGAATTTTTAGCATAGCTTTAACAATGTTTCAGTCATATCGCTACGACGTCTGCAGTTTAGCAGGTTATAGTGATGTCTAGTATTGGTGCTTGACGGCACAGATAATGAAGCGTTGTGTCCTACCCAGTCACGTTATCCTGACACTAGGTCGACCAGTCCCAACACTAACCTCTTAATGCTGAGCTCTAAGCGAAGCAGCAGTTCGTGCCATATTTATAAGTATTTGGCACGTCTCGGCCTGGATTCGAACCCTCTTAAAATATGTAATAGAGAGAAGTGAAACCAACACTTTCAGTAAAATTAACCATTTATTTTATGATACAAAGACAAAAGTCAAGAGACACTTTCAGCATTATGAATTAAATCCCAAACAATTCTAATTGTCCTGTAAGAAGTCCAAAAATACAGAATGTTCGGAAAGAAGTTATTTATTTTAAATAAATAATTCCTCTCCAATTCTTTCTGACAGACTGACTTAAAACGAATGAATTGTCTGTTTATCAAATTCCCATTTATTACACATTTACACTCTATTTATTACATAATACAACAAAGATTTCCAATGGAAAATCCAGGTCTAATTGTAAATAATACTGACCTTAATGTCGTGTTATTTAAAGAAGTCGGTTACAATTCACAAAAGTTAGCCATGTAAACATTCTCTTTGCAATGTACAACCATGAACTAAAGTATACAATATAATTAAATATGCATAACACTTTGAACAGATATACCTTAGTACCTACTATATAGCAGTGATATCTGCGTGTAGCTCAAATTAGGTCTATACATTCCCAGCAGATCCACACATTCCCAGCAGATCTACACATTCCCTGCAAATCTACACGTTCCCAGCAGACTCTCTTCACTTCGTGGGAATTTCGTTGTCATTTGATAAAATAGTAAACAATGTATGAAGTGGAAATCGACAAAATATAGCAGACAGGTACTCCTATGGTAACCAGGTGTAGTGGGGGAGGGATGTAATTTTTTTCTCAATACTCTCTGGTGTTTGGCATAGTATCATTAACCAATATATGAAAAAATCAATAACTAAGATCTTTTTTAATATATCCGTTCAAATTGTTCACGTCCAGTCGTAGTAAACATACAATAAATATGACTGACTCTGAGCATATGACCACTATGTCACTGTGATGGGAACGGCGATGGGGGTATATTGAGGGGAGAGTGATGGGGGTAGAGTCTGGATTGAATAGTGTATGTGCTACTCTGTAAGATGTCTGTATAGTATGTCTTAGAAGGAAACTAGATTTCCTCTAATTCCAGCGTGAAAATACGTTCGTAGAAAATTCAATTTTAATGTACAATCAGGTTATAACTAGGGTTCATTTCATTAAGTAGTACAAAATATTAAAATTTAGACATACTTATAATATCTTTAAATAAATGGGGAACAGATTTTGTAACTGAACAAGTTTCCTGTGTTTCAGTAATGGTGGGACAAAACGTAAATCATTATATAATACTGTATAAAGCTTTAATTATAAAAAATAGTGCGCAGGAATCCGTTTAGTAAATATTTAAAAACCCGTCGTTCTCAAATATTCATTTTATTTTGGCAATTTATCAGCAAATTTTAAGACATATCGTCCAATGTCAGCAAACATTCCTTGTCCACTCCAGAGGCTTGTTACATTATCATATTCATGAGGATCAGGGAAAGTGAAATGAATTGCATATACGTCGTTACGCCAGTCAAATTCTTGGGCTTCAGAAAAGTCATGGAAATTAGGATGAAAGGCTGGATGACATTTCAAATGATAGCACATGACCTGCAATCTACGTTCTATGTAAAGTGTCTCTGGAAGGTTTTCGTACACTTTATACGGAAGAAGAACGGCGTTATAAAGAAAATCATCAGATTTATAATCCACCAAAGCATCCTGCCATCTTTTTAGAAAGGCTGAGCGAGGTTTCGCGAGAAATACTCCGAGATTTATCGTATTAGGATACTGCGCATGTCTCATGTGGTCGAAATTAGCTATTGCGTCATATCCGGATTGAATAAGATCATCGATAGGTCTAAGCCATAAGACATCCCAATCGAGATATATTCCTCCATACTTTAGAAGCACATCTCCACGCACTATATCACTTCTATGCTGACTATACAAAAGTCGATGGGTATAAATATAACCTGGCCTCTCTCTATATACAAAAACGACTCGTTTGTCTTTGAGGATTTTATCATAATACGTTCCGTGTAAATAGCCATCACTGTGAATATAGACCTTCTCCGGATTTACTATATACAGCGTACTTAACATGCTTAGGTACATCATAAATGTCATATTCTTTGACCCAAACCAAACGTAATGGACTACTTTTGGCACTGCACCTGGCGATTTTAAGGGAACCCTTGGTGCGGGGTTTCCATACAATACCGTTCTGACTAAGTTTCCAAAGCTTGAATTCACTGAGAAATAATCCTCGGGATATAACATTGCAGAATCTGGGATTGTGACACAAGCAAATGTATTATGTCCTGGCGAATTATGACTAGAATAATCACAAAAGTTACGAATCTGAGGTAATTTTTGATAATATCTTACAAGAGAATCTATCGATTCATCCAGTCTTGAATTATGTGACTTTCCAATTAAAATGGATATTTCATTCGTCGAGTTTGGTCCTTGAAGTATAACTGTCACGTCTCTTTTTCTGTATTGGAATATGGAATCCGCGATAATGGTATTTGCGGAGACGTAAATTCCTCCGCGATCATCTACTAATGCTAGGCCCAGCTGCGGGTCGCACCCCATTTCTTCACCATCCCAATGTGACGGGGCCTTTATGGCGTGAAAGCCAGGAATTGTTCTGAGCAGACGATTAAACCAATCATTATAGGGGTCAAATATTATCTTTCCGAAGTAATGGAATTCTATCATATCTGGCTGCAGAACTTTCCATACACTCAATACACTTAAATAATGTTTGAACTCGAATGTTGCGTTTTCACACCATACGTAGTACACTATATTAGGCACCAGATTACTTACAAGTTCTTCACGTGACGCATTCCTAAATCCAGCAAACTCGTGCTGCACGATAATCTTATTGATATTATTCGTGTTGTTAAAAAGCCTATATACGTCATTTCCTTTAAAGTAATACGTAGCAGCTGATGCCACTTGGCGTAAACCTGTTAACTCTAAGGAAGTTAAAACCTTCATCTGATATATCACGATTAGAGCAAACATTAACACCAAAATCAAAATTAGGGTGCGAAAGGACATCCCCCAAAATGTGGTCCTCTTTCTCTTTCGAGACGTCTGCTTTGAGTCCATATTTTCTATACACTCCTATTCTTACAAAGCTGTGAATTTCCGGAAAAAGGTTTAAAAAAAACAAATTTGTCAATACAAATACAGTAAATCTTTGATTACTCAAACGTCAGTAATTCGAATCTCCAGAAATTCCCAAATGAATTGACCAGTGTTTGAGGGAGATAAGTCCTTGTGTGCTGGTATTGCTATTAAGACTTACTTCTCATACGAATCATATTCTATGTTGATTCCTTTTCATTATCTCATACATTTAAAATCCATTCAACGCGTTTCAAGTTTCCTCAAAAATTCAGAATAAGTGTTTTAGATTTCCCTAAATTCAAGCAATGTATATCAAGTGTCCGATAAAACCAGCACATCCACAATTAAATGATGCAATCGTCATCATGTAAAATATCAGTCATTGGGACCTGCAAGGAAAGAAATGATAAAAATTTCAAATGTTAGATTAATGATGAAAGACAAAATTAATAGATTCAATATTTAGATCACTAACTAAACAATACCGTCGTTGTCATTCAATGGTTTGTTTTTTCATCTTCTGCACATTTTCTTCCTTATATCTGTTGATCTATCCGGTGATCTACAGACATGTTATTACTATTGTATTGATGTACTGCACCACTAAAAACAGGTAGAGTATGTCAGAGTCGAATTTATAGTACCCCTGGTGTATAAATATTACATGAAGATAATTCGTATCTATTTAACTATGCATATTATATGCCTCCATAGTAATGAGATGTGATTTATGATTTTTGAAAATGCTGAAAGAAAAAGAAACATTGAGTAAAGCGACAGTAGCTTTTGTTTCAAAATCATTGCAATAATCAGTTGATCTACACGTTCCCCAATGTACGTGTTCATAAAACAAGAGGAGGAAAACCACCAGTCTTTAAGCTCTGTTTAAAGAACCTTCAAGACTTTTAAATTCGGGGGAGGGGGGCAAAACTTGTTTATCAATAATTGTAAATCAGATATTGCAGCTAAACTCGGGGAATTTTTATTCAGGACTACCAATGTGAAATGCACACATTCTGCGGACAATATACTGTTTCAAAAATAACAAGAATACATTTTTCACTATAAACTTTGGGATGAGAGATGATAATATAAGAAGGAAACAAAGAAAGAAGAAAATATGCAAGACTATAAATTCTTTTAAAAAATGCTTCTCTTAAAATTTCTCAGTTACTTTCCTAATTTTCCTAATTATTTAATTGCTTCAAAAAAATAGCACAATAAAAATGGCAGTCTGGGGAAATCGGACTTCAGTATTACTTCTCCATTCTGAAACGTGACGCTTGGAGTATTAGGTGAATTTAGCATTTGTCCTTTGGAAAATAATGTTGGAAACGTCCATAGGATAAATGACATGGTAGAGTTGGGTCAAGAGGAATGGTAATGCTATAAATGATCATATCCTAGATGGGAAGTTGTATTGGATAAAGGGGTAATCATTATGAAAAAAATGTTGACACCTACTTCAAACACATTCTTACTGCCCAGCACACATAACTACTGACCAGAAGCTACACCTTGTGACCAGCAGTTACAACTGCTAGCAGAGATGTAATGGCCAGATGTAAATAAAAGAAATGCATAGAAATTAAACGCACATAACCAAAAATAAAATCTTCCAAACCTATAAGTCAAACTGGAAAAAGGGTAGGAGTGTAAATACACACACACAACACACATACATACATACATACACACACACACACACACACACACACACATATATATATATATATATATATATATATATATATATATATATATATATATATATATATATATATTGGCAATGACTCAGTTATATCTGTTTCACGGTCGTTGTATTGATAAGAAAAGGTTGTGAAACACACGTGAAGCTGTTTCACTCTTCGTTGCACGCTTTGTACTGCAGATTGACCTGACATATTCTCTTTATACACTCTTGGCTTTCAATATACAAGCTACTGTTACATTTAGCTGTATCATGTGTGTTTGCCCAAGTTAAATTCACATACATGCGTAGCCTGGATTAAACATGCTACAAATTAAAGTTGATGACTCTACGTCGGTATGCATCTAGACTTGTCTCTAGGACTGATGACACAAGGTGCGAATGCATTTTAATATGCGTCTTGCAGATTGCATGCAGCATATTTGAGACAGGGTGTATTCTCTATCTACAAGTCAGAATGTAGGAGAGCGTGTAACATCACTTCTGTATATACATCTTAGAGCAATGGTTGCCAACCCCGGGTTGGTACCCCAGGTTGGTACCCAAAATCAAAGTTAAGAGGACTTTGTTGAGGGTCGTGGAAGGTTTGCCATCGGAATCGTTTGAAATAGTTAAAGCTAGTGTTTAAGAGTCTATGGCGTGTTTTGACAAAAAGAATGTTCGTAAGAGGTATGCATTCGGCATTTTAATTTTGTTTTCACTCCTTGGGTTGGTACCCAAAATCAAAGTTAAGAGGACTTTGTTGAGGGTCGTGGAAGGTTTGCTATCGGAATCGTTTGAAATAGTTAAAGCTAGTGTTTAAGAGTCTATGGCGTGTTTTGACAAAAAGAATGTTCGTAAGAGGCATGGATTCGGCGTTTTAATTTTGTTTTCACTCCTCGCGCTTGTCACGAATATATTCGGAGACCCTTATTGCATCTGTTTTGAAAATATATGTCGTGTTTCACATTTTCTTGATGATTTCTCTCAATGGATTTAGGACCCTAAGTATGATACATTAGATGTAGATGTGAATCGTAACTGCCACCACAGTCATCGGAATACGAAGGACAATCTTTTAAAATAAGCTAACATAAGGGATTTAAATTTCCTAATGTCAGCATGAATACGCAAAAAATAGTTCATACCCGAGAATAAACTAGAGGCTACACCACATCAAATGTGTCAGTCTTGTCTGTCTTCTATAGTCAGACACTTCGTTATGTTTGTTACCTTACTTGTGTGATACTCAAGACAATTGGATACCAAATGCCAGAAACTGGAGAAAATAAGATCCAGCCTTACTTCGTATAAAGATACTGATTTTGAAAACCCATGGATAGTGCAAGAATTTCAGTGATTTTTATTTCACGGATATTATCCTGACAGAACTGGATTTCATTCTGCAGCCTGTATAACTTCTTCCATCGTTAAAAAAAAACTAACAGTAGAAACAAACAACAACGTAGCCACAATAACGCTAGTCACAACCTTTAGGGTCAAAACAACATATTCCTTCAACATAAAGTAATTATATGGAGAGGAGAACATATAGTTAATTTTATTAGATATTATCTAGAGATTGTCCTGACGATGCGCGTTTCAATAACGCATTGTTATATTCACAGCAAATTTACTTCAAATTCTACAAGTGGATCACTTAGGTCATTGTGAAGTGGCTTCGGTAGAATTTGTTCGTTATACTCTTCAAATCTGAAATCATTGCCGAATATTTTTCTGAATGCGGCGAAGAGAGATATGGGACTGGACTGAAGTAGGTTTGAGTGCTATTTTATAGACGATGCTAACGACCAAATGAAAAGCAAAGACAAATATGCAAAATCACACCGATGGCACCACTCTATATGCAACGATTGGAACTGCTATTTAAAGGTGAAAAGTCGCAGGAGTCAAGCTTAGAAAGTCAGCTGAATATCACATATGGCGAGTAGAAGTCAAAACCGTCAACAGTGCAGGACACAACCTCTAACATTACATCTTCCATAGTTAACTTCATACATGTTTGTGTATTGGCATCGCCAGCAAAAGTGCTCTCGGCGGAATTATGGAATTAGAGGATCAAGGTGACCCAAAGACGGCTAGCCTTTGTGCTCCAGACATTTTTTTGATACTAATTTTGCCCAGAATAATTACTATAGATCTTACTTGACTTTGTTTGAAGCCAAAAAGCAAATTAGAAAAGCATCCACCGCATTTCGTACAAAGATTATGCACGAGAGTATTTATTGAAATTTTGATTTCCCTCTAAATCAAGTCAGTAACGAGGGACATTTCCAGGCTTTAAAATCAGGCATGCTCTGTTTGGAAATTTTGCTGGTAATCGCCATTAAGAACACACTCTACCTATGTAAAATATGTTTATACTTTTTAAATCATGAGCCTGACAGAAATAACCATAGACTATTGAGAATCAAGTCGTGGACGTATACGAAGATGATGTTTCCAGAATAACAGTTAGATGCATCATATCCAATGGATAATAGGTGCGAAAATTAAGACACGATCGTGTATAGATGACCGCAGTAAAAACAACACTTAGTCTCTTGATTTGCTCCACTTGGCTGAAAGAATCACAGTACAAGAATTGTTATGATGGTCGATCGATCAATATGTAATGATGAAGCAAGAAGAAAAGTTGGAGGATTATCTGCACGATCCTTGGACAGTCATCACAGAAGATAAGTGGAAAAAGACCTGGCATACAATTACATGCTTCGAAAATCTCCCTTGGAAACGAAATGCATTAAGACTCTTTTTGCAGCCGAGTCTCAAGACTTCCCGCTCTTCGACTTACTCGTCCGACCTCTTTAAGAAAATGTTAAGTGTGAAGTCATGGATTATTATTATGAGAATGAATAAATGGGAACTGGAAGAATACCAAATCCCAAGGAAGAACAACTGGAAAGCGATGCCAACCAGTCGCACCTTTCCTTTTCCGTTGCTATCAGCCCTTGTGGTGAGGATAGAGATAGATATGTCCTGTCTGTGGAATCAAGAACTGGAGATGCAGCCTGTTAAGGAGAGTGTGGCTGAATATATACCCATTTCAGAAACAGAGTCTTTTAAATCACTGCTTGTGTATGTTTGATGTTTCGTATTACGAGTCTATGGCGTGTTTTGACATAAAGAATGTTCATATGTATTCGCCATTTTAATTTTGTTTTTGGTCTATGTTGTCTTTGGTCTATGGTTCGTCTAAAAGAACAAAACTTCTAACTTCCCTAGCCTTCCTTTACATTGATGGTATTAAGTTTATAAGTCTAATCATATGAGTGTATACAACCACCCATATGTTGTTTGCAATTAAACTCCACTTTAGCTCTAATGGGTTGCAGGGTTTGTAGGGATATTTTAATGCTTTTTTTCAAGATTTTGTAGGAACTTAGGTTTATAAGGTTATATGATTTTTTTATTTTATACATCGATGTTTTATTTTTATTTAAACCTTTATGTTTTATATCCTACCCATACAATTATGTAGATAGGTGTATATGTTGGTGATAAGTATAGGTGCTGTTTAGCTGGTAAGGGTTTTGGTCAGTAAGACGATGTGTTGGTTTAGTACGTGTGGGTTTTGTTGAACGATGTGAGTGTTGGGCAGTACAAAAGAGTGTCAGTGGATGACAATGTTTATTCATATTACCATGTCCGCTTGAGAAAAGACACTCACACTCTGTTCAACCTATGGACATTGTTAGTATTAAAATCCCTTTGTTCCCAGATCGCTACCTCATGCTGCACCCATATGGATTTTGAAGACATTAGCATCTCCTAATTCACTAAAGTAAAGTAGTATTTCCTCTTATCTCAAGATTATCATACTAACATGAAATCTACGGACAAATATTAAATTCAGTTTGTCTTGTAAGAGCCATAGTACAAAATGGTGGAATATTAAATTCCCGATGTTGCCAGATTGCCATATTTGTCGCCGGGATGTCACAATATACTATTAAAAGTGTCAATGACATACAAATATATTTTAAACATCGTCAAAAGGTTACAACATTTTAAAGTTGGAGAATCAAAACGGAGTCGAAGGCAGTAAATTGAATGTAAATTTATCACCAGAGTCAGTGATAAAAATTTCTTGATATTTAAAGTCTGGGCATTGACAGCTTTCCAAAATAGGGCAGAAGCAAAAAACAAAATCACAACAATTATGCTGAACTTGTATCAATCTTTACTGGTAGCGATACTTATTACAAGCTCTAATCCAGAAGTATGCCGAATTGGAAAGCACTCTCTTGGCGGTAATTTGCTCTCAAAAAGGTATGGACAATGTCTTTGCAGAGTGGTTTGCCTCAATTTGCAAAGTAACACTGCTGCCACAACGCTGTAAATTTGGTGGTACAATGCCATCTGGAGAAAAGCACAGATTCTAATAACATTAAACTCGATTTAGACTGTACTGTCTTCTATCAGTTCTCCACAATGGTTCAAATGCAGAGATTTTGCTTAATAAATAAGAGGAAAATGACCAGAATTATATACTTATAGGGATGGGGCACAGGGATTACATTATTATAAGGCAGCACACAGACGACCTCACAATATGCCCGTACGAAGAACATTCTTTTCATGGTGGCTGGATGGGTGATTGGGTGCTATAGTTGTTGCTGTTTCAAATGAACGTTTAACATAGTACTGGGTACATCATGTCGGAAAATTTGAGCTAAATATCTTTTTCGAGGACACACAAATTACACATCTGACTAGTAACTTAGCTACTCAAGCCACGGTCCGGGATTGGTGGTGGATGGGAAGCGTGGCTTGCTGGCAATAGTACAACATCCCTGGCTTTTTATTTAGGTCTCGTAGTTTTTATTTTTACATAATTTTGAAACTCAATCATCTCTTAACAATGACGACCCGACACGCCTTAATATCTAACACTTTTCACTACGCTTAATGACTGATCTTTCTTCTATTTAGAGAAAGCGGGTTTCAAGAAGGGAATGCATAACTTCACAAACGAGAAACCTGAGTGATGAGCTGGCATTATGAACGCTCTGCAACGAATATATGCAAGCATTATTTGCATACTGGATTAAACAATATGCCTACTCACCGTTTCCGTGTTACTCATATTTGCCGCAAAGTACAGCATATGAAAGTGTTCTGTATTCGATACATGTCTTATCTACCTTCGCATCCTATAGTGGGTCCTTTGTTCATATAATCTTTCTGATAAAATGACGAATTTGGTATACTCCTAAATAGCATTCTCTCTCTAGTCTGCAATGAGATATAGCAATGACCCCTCAGCTTGACCTTTCTGTTATAAACCATAGGAAGAAATATAGACTGGCATGCATTTATTGCTCTGTGAACAATGTTTTCAGTTAGGAAAATTTATTACATTCCTGTACAGAACAAATTCTTGAAGGTTCAGTTTTCGCTATTTAAATTAAGTAATTTTTTGATTTATTTTATTTAGATAGAAATTTATAGATAGGTCGATAGCAGTGGCGGATATAATGGGTTCTTAGGAATAGTGACAGCATCATTCCCCAGCCACCACATCCAAGGAAAATAGAGCTCTTATCATTGTAAAACGCTGGTTGTTCATTATAAATAAAGAGTACCCCTATACAAAGTCAAACCCCTATGCATAAGCAAACCTCAATACAAACGTTCAGTAATTGATAGAGAGAGAGAGAGAGAGAGAGAGAGAGAGAGAGAGAGAGAGAGAGAGAGAGAGAGAGAGAGAGAGAGAGAGAGAGAGAGAGAGAGAGAGATAGATAGATAGATAGATAGATAGATAGATAGATAGATAGATAGATAGATAGATAGATAGATAGATATGCACGCTTACATGCATACATACATAAACATATTCGTGCACAATTCGTTCCTCCAGTACAAAGCACTTACCTGCAGTGTGGCTTACAGAAGATTAAATGTAGAACTAGTACATACACCGCAGATATGAACACAACCCATCCAAGAGTTAGTAAAGGATAAGCTACGCGTGAATGGGCCCGTCATAAATATTTATCTTCTGCCTGTGCGATAAGTTGATTATAACACAAAACACTTGGGAGATCAATATACGACGATTTCAAGGTGAGAGTGTATAAAAATAATCGATAACTGCACAGAGCTAACAAATAATAACAAAAGCATACCTTCTGAAACATTCTTCCCTTTTAATTGGACTCCAAAAATAACAACCTGTTTGACTGGGTCCTTCGGAACACTAATCATTTTTTGCAAGATAAAATCAGATTAGCACTAGTCAAAAATTAGACAGGTCTTTTAAACTGGCCAATAATGGGGTACTTTTCACTGTTAGCACACAATTGGTTCACCTTTTGCTTGTTTTATTTGTTCAGAAGCATAGGTCACATTCCTCATAATGAAATGAAAAGTTTTAATTAGATTTTACGTTTCTATGGTGATGGTTAATGTAGGTATGCATGCAGGTAAAAAAATAAAAAGTGTAAAGAAATTTTGTCAAAGTTTCAATATCAGAACCTAACAAAGATGGATTCTTCTACGCCAACGTTGACCTTGCAGTCAAATCGTGATTTTACAGTAATGTGACGAATGGCTAGTTTTGATAAGCTAGTTATTATACATGCGCTATGTTCTTGAAGACTGCATTCGTGCATATGGTATAAAATGAAAAAACTTAATCTTCTTTTACGGAGAGTTAAAATTTTTGTATAGGGAGCAATTAGTGTTCAAAAGTTGCGCGTTAAAAGGTAAGGATGTAGTTGTATGTGCCGATTGGAGGTTTTACACAGGAATTAACATTACGCCATAGGTTAACATAGGTGTGTAGGGGCGGTATGCGGTCATAGGGAAATCATAGGTTAAAATGGTCTATAGGTCTAATATAGCGTTGGTATCACGTTGTCAAATGTTTTAACATAAATAACTTCGCTTCAATCGTCTTCTCAAACTCTCACGGTAGAAAGACACATAAGAAATATTTATTCAAAGTCAAGAGGAGAAAATAATGAAAAGAGAAGAAGAATAAGGTAAGAGAAAAACATTGAATTGTGAAGGACGAAAAGAAGTGAGTGAAAACAAAACGCTGTATGTGCTACAAGATATTTTTGTGGAGTTACAATATCTGAGACAAAATTTATTAGATTTCTTTTGTTAAACCCAAGAGTTAGAGACCTTCACGTGTTAAGATTTCTAAACCTTCCATCACTACTTTCAATCTCACCGCACTGAGATGCCAAGAGCAGCAGTGGTTACTACTACCATTACCAAAGCAGCAACAGTTGACCATGGAAGGGGTTAATACATTAAATGTCGATGGTATCAATTGCACGAGTTGTTGTGATTCAAACAAAGCCAACGGTCCTTTCATGGCCAACTACATTTTTTGGAAAAGAGATGCTGTTCAATGATTGCTAAATCTAAACAAACCTTAAATCCTTTCCCATAATTCAACTGTGTCAGAGGGAGAATTTGTTTAAGTATCTTATCCATACTAAAAGAAAAACAAAACATCAAAACAAAGTGTTATGTATCACTATATTATATGTTTTATCATTCCTGATTTTTGTTTTGCAAGATTATTTGGTTAATAATATATTGTTACATGCCAGGGGTCTTTTACTTGACCGAGCGGTGTCAAAACCCTGGGCTCGAATCCCGCTAGAAGCCATAAGTTTACCACATATTTCCAAAGACTTCTATACAACTTCAGTTGTAAGTCGGAAAGCCAGACGTGTCCATTCTGTACATAAAGTTTACAATAATTAATACAAGAACACATTATTTACAAATTGCAATTTAGCCATCGCACGCATATCCCCACTGTTTCTCTATATTACATTTCCGTTCTGCTTATAATTCACACTGTAGAAACTGTACAACTATCCTAATACGGAGAACTATTTTAGCTGCCTACCTGATGCCAGTCTGACTACCGTTTCAAGGCACATCACACTAGTATTCCTACTCTCATCTGTCGCTATGGCAACGTAAACGGTATCTACCGAGTACTTTCTCATTTATCCCATTGTGTAATTTACCGGTTTACTACCATAAAACACTGCTGCTGCAGTCACAACACCGATATACACTACTTTTTATAAGTGCTATATCACGACAGGGACAGTCATGCGGATTGGGTCTGAGTTCGACACTCATTGGCTATGGCTTCTCACTAACACTTTCTATCCGTGACGTTTGCTCCTAATAATTAACTAACTATTTCATGCTAGAAAATATTTCCCATTTCAACAAATTCCAATAATCAAACATATAATCACACAATCCTGCAAATTGCTTAAACTAAATGCGCATCTCCTTAATTTTATTACAATATTAAATACGAAATGTATTATCATATTCATGCGTCAAGTAAGTAGATTCCTTCCTAAAGCTGCAGGGTTGAGTTGAATGATTATTCAAGTAAAGATCATGAGATCCGACAACGATAGAAGCTCTTCAGAAGGATAGACTGACCAAAGTTTGGGTTGATTTATATTTGATCTATTTGAAATCATTCTAAGAAATAATATGCGTCTTCACTTATCTATTATCGTATTAGCTTACAGAGAAGATAATTGTTGCGTAGAATTTGGCATTCTTATTAGTAAACATCAGTCTTTGAATTCATTCAATGAGCGGATTCATTATAGTGCTTGAAATGTTTTTATTAATTGTAAAAATAGTTTATATACCAGACAGAACAGACTGTGCTGTCACTGAATTCTGTAGTAGAATCTTGATAATATTGGGCAAAAATAATAGTTTAATACAAACAATACTATCAAGCAGGTTAGAGAAATTAAATTCGTACTCTACCGAGTTTCGAACCCAGGTCCGCGAGTAAATGGCACCCATCGCCTTGCCTGCACGCATCAGCTTATATACCGACACGACTAAGCACGCATCACCAAAAAATGATGGTACTGAATCGGTGTTATATAAGCTCGTCCAAATTTTCCCTTGATTGTTTTTTTTTTTTTACTTCGGACACTGTGAGGACCTGTCATTTTTCCTGATAATGGAAACTTTTATCTTTACTTTGTCTCTCTTACCTGCAGTCTTTTTGAATGACTATCAAAAGAAAATAAATCAAGTAATCAAGTTGAGTGACCATTAAGATAAAATACACCAAGAATGAAAATTCAGTGACTATCAAAACAAAATACACCAGATAATCAAGTTGAGTTGCGGTCAAAATAAAAAAGACCAATTAATCATTTCGAGTGACCATAAAAAGAAACACACAAAAAAAAGAAAAATAATCTGACCAAATAATGGTGCTGAGCGACCATCAAGTAAAACTGATGTTTACATTGCTGAAGTAATTTTCTTTGCAGATGTCTGATGAAATTAGACAACGCAGAACATCCAGAATTACATCCATAATTGCATTCCATATCTGTGAAACACATCAATTTAAAGACAAAGTTCTTGACCAAAATCGTTTATGAAATATTGAATGTAATTAGAATTTCTGATATACAAGATATATCCACGATTCATTCACAACTTATCCGGTTATGACCGTCATCTATTTATAACAATCTTTCTATAAAGAAAAATATCCAGATTGGGAGACAAGTATAATATCAAATGACAAATAAACTTTATTCACTTTTGGCGCATCTTAGACGATTGCATTTGAGCTATATGTAGGCATTGAAAAGGTTTAAAATTACCGTATTCGTAATAATTAATATGTTGATAAATTTGTATGTAATTTCCAATTGGCTGGATCAGTCAAACTGGTTCTGTTGCTTCGTTGGACATTGTGACATATGCTACATGGGAAGTATTGCAACTTAAAAAAAAAAAACAATATAGCCATAGAGTGTATATAAGGAGATACATTAAATCAATCCATACTTATTTCCTATATTCTTGTTTTAAAATCGGTATGCAGTTGTTGTTTTTGTGGGGCTTAATGCCATCTTTCAGCACACGATAGGCTATATATATATATATATATATATATATATATATATATATATATATATATATATATATATATATATATATATATATATATATATATATATGGTGGCCAGTATTAATGGTGGAGGAAGATAAAGGGATATCCGCGGAAGGAAGCACCAATCCACGGTAAGCTACTGGCAAGCTTTCTCACATATCCACATTCGCCGAATTCTAGACTCGAACTAACCCAGACAGAGGTGAGATGGCAGTGATCCATAACGGACAGCGCTTTAGACCACTCGGGGTCCATGGTATGCAGTTGTTTAATGTTATGTTTAGATACAGTTTGGTAATCATTATTTTGGATCATTCATTGGAAATACTAAGTTATGTTTGACTCCGGACTAAAATATCATTCTGAAAATATTGTGAATTTATTCAATAATGGAGTTCTGAACAATGCCATCGAGCAGCAGGGAAGGTAATTTTCCAACTGATCGTGATACATCAAAACTGTTGGCACATCAGAACATTCGAATTCGGAACACGCGATTATTATAAACTGTGCAAATCATGTTAGGACTAGTTTGGATATAATACATAATAATGCAAGTTTCTCTTAAATATTCATTTTATAACAAAGAGAAATAAACTTGTTACGTTTTTCAAAACTTGTTGCCTCTGCTTCTTCCTGTTACTTGTTTTAAGACCGAAGTCGTAACAAAATCATTCAAATATATGGATAGCATTGAAAGTTTTAATAAAACTGCTACACCAACCTAAGAAGTTTAACTAATTACTTAATTGTACAAACGACAATCACCACTATATACACGATGTGACGTAATAAATCAGCCTTAAAATACTACATCAATTACACAGCTATTATGTCAATTCGTGCCAATATTTCGAGGAAAATTGGCATGAACTGTAATTTTAAACTATCTGGCAGTGTTTGCAACACTGATGATATCAACTGTTGACAGACAACGGACGGACTAATGCATGATGGACGAAGGGCAATACCAGATGCCAACTTGGCCTTATGAGCTAAAAACACTGTATATGCCATCAAGAATTTCTGTAAAAATTTTATTCATTATCTGGATGAATATATAAAACATTTGGCTTCATATTAGCCTGTCAAATGCATTCAAAGTAGCAAAAATACTATACAGAATGAACACTGTACATGTATGTAAATTATCTCAACAAGGTTTAACATGGCAGTTTGTTCACATTTTCATGAAAAACATGCACATAATTTATTATAAGCACTAACATAAGCATTCAAGTATCATGTATAACTTAAATATGAACTACAGCGACATCAAAGTACCAATCAATTTAGTGACCATATAGATCATATATGCATTTTTTTTCTTACCCCATATTCCTAAATTACTATCCAATATTTGCTAATTTTCCAACTATACTTCTTTACAGGAGATACAACTTTACCGGTATTTGATAGGGAGTGGGGCAATATATTTTCCATAGGTAACCACTCCTTTCGTTGATAAAATGTTTAATAATGTATATATTTGTCTATTTAGTTATCTAACATGCAAACAAAACTTGATTCCTACAGCTTTAATATCAGCACAATGTGAGCATAATAGATACTCTTGTTTATTTGATGATACTACCATGTTTGTCAACAAGTCTACCCATATCTTTTAAAACATTGGGACATATATTTACAAAGGGTATGTCAGATAATTAGTTTACCCTCCACTTTTGTAAAATTTAGTTAACTTGCTCCTTTCTCTCATCAGGGGAGAAATACTGTAATAGGCCCCCTTGTCGTATCATAGGAGAAATGTTGTACCCACCATCACTATATTGGCAATGCTACTTGTATAACTATTGTAATTGTCTCCCCCTTGGAGACTATAGTCACATGTACAGATTTAAGGACATAATCACTTATAAACCAACACATTGTTACTGAAATATTAAAACTCATGGAAGGTTGTTCTTGCATAGAAATGAAGATGTAGGTCTACAAAGTTCTGATGATTCACTTTTTTGGACATAGACAATTCAATATTTGTGTCAACCTAGAGAAAATCAGTCTTTGATAACTTTACATTTAATTTTAATTGTACTGACTGTGCCTTTTGTTTGTATGCATCTTTGGAGCTAAATCTGAAGATTTTTTAAAAAATGCTGGGTAAAAAAATCCGTGATTTTAAAAACCAAGGTCAATTAAGTTGTACTCATGTTAGCATATAATATACCAATGACACCACAATGGAGTTATGAGTTGCCTCATCTAGTCTGGTTCCTTTATCGTCATTATTAATGCAATGTTAATGCATGAACAGGACACAATAGTAGGACCTAGTCAAGTTTCTTGTGTACTAATCCATAGCAATGATGTTCCAAGGCTTTGATGACCTAGGTGTGAAACATTATTACATTATTGAAGAGAATGAGCAACAAGACACAAATATTTAGGTTCTGATAAAAAATAAAAAATGTCATCAGATCTATGTAGACCCATACATGTAATGCCCTTATGTAAAAATAGATTGATGTAGTTGTAAAACAGCCACTGTTCATATTTAAAAAGATTGAAAATTAAATCGACAAACCTGATGGAAAAATAATCTAATCTTTTGTTTTATTTTTGTTTTCTTTCAAATTCTACTGATCCCAAGATCTACTATCATACTTTCAATAAAACATTAACTGACCCACTGAGAAATGTCAACCAACGTAATTGGTAAAAACACTCCCACAAAAATATATGAAACTGCAGCAGTTTAAAATTATTCAATCCTGATACCATGTGGAAATTTACAGAAAGGAAAATGAAAAACAAAACAAAACAAACAATCAACTGCATCAAATCTGTCTTTTGGTTTGAAAAAAATAAATATTCCATCTAAAGCAACATAAATTTTAAAGTTAATTTTTTTTAAAAATGCACAATGATAAAATATCAAATTATTCTAACAGATGGATTTGAAACTACCACACAGATAGCTTTTTATTAAAGAATATATCTATTGCAAAGATTACTTTCTGACTCTAAAATGATATTTAAAATTAAAAAAAACATGTTTTATAGATTTGTAAAAAAACAATCATCAATTATTCCCTTGTTAAATATTAACATGAAAGAATGGCGTGAAAAATATAAAATAAAATGCTAATTCTTTAAAAATTAAGATGTTTAAAGAAAGCAACCTTCATAGAAAAATTTGGAGGCTTTAAAAATTGAGTATAGAAGAACTGTGGGTAAACAGGTCACTGCAAATAGTCAAGATTGGGCAGTGAGCTGGAATATTCTGGGCTAAATCAATAATAATGTAAGTATCATAAAGCCCACCCTCATTATAATGCCCATCATTATAGCACTTCCTGTAACAAAGTCAAGCATAGTCTTGAATGCCATTTCATTACATCATAATATATCAAATGTTTGATGTATTTCCTTGTTGCTAGAGCACAAGGTTGACCCTAAAAAAGATGACCCAGTTTTCAAAGTCCTTCAAAAGAGCTCTAGTAAACAACTGCATAAAGAACACCTTGCATGATTGTAATTCTTGGATTATCAATTCCTAAGTACATAAATTATATGACCAATATAAACAAAAGGTGTACTAAAATAGCGCACAAAATCTGAATGTTATGTATAGCTGATGTGCAAACAAAATAATGAGGAACCTCATGGGTTGGAAGGTTGAAGTGACACTAATATGAACCTAACAATATATATAATGCTTTTTCAATGTAATTTTTATTATCATATATATAATGCTAAATAATCTTTAATATTTATCAGTATTTTCTATACTTTATGTCACTAGAATTATTATTATTTAAAATATTACTGGAATAATAATTTTGGTGAACTCATATTAAAACAATTTTCTACAATTCTTTCTCGTGTTGCCTCTCATGGAAATATATCCATTGGAGGTATGGCCTGTCAGGTCTAATTATTTACCTCCCTTTACTTCAATCAGTGTTACCTCCCTTTATAGATCTAACTGCCAGTGGATAAACTTTGTTACTATAATTAGCAATACAAAACCATTTTTAGTAGCTGAGAGCTAATGATGAGTATATTATGGATTTTGAACACAGTTTCATGGCAAATAGTAAAATACATATTTAAAGATTTATTCTGATAGACCATGATAGTTTTTTTATGAAAATGTCATAACTTCTAAACTTAAAATATAATTACTATATTCTAGTATAGAAAAAGCATTTTGCATTATGAATAAAGGAATCTTTAACCATATCAAATTTCATACATAATTTTCTAGTGATCAGTCATAAACACAAGTACAATATTTTCTGTTAAACACAACTGACTGAGAAACCAGTCTCACCATCCTATATCACAGGCATTTGGTTAACATTGGTATATTTTGCATTAATTTTAAAAGTGACAACTCTTAAAATAGTGGTTTACGAATTTGAAATAATCAGCCTCTCACACAAGAAAACCAGCTTGGCAACCACATCAATGTATATGCTGAACTATACATTATTTACAAGCTAAAGCTTAAAGCAAAATAATTACCTTGAATCAAACATGTTTGTCAAGATAAAGGTCTCAGATTCAAAGCACATTTTTTCAAAATAATGGTGTGCAATTCAAAGTATGTTTTTTTTTCTCAAGATAATGGTGTCTGCTTTACTGCATCCTTTTCAACATTACAGTAATTGCTTTGAGGCATGTTTTTTGATGCGTCTACTTCAAAGCATGTTTTTCAATATAATGGTGTCTAATTGAAAGCAACTTTTTACCTGTAGCCTTACTACAGCAAAACATTTTGTGAAAATGATATCATGCTTTAAAATGTCTCAAGCAGTAACCATTTATCTGCTGGTTTTCTTGTCCAGACTGGTTCTAATTTCTTCTAGCAATTTCATCACAAGATGCAACTGCCATTCAGATAGCATAATGCCAAAAAGCCAGTCTATTCTGCATGCATGTATCAAGCTGAATCGTGATACTCAGCATGCTAGGGATGGTAGGACTGGAAAGACAAGGCCAATTATTAAAATGTAAGAGTTCCAACATGGATTAAATTAATAGAAATCCAATTTTGTGAAATAGTGTGCCACAATGTAAACTATCTAATGGTCAAGGTTAAAAGAAAACAATGTCTCCATTGATCATTTGCTCTCTCCCAAAAAGAAGTTCATGTTCCTCAGCATAAAAAAACCAGAAATCAGAAGAATTAATGAGCCCAATGATAAATATAGTTATTCCATATGTAAAATTAACATAATTTCAAATTTCATGTCCAGTGCCCTGGACATTTGATATATCAATTGCAAACTCAATAGGGAGCTACAATGTAACTACAAAACTGACAAAATGGTGCAGGGTATGTGAATAAAGTAGACTTAACATTTAGCACACAGAATTATAATTTTAACTCAAACAACACTGACCTTTGGAGTTTTGGGTCTCCTTAAAATCAGTAGTGAAGTAACTGCCCTGATGAAAGCTACCAATGCAAAAGATGAATAATGGATATGGGAAGCTAGGATTTAGCAGAAACCCCTCAAATTATAATGGCTACTGTGACCTTAAATTTCATCAGATAGCCTTAGAATCAACAGTTCAGCCATTGCCCAAGTTAAGTTTGACAAAAATTAGACCAAGTAGAAAAAGTAAAATCACATTTTCAGCTCCAGTTACCCAGAATCCAGCTGCTCCAAAACTGATAGGCTTCTATCATGGGTAAACACACATATGCAGTTTGTGAAAAAGAAAGACTATGGCAAACTTTTTATGCTGCAGAAATCACCATTCTAAACATGGAAAGACAGACAGATACTGCTGTCAAAAACCCATGCTACACCTTCAGACTTGAGAAGAAAACAGAAATATATACAATTATGTAAGCAACTGTGTCATCAGTAATGATGCTTTTAAGCAAAGATCCCACAATGTAATTTAAATCAAACATGTCTTAAACAGCCAGAGCTAGGAAGTGAAAAAAGTGACCCCTAAAGACAGATGCCCATTATAGTTTAATTTCTACAAAAGGTTCACTGATGAGACCTTAAATAAAAACTGGATGAGTAGTATTACTTAACATTGATGACATTTATGATGACCTGGCCCTATTAACAAATAGCTTATATGCATTTTAAAAGCAATATCTTATCACTGACAGAAAATTCCTCTTCAAGAATTAATTCCACCTGGAACTTCCTAGAAAACACTAATAACTAATTAGGTCCAATAGTCATAAAATTTTGATGCCTACAAACTTAATATGCTATTATATCAACATAAAGAAGAAAAAAAAAGAATCCTCATCAATTTTCTTGGCAGTGACATCTGAAACCAAAGATTTGGTGTTTTCTTATGTATGCATCTCCATGACACACATGGCAGCATCTACTGTATTTACTCACTTATAAATTGAGTCAAACTACAAACAACCATGACCCTGATCTGCCATAATAAAATGTGCCTTCCAATTGGGGCATGTGTCACTCGTTCTGCTGCTTACTCCAAAATGCACATACCCAGATTTACTGGCGCATTATTCGAGGCAGATCTAGATCTATGCAGCGGACTCAACTTATAAGCGAGCATATAATGTAAGGATATTAAGAATGTATGGCTTTGATTCTAAGTCTTCATGGGGTTTTTTTTCCTTAGATGTGTGACTATTGGACAATCTAATATTTCAACAGAATCATCTACACATGATAAAGAGTCTAATTGGCATACTGTAGCTTTGTTTACACAAGTTTTGCTTTTTGATGGGTTTGTCCTACGATGCAAAAGAAAAGTAAAATTGGTTCATGTCACATTCACAAAACACTAAAAAGCAGATGATATTACAATATAAAACCAATCTAAGCATCTTGGAGGCTAAGCCATAAATAATGTCATTAAAGAGAAATTCTGGGTTACAGTATAATATTGTACTCTGTCATGCGAGATCTGTTCATTACAGCAATAAAATTTCAGTGCAGCTGGCCAACCAGATATGAAATTGGCCTTTAATTTCTATTTTTCAGGCACTAGAGGTTCACAATATGCTCTCTGTGCATGCTGCAGTTATGATTTGCAAAGGTTAATACCATGTTAGCATTGCAAAATCTACTTAACCAATCTGATCTCCATTTTGGCTGCAATATTCATGACTGGCTTAATTTTGTTTAATGGCTGTAAACCTTTACAAAATCAGTAAGTATTTAAATGAAATGACTAGCTGTCAGTAAAAACATTCTGCATATGCTTGCAATGCAGATACTTAACATTTGTTGAACAGCCTTTGTACAGTAGGTGAAGTACTAGTAGTATGATAGATTATCTCAAGTTGAAACATGAATCACATGACAAAACATGTGTCACATGACGAAACATGTCACATGACAAAATGTCCAGTGCATCAAGGACATCTACCAAAATCAATTTCATCATGTCTTGCAGATATCATTCACAGGGAAAATGGCTTCAATGTGCATGCTTCATTTAAAGGGTCTCATTAAAGATTAGCACAAGATATCAGACCTTAAACATTATTGAATGAGCCATTATGCTGTTTTTCATTTACTTCACATGTAATATAACTTTCATTGGAATTGTATTAAAGCAAACATTGGTAACAAATAAAAGTTTGTAATTTTACCATCTTATATTTTGTAGCAAGTCCTCCAAACTGTTTCCTGAAGTTAATATTTTTATAATATCCATTATTTTTTCCTTTAATTTCTCCCATTTGCATGCAAATATCTTCTTCTGTTTGTTTGTCCAGTAATATGATCAAGAAAATATTACCAGCATGTTATTTCATTTATATTTTCATTTGATGTTGTGTACACCTGTAGTATTATTTTTAAATCAGTGGCATATGGAAATCTACTTTAAAATACGGACAATGTTATTACAGCCGACACACTTATGTTTCTTACTCTGATAGGCAATAAAATGAATTTATTGTTTGAGATCTCCACCAGTATTACATCAGGTGTAAGCTTATTACAGCCGACACACTTATGTTTCTTACTCTGATAGGCAATAAAATGAATTTATTGTTTGAGATCTCCACCAGTATTACATCAGGTGTAAGCTTACGTGCATGTCCAATTAATGTGTCTGCTTGCATTATTTTTCATTAGTTACATATATATAGCAAGATCTCAACAATTCTACAGATGTTTAACCTAAATTTTTGGACATAATCAACAAAAACATGTCTTACTGATTCTTGTCATAGTAACAGACACATGATGTATTGAAAATTAAGCAACCGCATGGTGAACTATCTACATTAATAACATCAGGGGCTTAAGTTAGCTCTTAGCCTAACACGCTGACTAGAAGGATTGAATGAGTCTTGAATTGGTTTCATTAAACAGAATAGTTTTGATTATTGTATTGTGTACATGTTTACAAATGTTGGTAAATGTTACAGCCTTAAGCACAATATGAAGAGAGAGAGAGAGAGAGAGAGAGAGAGAGAGAGAGAGAGAGAGAGAGAGAGAGAGAGATACAACATTTGAGCTGATTGTATTTTTCACTGCAAATTATCATAATTGATTTTATCAAAGAGCAAATGCAGATAATTAGCAACTGTTATTCCAATTTCATATAATTCATATTTCCTTTGAATACTAAAGAATACAGACTGTAAATCACTGTGAATGATGTATGACAAGATCCCTTAACCATGTCAAAATACACATTCTTTATAAAATTAGCTTACTTGGATTGAGATTGCTACTTAACAGTTTATCTTGTAGATCTAATCACAGTAAATTATAAAAAAAAGAAAAGATCAGAAAATTAAAATCTTTCATATATTTTTAATTCATGAATGAATTTGTATATTTTAAGATATTTTATTTCATCCTTTGTTTGGTTAGTTTATAAATGAGGTGGGAAGAATAATTGATTTACTTTTCTAAAATTGTCAAATATTTATTGATAGCCATTTTATTCTATTTAATATCGATCTTAATAAATGTAGTATACAATCATTTTGTAAATACAAAAATATCAGAAGAATGAAGACTTGCAGAAAAAAGGTGTAAATACCAATCATTATCACCAACAATCAGTGTTGGTGGAATGTCACCAGGAGTGAAAGGGAGTTAATCCAGTTTGTGGACCTGAACATAACCGACAAAGCAGTGATAATAAAATTTTCATGATGATCTGGTTAACTACAACTTGGAAAATGGGTACAATTAGAATAATTGTTGTGATAATAAGTTAAAAGACCCGATTTTCCCTTTACATGTAAAAAACATTTATTTGTGAATAAGAAACAATATCAATTCTAACAATGGCATGAAGTCAGTCACGTTAAAAGTTATTGTTTCCATCAACAAATTGGAAGTAAATGAAAAATTTCAGAAAACCAGCAGCTTAGTAAAAATCTGGCAATAATGCATGAAAATTCAGATTCTCCATAGGAAAATCCATATCTGAAAATACAAGAGTACCAAAACTTAACCTATTGCATAGCTCATTTTTCCTCTTCTGTTGCATGTAATAAACAAAAATGTAAAATAATTTGGCCTCTCCATAAAAATATTTTTTTTTTGTATTCATAAGTGTTTCTAAACTGATATCATTTTCAGGTATCTCTCTGAGCCTATTCAGTTCCATCGAGTCCTTCACTGGTTTAAAAATGGCATCTAATTTGCATAGTATTTGATGTGGATCCACTGCCAGCAATAGATGCAAGTGTGGTTGTGTAGATGATGATTTGTACATAATTACAATCTGCTTTCAGTTTTGATTTACTCTTTTTTTTCTTTGATTTTGTTTTCAAAACCTAAATTAGAATAGCAGAGGGATACCCCAATTTTTAAAGTCAACAGTACAGCAGTGGCATATCCAATTTTCTGAAGTCATCTGCACAACAGCGGTATAGGAGTATTTTCTAAAGTCATCGGCACAGCATTGGAAGATGCCCACGTTCTAAAGTCATCAGGATGGCAGTGGCATGTGCCCACATTTGAAAGTCATCTGCACAGCATTGGAAGATGCCCACTTTCTAAAGCCAACAGCATGGCAGTGGCAAGTGCCCACTTTTGAATGTCATTGGCACAGCATTGGCATGTGCCCACTTTCTAAACTTATCACCTTTTTAACTATGGAGTTAAACCATGACCACTCCCTACCCCTAGCCCTAGGATACAGAATGAAATTTGAAGATTGCTGTACTCATCCATGATTCACTCCCTACACCTACCCCGAGGATACAAAATTAAATTTAAAGATTGCTGCACCCAGCTGTACCTCAAGGTTTGATGTCTTCGTCTTTAATGTGTAGGATACACATGTACTTACAGTGAGAAGCACATCACCTGATCTTAGTTTTGATTTGATTCTTTTTAAAATGTGGTGACAATATATCTGATAGACTGAATTTAGTAAAAACAATGGAACAGGTGGAATTGTCAAATTGTCTTATAGTCAAATAAAAAAATATTGTTAGGTGTTGACACTGTTGCAATCACAGATCATTTAAAGTGACTACTAAAAGTTTTGGCAACACAACCGTGTTTCATCTATGGTAGCAGATTTGGTAAATTTTAGCAATTCATTAAAATATAATCATTACCAACTTAAAATAATTAAAATTCTGAACATGTTAGCAAATGTAAATTATTCAGCAGACAAAATTCAATGTATTCAATGAAAATTCAATTCAATTCACCATCATTTTATCAGTAACTTAAATGTGGTTATTAACTGTTATTATTTAGTTCAAGA
Organism: Potamilus streckersoni; assembly: GCA_016746295.1. Lineage (NCBI taxonomy): Eukaryota > Metazoa > Mollusca > Bivalvia > Unionida > Unionidae > Potamilus > Potamilus streckersoni. The sequence goes on from JAEAOA010000761.1 coordinate 853,082, forward strand.
TTTTTGAAAGACAAGTCCAATAAAAGGAAGACCGAATCCTCATACAACAAAGTTTAATTAACAATGAAGACATCTTGCGCATTTAATTTTCATTTGCCAAATGAAAAAAGAAGAAATAATGGTAACAGAAGGTCAGAAATTTTTACACAAAAAATATGTTCAGAAAGTAATCTGTTTAGGAAAGGTAATGAATATATTTGAATTGAATGTAAAATGTTCAAGAAATTGCAAGAAAGACTGAATTATGATCGAATAAACAAAACCTCACATTGAATTATACACTGCCTGAAGAAAAAAATTCCTGTGTCAAGGAGCAGTAAGTAGTTAATACAATGTAAAATTTGTTAAAGTGTCTTTTTTGAAGACATTATACTTCTACATTTTGATCACGCGATAGTCCTGTTTCTAAAAGCTGTATAGCAGATCTCATTATTTCACCAATGTCAAATAACAGTTCCGGTTATACCATTCAACACAACAATAGTAAACTTTCATCTCATATGAGATTAACTCTGTTATAAATGATTGCCAAATAGCAATAACACAGACAAATTAACAACTGAAAAACTGCATTTTGTTCATTTAGAATAAATTTTTTCCTATAGACTCTTAATTTTGATCATTTTCATCCAATTTAAAACACACAACAATTCACTCTGTCTCATCTAACAGTTAAGTGTGTGTGTTTGTGTGTACTTACACACTTTGGACAGTTTTGCAAGATACAGTGCCTTCGCAAGTTTCCAGCCATTTAATTAATTTATCCTGAAGAATTAAACTTTTTTATAATCCACCAAAAAAGTATATAAAGAATTCAAACATGGAAATAACTACATTAGACAATTTTCTCTTATATTAAACTATGGTTGTTTTCAACATACACGGTCATTAGAAAATGGTTTCTCTTTTTGGTAAAAGACAACATAAATTCAGAGACGGAAACAAATGTAAATTCATCCATGTCTCACACCCTAACACCATTTTGCATTTGTTTCACTTTAAATTACACTACATGTATCTCATGGAAGATGCTTCATCCTGTCATGCTGGATTTATCTATCCCACCTGCTTCAGGTCATGTGAGATTTGTTTCTCATATCCATTTTGTCATGGAGAACATATATTTCATCTCACTGGAAGAACACCATAAGCAGAAGTCTGGGTGAAATGAAAACCTTGCCCCTTGATTTCATCTTCAGAACTTCAAATTCTTATACCCTGCACTTTTTCCACCATAATACCATAGATTCCTACCACAATAAATCTTCATTAGTAAAAAATTTCCCAGAAAAAAAATGTGATGCACTTCTCATATATTCCATCTCTGTAAATCATGATAACATGAAGAAAAACAAACATCTTAGGCAATCCTCTTTGAACTGTTGTCTCATTTTGAATTACAAGTGAAATAAATTAATTCACTTATTTGTATCTTGACAGGTTACAATACTTCACAAGACACCTTGTGTAACTATCCTTCACTTCATTTGCATATGCTTAAAAGTTTTTGAGAAAAATTGATCCATCCCTCCTGGAATCCTTTTGATCATTTTTAGTGTAAAAGTGTCTTCTTTATTCCATCTTTAAATGCTTTCAAAATTTCACATAAAATCTCAGGTATATATATATCATTCATTTTTTTTATTTGCATAGGTCACAATTATATAAAGACATATGTACTCCTGGAATTATCTGATCATTTTGGTACATTAGTTAATTTTACAAGCTTCTCCATCTTTGCAGCTAAGAAAATTTCATATTAAACCATGGATTTTTGTTCTATTCTTTTGCATATACAAGAAATCTTCTTCGAAAAACCTAGGCATTCCTCCTGCAACAGTTTTATCACTTTGGTACTTTAATGGCCTGAAAATAGTGCTCCATTTTTTCCCCAACATCATGACATATTTTCATTTAAAAAAAAAAACCTCGACTCCTGTCACTAAATCCTTCAAAAAAGTTTTGACATAATTCATGGAAAGACCTAATTATCCCACTGGGAGTTTTTACATTCCTTTGATCACCCATTGGTAAAGGGGTGTCTTAACATGTCTTCGGCAGTGGGCCGCTCCTGGGGATTTTTTCTAAATGTCAAATATAAGAAGTTTCTCAAGTCATTGGAAGCATTGCGTGGAAGTTCATATCGTGGTTCCTCTGTGGCTATTTTGTATATTGCTGCCATAGTTTCAAACTCAGCCCATGGTGGCTTTAATGTCATCATTTCTACAACAGTACATCCCAAGCTCCTGAAAATTTAAAGAAAGAATGAGAATATTTTCTACACACTGATTACATATGTCTAAAATTTATACGAAATATTCATTATCAAAGGTTAGAACGTTTGTTTTGGATGTGAGAAATCATGGGTTTGATCCCCGGTCGAGTCATACCAAAGACTTACAAAAATGGTACTAACAGCTGCCTTGCTTGATTTTCAGCATTATTAGGTTAGTGTTATGACTGGTCAGCCTGGTGTCAGGATAATGTGACTGGGTGGGACATCATGCTACATGTCTGCTAGACATCACTATAAACTGCCACACTGCTGACATCATATGACTGAAAAGTTTGTTCAAAGCTATGTTAAAAATCATAATTAAGCATCACAAGTATAGATATGACAGCTACATCCAGCAGTCCCTCACTATAAAGCTCATTGACAGAACACAGTCCATGATATAACATGGTCCCTGATATCAGTCATTTTCTGATATAACACAGTCCCTGATTTATGGATCACTGCCATCTCACCTCTGTCTGCATGTGTTCAAGTCTCGGGTTTAATGGGTATGTGAGAAAGCTTGCCAGTAACTTCTTGTGGGTTGATGGTTATTTCTGGCTTTACCTGGATTCATCCATCACCATTTATATACTGGCTACAATAATAACTTAGGAGCTTTTGAATAAAGCCACTGCAATGACTCTCCTTTTAAAATCTAAAGCTCTTGTGCTTTGAAATTTACATGTGACTCTAAAAATCAATTCATCCATTTTTTCAGTCAGTCTTTCAACATGTGTAGAGTGCAAACACATCAGAGAGTCTAAATTTTGTCATGCCAGGAAATGCAACAGTAAACTTCTCATGGAATTTCTGTTTGTACTTTCTCTCAGAAAATAAATTTTGAGAAAAATCCTTAATTTTATGGCCAGCTAATTACTACTAGATTTGACTTACTTTACATGTTACTTTCCCATTTAATTATTAGGCATATATGCAGTTGAAAAAAACATATAAAGATAGGGTCACTATTCTGTTTTATTACATTTATTTATTATTTTTTTAAAAATCCATAAATAAAAAAAAATTATTGTAAAAGGGATATATTTTGTTCAGTTTTAATGTTCTGTATTAATTAATTAGATTAATTCAAGAAGTTTTGTTAAAAATTAAAAACCATGTTTTCAAACTTCAAGGAAATTACAGGGTTGTCACTGATTTTCAATGTTAAAAGGACCATATCAATGATACAAGGACCATGTCAATGATACAAGGACCATATCAATGATACAAGGACCATATCAATGATACAAGGACCATGTCAATGATACAAGGACCATATCAATGATACTAGGACCATATCAATGATACAAGGACCATATCAATGATACAAAGACCATATCAATGATACAATGACCATGTATATGTGGTATGATGTTATTACACTTGTAAGTAGGATGGATGTTATTACACTTAGAAGTAGGATGGATGTGAGGCAGATGTTATTACACTTGTGGGTCTCCCCATTTATGACATATCTTTCAGGCACAATACCTAAGCAATTTTACACAAACCTGCCAATAAACATTAACAAAGACTAAGCAGTTATTGTACTTTCACTTTTGCTTAATCACAAATGATATCAATGCAAAAGACAAGAAACACCAAAATAACCCAAAACTGTCTGACAGAAATATCATTCTTGAATAAAGACAGACACTGAAGTTCACTTTGCAACTAAACAAGCCACCTCCCCAATGACATAAAATGGATCAAAATTATTTATTACTAAGGAAGTACCTTAATAATTTTGCTACAATGATAATTTCAGAAACAATTAATCAATATATAGACAGAAATCTTTAAAAATGTGACCATCAAAATACCTTGGAAACACTATATTTTTAACTTACCAAACATCAGCTTTTCTACCATAATTCTCTCCATTAATAATCTCAGGGGCCATCCAATATGGTGTTCCAACAATAGTGTTACAGCCGGTGGCGCTACATATCGTTTGTAACCTTTTACATGCACCAAAATCGGCCAGTTTCACATTGCCATGAGAATCACGTAGAATATTAGCTCCTGCAGGAAAGAAAATACATGTGAAATATTTTAATACGAATTCAATTCAACTTGTATTAATCAAATGTTCAAAAATGTCAATTAAATTATTAACTGTACTGAGATGTATTGGAATTCCAAATGTGGAACGTTTCTTTAAAGCTAAATGCACAAAACAATTTTCTCACTTAACTCAAAAGAATATTGTACACACTTAACTCAAAAGAATATTGTATACAATCATTACTGTATCATTCTTAAGGGAAGTAACTTTTAGCAGGTATTTCTTTTATTACTTAAATCACACTAATGACTTTCAAAATTTGATCAGCCTGATACATTCTCAAAATCTTGAAAGTTAATATATTTAAACATTTTCACATGCGCACATTGGTCGAACTGAGACTCAACTGTTCTTTGCTTTCATTTTTTGGGGTCTAAAGTCATTTTTCAGTACAGAACAGGCTTTATCTACCTGCCATTATATTTGAAAGGGATAGATTCCCAGATCAACCAAGACACCTTGTGAAGCCATAGCCAACCTATCTCAAATACTTGTACTGGTCAAGCCAAGACATGAATTCATGGACTGTGTTGAGCTTAGTGAGTGATATGTAAAGGCAAGTGCCTTTAGACCACTCAGGCACCCAGGGCCACAAATGGACTTGAAACTTGTGCAAAGGTGAGACATGAGAGTGATATGTAAAGGCAAGTGCCTTTAGACCACTCAGGCACCCAGGGCCACAAACTGACTACAAACTTGTGCAAAGGTGAGACATGTGAGTGATATGTAAAGGCAAGTGCCTTTAGACCACTCAGGCACCCAGGACTACAAACGGACTTGAAACTTGTGCAAAGGAGAGATATTTGAGTGATAAGTAAAGGTAAGTGCCTTTAGACCACTAAAGCACGCATGGCCACAAATGGACTTGAAACTTCTGCAAAGGTGAGACATGTGAGTGATATGTAAAGGCAAGTGCCTTTAGACCACTCAGGCACCCAGGGCCACAATGGACTTGAAACTTCTGCAAAGGTGAGACATGTGAATGATATGTAAAGGCAAGTGCCTTTAGACCACTCAGGCACCCAGGACTACAAACAGACTACAAACATGTGCAAAGGTGAGACATGTGAGTGATATGTAAAGGCAAGTGCCTTTGGACCACTCAGGCACCCAGTGCCACAAATGGACTTGAAATTGGTCTCCTCCTTATCTATGTGGTTTCACAAATTTAAACAGGAAGAGAAAAACTGTCCTTCCAGTTCTGTTTTCTTTTCTCTGCTGAAGAAAATTCTGAATCTTCTGCTTTGTTTTCAACATAATTTTAAGTTGAATATCATCACAAATATGAGATACAACAATACAGCAACTTTTTGCACAATCCAATATGGTGGTTAGCGACTGGCATGGCTGCCTTGATTTTGAATGAATCAATCATATTTTAGAACTCTATACCACTATATAGATGTGAATGAAACCTTGTGCCTGTTATTAATTACACAATTGGAAATAAGATTGTTTTTTTTTCTCTTAAAAAACAGATTTTTAAGAAGAAACACATCCAAAATATGGGACAAAATAGAACTCTTGGCAGGTATGCTACAGGAGTGTTGACTTTAATACTGAAAGGATTGAACTCTCCTAATGTGAAGGAAGAACAAACATGTCATTATTCTCCAAGGCAGTTCACTGTGGGATTCAACAACATACTGTTGGGTTATATGTGAAACATTCTCTGTCAAATCCAGCAAAATTTGTAAGGCAGGCCATGCTTGCAACTGAGGTTGATCTGTCAAGAATGAATTGTGCATGGTAACTGTTTTCGACAACTACCAGCTCTCTCTATTGTGATGCCAGTGATGTAAATTGAAGCTAGAAAAAACTAAATGAGCATGCCATGCTGACATCACTTGAACTGAGACATTGCATTTCAAAGCTAGACTCATGGAAATTTTTTGAATTTTACTAGTAATCCCTGATCCTGCAAGAATTTAGAGCATGCTAATCTAAAAACCAAATAGAGCCTAACTGGTAAGAAGAGCCTTTGTCCATCACAAGACATTCTTCATGTGTATCGGATAGCTACCTATCGCACATACTGAGTTCTGCAACTTTGCCTCTACTGAAGGTTGATTGAGGAGAAAGGGTAAATAGCTGTTCTTGACGGTCTACAGAACGTAAGATGTTTCTCAACGTGAAACCAAGTGCATCATTAGTAAAACTAAGTCAATGGAATGGAACTGAATGAAGATTAGACAGTACTTGCTGGATGAAGTGAGTGTTATCAGAAAGTCTTGTATAAAAATGGCTTCAGTGAAGTCAAATCGAAGCTCAAATTTGGATAAGTTGAGTTGTATCAAGTCTCAGGAACAGCTCCATATCAAGAGCAAGGTAAACAAGCAGAGGTGGGATATGTCAAAACTGGGCAACAAGTCAAAAATATCTTTATCTGGATGAACATCATCTATTCCAGTATCCACTGATTACAGTGGCCAGAATTTTTTCCACATAGGGCAAAAGAAATTAGTCAAAAACAGCATGGAATCTGGGGGTGATGCAACATTGTAAACATCACACCAGTAAGTGAAAATGTACCTCTTCCCCTCGTATGCTTTTAAAATGGAGGACCGTCTAGCTGTTGGAGTCCTCTCCAAGGCTGAAGCACACAATGTCTTTGAGCTGGATGTCTGTGACAACACGTGTCAAAAATGAGTCTGTTCAGACAGGATAGAATACTTTCCACAGTTATCAGAGCTAGGAACTACAATTTTGCTGTGTAGATCTGCTTCTGGACCCAGAACCTATTCCACTGGAGTGGCAAGCAATATTTTGCAGAGCCCTGTAACTTATTGTTTGTGCTGGTATAACCATCTGCACATGGCGCATGAATTATATGGTTGATAACATTCGGTAGATGATGAACTTGGAAGATGGTTGTTACAAACTCCAAAATCTGATAAACAAAATGTTGAGATGGGACAGAGGCTGATATTATCACAGTGACTATCCATCCTAACTTGTTTATTAGACACAGAAGGTTGTTCATATTAGGAACCAAATCCAAAGTTACAGAGTTTTTGCAGAATAATGTCCACTGTACTGAAGGAGAAATCACTTTCAAGGGACAAAGTACATAATTGGACCAAAACCCCAAGGCAGGTAAAGTAAAGTTACTTGCACAGACAGATAAGTGAACAAAGTCATCACCATCTTGAACTTCCGGGTCACAACAAAATGATCTATGACAGATCTTAATTTCCTATAGGACTTTGAAACTATAATAAAAACCCAAGGAGTCCAGTTTTACATACCTCAACCATTCAAGTTAATAGGCGAAGCTTGATCCCTGTAACAAATCCACCTTTAAAGGTTTACCTGGAAACTCTCATTCATGAATGGGGATGATGAAAGTTATGTGCAAAGGATGAGGTTAAATTTATGAGTTACTTCCCTTTGGTGTATATATATATATATATATATATATATATATATATATATATATATATATATATATATATATATATATATATATATATTTGTGTGTGTGTGTGTGTGTGTGTGTGTGTGTGAGAGAGAGAGAGAGAGAGAGAGAGAGAGAGAGAGAGAGAGAGAGAGAGAGAGAGAGAGAGAGAGAGAGAGAGAGAGAGAGAGATTTTAAAGCTATGAGAAATGGATGGATTTGGTGGTGGCAGAGGTTATTTTCCTCATTTTATTGAAGTTGGATAATTTATTTAACAGAAAAAGGCCCAAGTGCATTATAAAGGGATCCACACTACCAACTACAACAGCATTTCATCAACAATATTAATATTATTAGCTAAAGTTTTAAAACTCACATGATTGATGTATTACAATAAACTTTGGCACAATACAATTATATAAAAAAAAGTTTGCCAAGTGATATTTTCTTGCTTGCTTAATGCAGCTTTGCAAAACAAACAAATGTCTTACACATAACAGTACTACATGTTATTCTTAGATGAATGCATACCTTTAATATCTCTATGAACTATAACATTTTTATGGAGGTAAGCCAGGCCTTCTAAAACTTGCCGTGTGTATTTCCTACACACAGATTCCATTAATGGTCCATATCTTGTTAATTCATCTTTAACAGATCCCTGGAAAGAAAAAAAAAGATGTGTAATCCAAGTACTGACAATACTGATAACTTGGAGAGCTGAAGCAATACTAAGTTGCATGAGAACAGATGGAAGAACTTATTTCCACTTTTTACTGTATCATACATTTTTAAAAATTTTGTTTTCCATTTGTGTCACTTGAGATTTTATAATAACATCCAAAATATTGCCTGGTGAATTACTGTAGTGATTTTGTATAAAAAATATTTTCTAGATGAACAATCCAGAAAAAATTTATATATTCGTCAATCATTTACAAAAAATTGAGTTATCTCCCTTTGCATATAAAATTAACTTGAAAAGTCGATAAATCAATATTTATTAGTATGATTATTAAGGTAAATTACTGTGGTGTGTCTTTGGGTAAGGCACTTTACTCCAATTGCCGCAGCACTAGATAACCTACTTGTGTTGCTCTGCCATAAAACACCAAATAAAACCAAACCAATAATAATGCAAACTATATTTGGAGGGATTTCAAAATATACAACAAATTAAGTATTTTTTCTGAATGAGTTTGTAATAGCACAGAAAGATGATAAGTCTGTAAAGCATGTCAAACATGTTCTCTGGTATAATTGGTAAAAAAATATGAATGTAGTTTTGTATATGCTGCATGTACCATCCTTTTGTTTCAAGAAATGTTTGTGTCTCAAGGTGTGAATTGATTACAAAAATGGGTTCTTTTAAAAGTTAGATAAAGGACATCAATGGCATGAAAATGTCAGTAAAAACAAAATAGTTTCGGTCTGGGTGTGATATTTCAACATACTGACTCAATATCTGTATGAAACAATACGGGAACCAAGCAATATGAAATGGTATAAAGAGAGCTTTTCTAGTCAAGTCAATATCAATTTATCACTGGCACCTTTTACTGTAATGGTCCAGCTATGTTTTAAACACGTGTAAATAAAAAGCATTCAATTATTCTTTCATCTGAATCTGAAATGTTTCTCCAAAAATAAAGAACAAATTTGCAATTGGACATGGTGGTATTTTCTAATCAGTTCATCGCTAAATCAATAAATGTCTTTTTATTTTTTTCTGAATTGCTGATTAAATAAAAATAACCAAAATCAAAGAGATATTATCTATAAGCATCATAACTTATACAAACAAACTTAAAACTACATTTTATTTTTGACATTTGGAATGAACATCTAGTTTTATACACGTGTTGACTCGCTATTAGTAAAATCAAGAATTCACAATTTTTCTTTCTTTCTGTACATGCATTAAGACATTTTCTTTTTTGTTCACACAGTGAAAATTCATTCCCTGTGCTAAACAAAAACAAGGGTGTGTTCAAGAACTCGCTGATGCAGAGGATGCTTAATTACCTAATGACAATTAGTACAGAAGGACTTTGCCTTAATTGCTTTAATTTTATTGTGGCAAACAAGATAATGGGAAGTGAAGAACTGAAGGATATTTTCTTTAAATTCAATGACAGATGAGTTTGACATTAAATCATGTTATGACATGGGAAAACAATGGATGCTGTCTATATCCTTATAAGTCGTGTCAAAATGCAACAAAACAATGATCTTGCTCTGCCATACCAGTGTTCCTGTAGACCAGGGTCTATGCTGTTTGTTCTACTGAATACTCCAAAACAACTACTCAGACCCAGATCTGCCCACACATTATGCGATGGCAGATCTGGGTATGTGCAGTTTGCAGTTGGACTAGTCTTATACCTGTACTTCTTTAATATTTCATGTTTATGACAAGATTGTTATATACTAATGCAGGCTTTCCATGATAATATCAGAAATGTACACTTATCACTGAATACCATGTACATTTCATTGACATTTCACTTCAAAATCCAACAATGTACATATCAGCTCTGTGTAAACAATGGCAATAGAAACAACAATACTACCATGATGAGACTGTTGCTCCACTAAGTGAATTTTTTTTTTAAGAATTCTTGAATGTTGATGTTGTTATAGGGTTTAATACCATTTTTCAGCACAAGATATAATATACATGGCAGCCAGTACTGATGGTGGAAGAAGAACCCTGGAAAACCCTAGGAAGAACCACTGACACATGAGAAGCTACTGGCAGGCTTTCTCACTTAACCATGTTAGCCAAGTCTGGGTTTGAACTCATGCAGAGAGAGGTGTTCTGTAATGATCAGCGCTTTAGACCACTCAGGGCCTTCTTGAATGGTGAAACCATCTCTGATATTTTTCAGCATTAGATAGCTACTGTGGCTTACATACCAGATGTCATCTTGGCACCATTTAGCATAAAGCAGACACCATTAAGTCCTTTGGTGAAACTCTAATTTCATAATTATCATTTTCATTTAGGAAGAAATAAGTAGCACAGAAAAAAGTCCATTGCTGAAAACAGTATGTTGATACAGTAATCCATTGGGAGAAGAGCAGAGTTAACAATATTTTCAAGAAATGATTTTGCATACAGGAGTAGCAATAAGATCTGCAAAATGGCTGATGTGGTCATGAAGTGAACATGACAACAAGTCTTCTGGTAAAAACCTCATGTCAATATGACTTTATATCTAAGCACAGTTGTGATTACAAGATTTAAGATGGCTACCAATGTGACCAAATTCCATGTCAGATTGGCATCATTTTTATTTAGTCCAATTAAAAATAAGAAAACGTGGAGTAAAAACACCTTTCTGATATGACCATGTGTTCATGAGGAATAGCAATAACAAGATATTAAGATGTCTGCTGTGGTGAAAATCATGGATGTCAGATCGGCTCCCGTTTTCACTTTAGACCAACGTGTCATCACATTAAGTTTTTCAGGGAAAGTTCTGTGCTATTATGACTGTCTTTTAAAGAGGAGTACTGATAACAAGGTTTTCAAGATGGCCACTGTGGTGGCCATGCTGGATGTCAGATCTATACCATTTTCACTAGACATCATAATGAGTGTTTTCAGTGAAAACTCCAATTGACAGGATCAACAACAAGATTTTCAAGATAGCTCTTGTATCATTGCCTGAGCTTTATACCATTTTCATCCTGGACCAACTAGACCATGTGATTTCTGTATCATTGCCTGAGCCTAATACCATTTTCATCCAGGACCAACTAGACCATGTGATTTCTGTATCATTGCCTGAGCCTAATACCATTTTCATCCAGGACCAACTAGACCATGTGATAATTGTAGGTGTGTATATTTTCAAGGCAATCCAATAAGCATTTTAAGATGCATGATAACATGTGTGCCCACAGATGGACAGATAATGGCTGACATACAATAGACCATCCCACTAGTTTCAATAAGCCACAAAAAGTCTCAATAACTCTAAAAGAATACTCAGAAAGCACTGTAGTTTGTGCAGCTCGAGATGTAGACAATAATATTTTCCAAGCTTCATAGTGATTCAATAAGTGCTGTAGGACTAATTTAAATCAAAGGATACTGCCATACACTGTATTCAGGTGCCAGACATAAAGAGTAATAATTTATTGAACATGTATCATAGCCAGTTTCAGATTGTCATTTGTCCAATGGAAATATATGTTTCCATTAGAATTTATGCTCACAGTACCACCTTCAACTGCAATGCAAGAGAGAACCAAATGGACGCATTACTTTGTTTATAAAATGTTACTATTTTTCCACTTGAGGATTTCAAGGAACTACACATCTTAAAGCTAAGAACAACCCTCACAATATACTTTCAAAATCTTCTGTACAAAACTTAGAATGCAAACCCTACAATGCTGGCCATGTCTAACTAAAACATGTATACCAACAACAACACATTACATCACAAGCAAAACAAAAAAACAAAATGTAAGACAATCAATTAAGTCTTACCCCTGGCATGTATTCCATGAATATAGATAGAACCATTTCATCCTGGTGACAACCAAAATATTGCACAATACGTTCATGCTCAAAATTTCGTAATAATTGGATCTCATTTTCAAGGGCTCTGACCTCCTGCAAAATAATAATAATTGATGTAGTTAATTAAAGAAAATGCTAAGTATTAAAGAAAAGGTAATGAATCTCGAATAATATAATAATAACTGTATCTAGAAACATATACAATACCAAGAAATATATACATCTTAAATTTACAATGCCACTGTATACCATATATTTCAACATTTTTCTAATCTAACTAAAGGAAGGAAGGAAGGAAATGACTTTTAAAAAGCTATTTCACTTAAACCATTCTTTGAAATAATCAACATGTTGGGTGTAAATGTTCATTTTAGAATTAAGAGGCCCCATTCCATTATTCAGTCAATGAAGCTACTTGTAATTCCATTTTTGTTAACAGTGCTTTGAACAGTAAACTTTATTAGTAACTGATAGATTAACAAAATCATTCTGGTGTGGTGCACAAAACTGATTTGAGAGTGAATGAAAAAACGGCAGGCACACATTATTTAAGCATATCAAAAGAGAAAAAGCATTCATTGAAAAAAAGACCTGGCAGGATACTAATGATCGGCTAGTACTTTAAAGAGCGACTTTGGTCTGAAGACAATTTGACACAGTGTGTGTTGACTTCTTATGTTTATAATGGTGACACCATCAAACTTTGTGTTATAGCTTGCCATTAAAATAGGTTAACCCAATGATGTCAATGATCAACATTCGATTACTTTGTACACATAAAAATTGGCTGGGTTTCTCAATTTGAGGGAGAAATGACTTTACTCACAATTTTATGAAACATCAATGTCATCAGATTTTAATGTAAAAACAATGTTTAGAACCAATATCTTTCAAGATTCAGTATTATTCTAATGACTTGGAGCATACAAATATTTGTACACAACATCATCATCTGGGCTTTATCCACTATATACAAATAATGTCATAGCACACAATAAAGGTACATCCATGTGTTATGACTTATGGTTTAGTTTTGCATTACATGATGTTTTCTTAACTAATTTAAAGGAACTAATTTAAAGGACTGTTGACAAGGCTTGTTACATAATGCATGTATGTGTATATACACAGTACAAATACACAAGTATCATTCAATTTTATCATTATGTAAAAGCAGTAAAACAGGACGATTCCATAAAATTTATATTGTTTTATTAGACAAATCATTCCCACTTAATATTCTTAAATCTATTCATGTTGCATGAATGGCACTACAAGAAAGTTCATTTGTTTAGCAAGGGCTTTCTTTTTGTTCTTTGTTCATACAAAATCTGGTGTATAGCCAAAGGTAATGCCTTCCAGCAAAGTAAAAAAATCCATCAACATGTTGTTTCATATGGTAAGTCTCAGGTCAGCAAACAATGGCTATGAGTCTCAGTTTAAATGGTCATTATGTTTAAACTCTTACACAAACAGTCTCAAGACAACAGACAATGCTATGAGTCTCAGTTTAAATGGTCATTATGTTTAAACTCTTACACAAACAGTCTCAAGACAACAGACAATGCTATGAGTCTCAGTTTGAATGGTCATTATGTTTACACTCTTACACAGTCTCAAGACAACAGACAATGCTATGAGTCTCAGTTTGAATGGTCATTATGTTTACACTCTTACACAGTCTCAAGACAACAGACAATGCTATGAGTCTCAGTTTGAATGGTCATTATGTTTGCACTCTTACAAAAGCAGTCTCAAGACAACAGACAATGCTATGAGTCTCAGTTTGAATGGTCATTATGTTTACACTCTTACACAAGCAGTCTCAAGACAACAGACAATGCTATGAGTCTCAGTTTGAATGGTCATTATATTTACACTCTTACACAAGCAGTCTCAAGGCAACAGACAATGCTATGAGTCTCAGTTTGAATGGTCATTATTTTTACACTCTTACACAAGCAGTCTCAAGACAACAGACAATGCTATGAGTCTCAGTTTGAATGGTCATTATTTTTACACTCTTACACAAGCAGTCTCAAGACAACAGACAATGCTATGAGTCTCAGTTTGAATGGTCATTATGTTTACACTCTTACACAGTCTCAAGACAACAGACAATGCTATGAGTCTCAGTTTGAATGGTCATTATGTTTACACTCTTACACAGTCTCAAGACAACAGACAATGCTATGAGTCTCAGTTTGAATGGTCATTATTTTTACACTCTTACACAAGCAGTCTCAAGACAACAGACAATGCTATGAGTCAGTTTGAATGGTCATTATGTTTACACTCTTACACAAACAGTCTCAAGACAACAGACAATGCTATGAGTCTCAGTTTGAATGGTCATTATGTTTACACTCTTACACAAACAGTCTCAAGACAGCAGACAATGCTATGAGTCTCAGTTTGAATGGTCATTATGTTTACACTCTTACACAAGCAGTCTCAAGACAACAGACAATGCTATGAGTCTCAGTTTGAATGGTCATTATGTTTACACTCTTACACAAGCAGTCTCAAGACAACAGACAATGCTATGAGTCTCAGTTTGAATGGTCATTATGTTTACACTCTTACACAAGCAGTCTCAAGACAACAGACAATGCTATGAGTCTCAGTTTGAATGGCCATTATGTTTACACTCTTACTCAAGCAGTCTCAAGACAACAGAGTCTCAGTTTGAATGGTCATTATGTTTAAACTCTTACACAAACAGTCTCAGGACAACAGACAATGCTATGAGTCTCAGTTTGAATGGTCATTATGTTTACACTCTTACACAAACAGTCTCAAGACAACAGACAATGCTATGAGTCTCAGTTTGAATGGTCATTATGTTTACACTCTTACACAAACAGTCTCAAGACAACAGACAATGCTATGAGTCTCAGTTTGAATGGTCATTATGTTTACACTCTTACACAAACAGTCTCAAGACAGCAGACAATGCTATGAGTCTCAGTTTGAATGGTCATTATGTTTACACTCTTACACAAACAGTCTCAAGACAGCAGACAATACTATAATATCTGCAATGACGTCATAATAACTTGATGACACAACAGACACTGGACATATTGGACATATTGACTTAATGAGCACTCCTCACCCGTTTTAAGCAAAACTTATTTCCATTATTAAGTATAAGTCTTAATCCTAGCATTCCTTGTGGGAGTGCAATTAGACTTCCTATATTCTGCTTAAATAATCAACACATTCTTGCAAAAATACTGCCACATATGCAAGAGTCTTATTATTTGCTTAATTATGCAATTTAAGTCAGTTTCAGAAATGAGGTTCACATGTTAAAATCACTCATGACTTTAACTGACTGTACAACTGTACTGGGTGCATGACAGTACTGGGAGAAAGAGAACGCACATCCAATGTAGTTCCTAAACAAGACAAAAGGAGCAGGTTCTTCTGGAGATCATCTCCAAGGAGATCCTTTAAGTTTAATGAAAGAATAATTCACCAAACAATAAATATCTTCATGCAACATGGGTACACCCCAAAAGTGTCTAAAATTACTTAATGCAATACTTAAAAAGCTCCTGTGAAAATAAGACCACAAAGTTGCCCAATTGTTTTGGCAAAAACATCAATTACTGTAATCACCTTTCTATACTGTCATCCCCTACTCAAAACTGTCCAAAAATTGGCACAAGTAAACCTGTAAGCACACTAACAAATCTGAGAACATGTTATAGATAAAACATCAAATCAATCAAAACTATCACATTAAGGAAAAATTAGGCACACCTGACAGAAAATGTAATTTACTACCTTGGAAGTTTCAGCATTCATATGGATTAATTGCACTTGTTTGACGGCCAGTTCTCGACCGCTATCTCTATCATAGCACAGGTACACCTCCCCAAAAGCACCACTGCCCAAACTCCTACCTCTTGTCCAATTAGTTGGTGCACGTGGAGCTGAAAGAAGAAAAAATTCATTTATTTTCTCACATTTCAGAATAGTCTATTATTTAATTAAGTTTCATTTAATGAGTTTGAAAATTTATAAAACTCTCCTATGGTCTCTAGATAGGTGTTCAGGATCAGTACATCATTTCATAAGTTGATGACAAGTATTTAATGTAAATAATCTGGCTGGTAGTTTAGTCATTTTTTTAAAGGTCTGTACACCATGACAAAACATGCAAATTAAATTATTTTTTTTAAAAAGAAAAAAGGTTTTTGTCACATGAGAATCTTGCACTTCAATTTTGGGTCATAAGAGTCTTATTTATCTGTTATGAGTGGAAGAGTCCAACAGGCCTGTCAAAAGACTGCTTGAGAGCTTAGAGCAAGTTAAAATGCATAAATGAATGATACTTACCTTACAAAATTCATCCAACCCTATTCTCCCTCAATATATGTTTCTCTTTGATGACCTTAAATGCACTAGAGTAACTTAGGAGAAACTTGGGAAATAAACTTTATACTGAATGTGGTAAAGGTAATGGGATCACAGTTCTAATTTTAGAACAGTGAAATGAGGCTGCTAGCAAGAGAGACAATAATCAACAGCTATGTACAATGGTCCCTAAATACAAGACAATTCAAGGTAACACAGTCCCTTATATAGAGTGGATAGGGTCATGGTTCCCATTTTTGTGTGTGTTCATCAACAGATTTAGATGAATCACATATTTAATTATAAGTCTCACTATGAGGTCCTTCAGTTGCTGTCTTGCAATGGATCCCATTATATTTTGTAAAAGTAATGATGATTATAAAGCACCCCAGTATAATGTGTCCCCACCTACAACAAAGTACACTTCAACACCAATACAATAAAGCATTCTTGTGTTATTAGTGATATGAAATGCAATTGAATTTTATCCATAACGTGATATTAAAAACACCTTGTCATGCTTGTTGAACCCATAATAAAATCTCCAATTTAGACCTTTACACAATTGCCGATGCTGCTGCCACATCAAAAATGTAATTATTAACGGGTTTAGTAATAACTTTACATAAACTGTTTCCTATGTTAAATGTCTTTGACAACTGCAGGGATGTGTTTGAACCCTAAGGCTTACAAGATATCACAAAAACCATGCATGGTCCCACATTTACCTGTACTTTATACTTTACTCTCACCTAAAATAAATAACTTTGCCCACTTAAAGGCCCTTTATATATATATATATATATATATATATATATATATATATATATATATATATATATATATATGTGGTATGGTCCTGGATTCCATTTCATCATATATTTATAAGTATTATGCATTACATTATAAGGTTTCACTACAAGGCCAATCATTACAACACATTTCCTGTTACGAGGCTGGTATTGACTTGGATCACTTGACATGATTCATTTGAACATTTATACATACAGTGCTCAAATAATTTGTTTCAAGCTCCAGACAAGAGGTTAAAAAGAAAACAGGAAAAGGCCACATTTATTGAGTCTTATTCTGTCACAGTGCTGAAACTGCTATACTTTCAATTAAAACAACAATATATACCAATACTTTAATTGTGTGTGTGTGTGTAGATCTTGCCTACTAAGATTTTGATTTAGTTTGATTTCATTTAAAGCCTTGGTGGCCTAAATGTCTGCCTCAGATGCAGGAGGTCAAGGTTTCGAACCCTGACCGAGTCATGTCAAAGACTTATAACAATGGTAATAACAGTTGCTTTGCTTGGCATTCAGCATTAAAAGATTAGTGTTAGGAATGTTTTCTTCAGGTCCTGTTGTAAACCAGTACTCTGAAAAGTTTTGCTTTACAGAGTTTTAAAATAATGCTTTATATTTTAACTTATGGTCACAAGTTTCACATTTTAAACAAAGTTTATGATTATCAATACAATTTAGCAGATGATCTTCACATTGTTGAGGGACATACAAATGGAGTCCCAGCTGGGTGCTGAATACTTATAATTTTTCTGTGTCTTTCATGAACTTAAAGAAGAAAATGCTGTGTATCACTGGCACACTTAATAATTTTTTTGGCAAATCAAAACAACCATATACTTCATGAAGCTCTAAGGGCATCTCACTCAGAATACATGCCCATTCTAGATTTGGTGATGTGATGTGATTATGATATTTAACATAGTTTTAACAATTTTTCACTCATATCACCACAATGTCTGCAGTGTGGCAGTTTATAGTGATGTCTAGCACTTGGGCAACATGACACAGACATGTAGCATGTCCCATCCAGTCACATTATCCTGACACCAGGCCATCCATTCTTACCACTAACCTCTTAATGCTGAGCGTCAAGAGAGGCAGCTGTTAGTACAATTTTTTAAGTATTTGGTATGATTCAACCGGGGATCAAACCCATGACCTCCAGCATCCTAGGCAGACACTCTAACCACTAGGCCACCAGAGCGGTTACCAACATAGATTTGGATGGGTCCAGGTCAGTGGACTGTCTGGTTGTATTAGCTATGATGTATCACACAGGGATGTAAATTCACGGTATTTGCCAGGTATAACTAGCTAATATGACTGTTTGATACCTTATCAGACATGAGATACCAATGCTTACTCTCATAGTCATTGCACATCTCAAATGTTAAAAAACTATATATAGTTAACAAAGCACAAGACTAAAGAGGTGTGAAAGCTTATCACCAAGACTTATGAAAAGTTTGTAATAGAATGACAACCATGGATCCTGTACCATAGACATTTATCAGTTTCTCACACCAGGTGACTTTGTGTGTCACATGTTGTCATGTATGTTTGTATCAGAGTGTGTGTGTATGTGTGCGTGTGCATGTATGTAAGGCAAGTATGTATGCATATATATATATATATATATATATATATATATATATATATATATATATATATATATATATATATATATATATATGTATGTATGAATGCATGCATGCATGTATGCATGTGTTTATGTATGTATATATATGTATATATTCATGTAGAATATTGAAGCATCTCAATTCAAAAGTGGCTATATAGTGCCAACAACAGATCAGATTCCAATAATGTAAAAATTAAATGTACAAAAATGTAGGAAGCTAAACCCTTTGAAAAAATGTAAAATTATCTACAAGATAAAAGACAAAATTCAATAAAAGGTGTATAAAATAACATTTAAAATCCTTTAAACTTAAGATCTATTGCATTCCCTTAAACAATTCCAAGATTTGCTTAGAAGGTATATCCTCGTGAAGTTTTTGAAGAGCTCATGTCAAAATACTTCTATTTCTATAGATTTTTCAAAGATATGCAGCAAGAAGGCAGGTGTGCCTTGTTTCTACCCAAGTTAAACAAATTCTTTAGACTTTTGACGACCTTGGTGGATATTACAATAAAAATAAAATGAAATCTTACATTTTGAGAAAGCTAGATCTGAAATACTAAAAACTGGACTTTCATGGTCACTGTTCCGTTTGTACATCATGAGTCGCCCTTCAGGGGAATCCTCAGGGTCTGGGGGAAGACCGCTACTACTGCTACTTGTACTAAGCGTTCCCTCACTACCACGTGACATTATTGACCGCAGTGTGTTGCTTCCTGTATCAGGACGTCTGTTCATGATATTTGCTCTTGGAAATGTTCTATGACCTAAACAAAAATGTAGGAGATTTATAAACAAAATACATTACTAACCTTATCTTCAAAGAAAGTTGAACTTGTTAAATATTTCCTGGGTGTAACATTAGGTCAAAGTCTGTTTTAGTCCTTTACAGTTTTCTTATATAACACAGGAAACATGGCTGATAACAAGCCTTCATTTTAAAATTAATCATTTAGCAAATATGTGATTCATGAAATTTGTATGCTGGATTTGCATTTCTCACCCCATAAAAGCTCAAAGTATGAATTAAATTCTTATACAAGTTTCCCACAGAAGCAAGAGTTTCACTTGTTTTTTTTGTGCTGATGAACAGGTGTACTAAAGAACCATGAGTTCCACCTGTGTTTTTGTGTTGACAAAGAAGTGTCCAATAGAACCAAGAGTTTTTGTCCCACAGAATCAAGTGTTCAACCAGATTTTTGTCAATGTACAAGTGTCCTACAAAACCAATTTTCACCAATGTTTTTTTGTAGATGTACACATGTTCCACAGAACCAAGAGTTTCACCAGTGTTTTTTGTGTTGATGTAGATGTGTCCTACAGAACCAAGATTTTCATTTATGTTTTTGTTTTGATTTATCCTCCAATGTATTTGACTTGAAAAAAAAAACAACTTTAATATGGAATTTTAGCAATGCCCTTAATGCCATCATGGCCATAGTAATATCACGATTATCTAAAATACTGCCTTTGCTACAGAGAAAAGAAATGATTTTGACTCTCAGTCTGCATCTTTGACACTGCATATCAATCACAAGATAATATATATATATATATATATATATATATATATATATATATATATATATATATATATATATATATATATATATATATATATATATATATATATATAAATCAACAAGTGCTTTCCTGAACCTGATATCTACCCTGAATCTGTGAAATGATGCATCCTTTCCACCTCATCCTGTGTCTAACTTTCAAAAAATGTCAAAGTTTTTATTAATGCAGCCGAGACAAAAATTCTATACATTTTTACTAACTCATAAACTCTTATTTACAGACTTGCAGCATCCGTATAATCAGAAATACTATTTGCTATGAGTAGCATGGTAGAGTCTATTGCTATGAGTAAAATGGTTCGGTCTACTGCTATGGGTAGCATGGTACAGTCTACTGCTATGAGCAGCATAGTACAGTTTATTGCTATGAGCAGCATGGTAGTCTATTCCTATGGGCAACATGGCACAATCTATAGTTTTGAGTCACATGGTACATTCTATTGCTATTGGTAGCTTCATATATTAGCTATATTTGCTATTAGCAGCATGGTACATTCTATTGCTATGTCTAGCATGGTACAGTCTATTGATTACACACCTTCTACATTGGCAGTATGAACTCCTGATTCAAAATTACGAGGAAAGGTTCCAAACCGCACTTTATTATCTGCAAAAGAAAAAACAACCTGTGTAACTATACCACAAGAATAAATGTAAATTCCTTTGTAAAAAAGGCACAAATAACAGTTTCTATTTTTAGCTTTATCTGTTAATATTGTGAAAAATTCTACTGATAAAATAGTTATTGGTACATGATAATTTAGTGACCATATGTATGATCTTAGCTCATGTTTGATACATTTTCTCTAAACAAAATTTATAAATTTTTAAGGTAAAAAAACTACCGTAAATGGCAAATTCTCATCACTAATTTCACTCTTCAAAGTTTCTGTTACCATGATTCAGCTAATACTTTTCAAATGAAAAAAAACAACAACAACAACAATCCAATCAAATTAACAATAATAGTTGCTAAATGAAGAGGTTGTTTTTTTGTCCATGTAAAACAATTCAAATAATATAAGATACAACTTAGCTGATGACATTAACAAAGGAAAACCAAATATATTTGGTGCCTTGTTCTACAAGGATTCTGAGAAATTTTCTATTAAGTACAGTGTGTATGACTGGTATACAGTACAATTGATCTTAAAATGAATCTTTGTATGTAGAAAATCTGTCCCTATAACACATCATCATGAAGCCCTGGAGAAAATTTTTTGTTTAGATGTCTTGCATTTGAGTGAAAGATAAATATAGACCAAAGACAGTCACAAATGCATAATTATATTTCACTGCATATGAAGGTCACTATCACAAACTAAAATTTGTTAACTTTCAGAAATATCTTATTTCATTGCGTATCAGTATAATTATTCAAACCATGGTATTAAGCAAGTGGTTTATAAAATTTAATTTTGCTATACAAGTGGACGAGGTTTTGTCTAAAACAACAATACATTGGTTAAAGTAAGTGCAAAAATAATAAAAGAAATCTAAATCTTCTTTCATATAATGGACACCTGTCTATTAGGGTCTTATTTTATCTATCCCTTGACTTAAGTTTTCTAAAAAAATTAACCCACAATTTTAGTAGAAAATGATAACCTCTGTAAAAACTGATAAAAGTGCTGTCATCTGCAAAAATTTACCTCAAGCAATATTGGAATAGCCCATCCAAAGTACTGAAGATCAAAGGTCAATAACCACATTTTTCTTAATTCTGCAAAGTATTTTTGTGTCCTTCATAGTGGCAAACTATACAAATTGCCTCATGACAAGACTATACATAAATAAATTCTTACAAGTTGGATCTCACTGCAAATTGTATAGTTCCACGGCTGACATAGCAACATCAGCAGATCTGGGTTTATGCAGTTTCTTATTAGCAATCAGTAGAACAAACACAGACCCTGATCTGCTGGCACATTATGTGACAGTAGAGCACAGTCCACATGTTTGCGGCAAGACCTGACTTGCAAGCAAGTATGTGTGGTACTTGTGACTACTCAATTAAGTTTATTGCTGACAAAGCCATGCAAACCCTAGTGATATGAACATAAGACATATGTAGATGAATGCCACATTTTAATATTATAATTGCCTCATGCCTGGTCTACTTACCTATTTCATCTTTGGCACTATCTGATAAAATACTTCTACGAGAGTCTCTCCTAATTCTGAGAGGAAATGTGTTTGGGCCACTAAAAAACAGAGAAGGCAGTACATGTAATCATCAGTTAGATCCAACCCTTTTTATTTATGTTTACCTGCTATTGCAGGCAAGACATGGACACATTTAATTGTTACAAATCTCAGCTCCTTTAAAGTAGGAAAGAAAAGAGTAAAGTCAATAAGCTTTGTAAATTTTAACAAAATTAATTTATTTTCCTAGAAAACAATGTAAAAATAGAAAATAGGACTTATGGTTTGTGAATATGATCCAAGAATTAATCCCAGAATTGAAAAATATAAGTCCTATCACTAAAATGTCATAAACGAATCCAAGTTAGAATCCTGGCAAAGAAGATGGATGATGACGTCAGATAAATGCAGTATTGATGCATCTAAAGTTCCATTATGAATTTTATGAATCGTGAAAGAATATTCCTGTTTTAGGACTGAATAATTTCCACTAAATGTCTTTGTCCAAGAATTTAATGAAGGGCAGTACTTGTAAACATTTCCCAGAGAATATATTATTAAATCAAAAGAATAGAAAAACTCAAATACAAAATCTAGCAAGAACAAAAATATCTATGAACTGTCAAGGTATTATTTTACGGATCAACTAGAAAACAGTGATACTGAGTATTAAACATCACTAAAACATCATTTCAACACTTGTGATGGGTCGCATGAAAACTTACTACAAGACAGTTTGATATGTATGCCAGAATAGTCTTATTTAAGAACCAATAATAAAAAAAATGTTGATAACACATACTGATCATGCTAGTGAGGTATGACCTTGAGGCTGACCAAACATTTTATATCATTGTTTACTAAGTGTCTGAGCTAAGGTCAGCTAAATATGACGTTAATGTAATACTTTACACTTTATAACAAACAAAATTTACTTTTTTTTAAAAAAGATCAAATCCTGTGAAAATAATTATTACAATAAAATGTAAGGAAACAAAAATAAAATGAAAAGAATTTTAAAACTAACACACAAGCAATTTAATTACATATATGTAACATAATCAATGGCAACATATATAACAGGTGCATTCAGGTTTAGGGTTTAGATGTAGCCCGAACCTTTTATAAGAAAATATATCAGATAACATCCTAATATCTGCCTGGGTAACTCTGATCAGAATTAATCACTATTCACTGGAAAAAAGTTAAACCAAGGTCTGGGGAGCAAACGGTGCCCCAAATTTTGCTGACCAAGACAAAACCTCAAGATTTAACTCTAGTAATTAATATTAATAATGAAAATAATGTATGTTGATTCAAAGTCTTTAATAGTAAACAAAAGTGAGATTTTTATTAGCCTGGTAGAATGCTGTAGAATCAATGTTGTTGTGCATTTGCCTAGGGTCATTTGTGATGTTATTCACATTATGAGGTCATGTCTTAGTGAGTGCTAACATTTCTCAAAAGATAAGATCCAAGTGTATTTATTTGCTGTAAACAAACTATAAGCAGATAGTTTTTGCCATTTTTTACCCTGAAGACTCCATGATGGAGTTTGCAGGTGCATAAGTCACAGTTATGTACATTTAACACTTATATGACTATGAAATGAATGTATTCTCTTGTACACTGATGTTTTTTTTTTTTTTTTTACAAAAATGACTTACCCACTCTCTAAGGAAGACAAACTGTCTGACATGGATCCCAGACCATGGTCAGTCTGAAAGAAACGATATTATTAATTACATCTAAAAACTAGAATCTACAGCTAAAACTGCTTGGCCCTGAACAATTCTCAACTCTTTGTTGCACATTTCACTACCCAACTCCAAACTCTAAACCCTATCAAAATCCAAGGAATTACAAAACCAAACTTTACAACTGACATGTCTAAAAACAATTTCAAACTATAATCCCTATAATGGAGGTTTATCACTGAGGATATAAGAGGAGGAGAATCATTCCCTCATTGTAAAGCCCTTCGTTGTAATGTGGCTCCTGTTGTAAGGTATCATCATACACCCAAAGTTTTTACACTTAGAGGTAGACTCATGACCAGTATTGGCATGGGAGAGTACTGTATAATGTATTTCATTATAAAGTGTCTCACTATTATGTGGCATAGTCTATAGCTTCTAAGGACTGTGATGTAATGGGTTATGTACCAAATATTTCATTACAAGTTGGTTTCATTATAAGGTGGTATGTTCTGATTTCCAGACACCATTATAATGAGGGACTATTGTATAATGTACTTCATTATAAATTGGTCTCACTATAATGTGGTATGCTCCATGACTCCCATAGAAAGTATTATAATGAGGGACTGTTGTCTAATCTACTTCATTATAAGTTGGTCTCACTTTAAAATGGTATATTTCATGACTCCCATGGACTGTAACACAATAAGGGAGGGAGTTCTTTATATTTCATTATAAGGTGGTCTCACTTTAAGATGGTATGCTATATGGATCCAATGGAGATCACTATGAGTACTGTTATAGTGTACTAATGTGCATTAAATTGTCTAGCCATAAAGGTGAGGCAAATGAAAGAAGGCATGTATGCATGCAAGTAATTAAATATTAGCTTGCAAAAATACATCTAAGAAATCAAAGGAGAAAACTTCTAATTTAAAAGTGAAATAGTGCAACAGGAAAATATGCCAAAGATTTTCAGCTATAATGCTGCACCATAGATAGATACTATCAATGGCAGGCCTGTGGTTTTATTATTACTGTAAAACCTGTCTTGAGAGAAGACTGCTGTGAAAGACAACCTTTTCAGAGACCAGTTTCACCATGTACATTTTTATTGATTATCTAGTATTATGACCTGTCATGAGATACCACCTGTCATGAGAGATCATTTTGTTTTGGGAGAAGTGGTTTTTCAAGACAGACTGCACTGTAGTATTGTTATTGTTATTATTATTATTTTTGACAAGCCAGAAACTTTCAAACAATTTTTTAAAATTTAAATTAAAAATTAAAAATGGTTAATAACTAATCTATACTTTCTTCAACTCATTAACCCCTGAAGGTTTTTGTAGTTTTTGCCTGAAATGCTAGTAGAAAACCGGCATTTTTAGGGGCTATTTCTGAATACATACTAATACATAGACCTCCATTTTAGGTTAATCTAATGTCTAGCTGCATTAGAAACATTGTTTTTCATTTGCTATTTCACCTGAGCATAAACAGAAGGGTAAAAGTTGGACTTCTTTATTTTTCTTTTTTGCTTAACGGACCCATCATTTTTGTGTTGAGACCACTCTTTATTCTAAATGCCCATCTTATCCTACTTTTTGCAATGGTTCACCTGTTTGTGTGCAGTTCAGACTGGTCTTTCTTACATCTGAGGCCAAAAAGTCTAAAATCCTGACACAAAAGTTGGATTATGACATTCGGGCAAATTTGGGCTGTTTTTCCCTTTGTATTTGTAGTGCAACTAGAACATCCAAATTATTTGGTATCATTGTAAAGCTACATTGTCAACCTTTCTCTAATAGCACCCACATTTTATTGTGTCATACATGACCTTGGTGCTAGAGAGCTCAGAAGTAGGCTACCACATTTTATTTTGTCATACATGACCTTGGTGCTAGAGAGCTCAGAAGTAGGTTACCACATTTTATTGTGTCATACATGACCTTGATGCTAGAGAGCTCAGAAGTAGGTTACCACATTTTATTGTGTCATACATGACCTTGGAGCTAGAGAGCTCAGAAGTAGGTTACCACATAAATGTGGTGCCATGGGTTAATGAGTTAAAGCAGTTAAAGTGTTAAAGTCAAATAGCATAGTTACCACCAAGATTCCTCTAAATGGAAGAATAATGTTACATCTATAATGTAATAATAACACTGTTTTATCTTGCTGTGATGAAACCAAAAGCTCCAGAGAAGCAATTTATTTTTAATATCTGAATTAACATCAAAAGAAATATAATATGGATGAATTTCACAGTCCTTAAGTGTGTGACATAATTTAATTCTGTGCAAATAACCACTTGAACTTAATGTTACCTATGTAGATCTTCAGAAATCTCATAAATCTTAAGATTTCTATCTATTCAAAAATCTCATAAATTTTACGATTTCTATCTTTTCAAGTGCCAGAAAACCTCAGTAATTATAAACTTATTAGCTGAGTGCTGCATTGATATGTTATACAATTCATATACAAAGTAATACTTCACATTTTTCCATGTTCAAAGGATTCTTTCTACTTGAATATAGTTCATAAATTAAAAAAGATTATTGCTCTTTACACAGAACATTTGCTATTAATTTGTAAATTATGTCCGTCTTATGTGCCCTGGCAGCTAAATGCCTTTATTTGGACTATTACTGAAAGAATCCTTCACAAAAAAAACCTCTTTAATTACTTAACGACAACATAGGGTTTTTGGACTGCTTGTGTCAAATACAATTAAAAAGCTAGAAATGTGCCCATCTTACATTAATGCTCCTGCCATTATTGTTTAATTGAAAGATGCAAATAGAAAAGAGCTATGCCACGGAATGAACTATTACATGAAGAATAATGTTTAAAATGGATAAAAAGTTTTGCAACTCTTAAAAATTATAACAGCATGACTGCCAAGTTGCTGTACAATTCACAAAAAAATTCTAAGATTAATACACACAAAAGAATATATATATATATATATATATATATATATATATATATATGGAAAAGTTTGGATTTAAAATATTTTAGCCCAAGATCTAATAACAATTTTTCAAATTCTGTTTAAGTATATACATAGTTGAAGGTCAATGTATTTGATCTAATGCAAAGTAACAAGTTGCCCACTCCTAATAAGCTGTCATTTTATTGACAAATATACCTGACTTATTAATTCTGATGTTGATAAGGAGAAACAATATTTTGCTTGTCACAAAGTATCCTGAGGCTAGCTTTCAGAAAGGTACCAACCATGACTCTGAAATGCATATCTTTCAAAAAGTTTAATATAAAGATGGGAGAAATCAGAATAGAATACCATTTCAAAAATGATGGAAACAAACTTTTTAGGGAGTGGAAGCTAAATAAAAAGCACTGGAATTGGATTCCACTGAGACAGTAGTAATCCAATATAAGCTCAATGTCCAATTTCACTTACAAGGTTTAATATATCCATTATTGACTCAGAACAATCAAATTGTCTTGTATTTTTTTTTTTATTCTTAGATATACACGCTAGCAATATGTATAACAGATCACAGCAGCTGTATCCTGTCAGCAGTTTACCATTTATGTTCTGCTGTATTTTGTGCATATTCGCACAGAACTGTATAAGCTGTATCAATTCTCTTTGCCAGCTCAAGGTAAAAGAGAAAATAGGAAATTGAAGAAATAAGTAAGCACAATGTGGGACATGAATCTGAATGATGGCAATTACAATACTTAGCAACAACATGCTTTACTTGGCTGTAATGTTAATGATGTCACCTGACCAAAGGAAAACTACTTTTTATTAGTACACTTGAGTGAATTAATAAAAGTATTTTTTTTGTGTGGAAAGACTATAAATTTATGGACTATCATAGCATAAAACTAAAAATCCACTCTTTCATACTTGTCTACATGATAAAATAACATAAATGAAAACCCTAAGATAGTCAAGATTCATTCTTTCATTCATGTGGTTTTTGTCTAAAGCTAAATCCATCCCATTTTTCTAAAATCACATCATGATGAGTAAAGACAAAAATTAAACCAACTGTGGGCAGTACTCTACCAAACCTAATTCATGCCCACTCACTCTGAATCTGGGGCAAGATTTCCCTATCTCATACTAGTGCTCAGAAAAGCTTCATTCCTGCCCATGAACTCCGTTGCTTGAGAGGGAATTCCCTATTCCACACCAATGCCTATCATGGATTTCATTCATCTCACCCATCATAAGGAGTTTTGCTGCTTTCTTTTCTTGACTCATTCCAGTTATCCTGGATCAGCTGCCCAACCATTTTTCTGATATACAGTTTCATGGTGGCAGTCTGGGTTCGGGTTTTTCTGTGTAGACATTTTAAGGACTGTAACAACTTAAGGAGATACCAATCTAAGGCACATAAAATGCCTTGTGCTAGACCAAATCAGGTTTTGAATCCAATCTGATACAACTGATGGAGTGTTCAACACACCTGTGGTCACAAGCCAAATGGTTGGGTAAGTGGTACAGGTTTCAAGTAATTGTGTCAATGCATTTACCAAGCTATACCACTGGCTGTCTTGGGGCAGTTTAATCATTTGGAATTATTTGCCTGTATGATGTCCTTCATGTTCCAACACAACTCCCATTATTAGCTATGACAAAAAGCTTTTGTACATGTTCCACAGTACAAGAAACTGGAGCTCATTTGCCAGAAATTTCATTGATTTTCAGATAAATGTGCAAAGAATAGGCTCTGCTGGGGGTTCAAGCACTAAAACCAGGAAACCAGTCAGTGTATTACATTCTTCATACCTTTCTCTACCTGAAAACCTAATGCAACCAGTAAGTGCAAAATGTGGGTGTGAATGTGGTGTTGTGTTTATAATTTTTAACATAGCTTTAACAATTTTTCAGTCATATGATGCCTGCAGTGTGGCAGTTTATAGTGCTGTCTAGCACTGGGACATCATGCCACAGACATTTGCCTCAAGGATTTACTCAGACTTTATTCAAGACAATACCCACACTGTACTTTACAAAATTTTCCTTTTGATAAATGTGATGAACTAATATTCATAAGTACAAACCAAAATCTGTAGATTGACCCAGTCATTTGTATATTGTACATTGACCCAGTCATGTGTATACAGTTTCCTATATCTGTGTTAGCAACTCTCTACCTTGTAGTTTCATTCTTTCTCCCACTGTGTTTTGCCCAATTAAACATGTTTCACTTCTAGACTGATTTAACCCCATTATATGCTCTTAGCCAGTGGTATTGATAAACCATGTGTGCATGGTGGTAGGTTTCTTTGAAAATCCTGATCATCAAAGTAAACTTAACTTTATCCCCCCTTCATAAGGCACTCAAAAATGAAGATGTGGGTTAACATCTGACAAGAGTTCTCACCAACAATGTGGTGCTGCTGACTATTAAGATGTGTGTTATCATGGTGAATATGGTATATTTCCTTACAGCTTTTGATCCTAATATTTCATGTGTCTGAGGGTCACTAAAATGGTACATTTGTCAGAAAATTTACTGTGACAAGAAAAATATGTGGAGATATGCCATCAAATACATACATGTATGCCTTGATGAACTGCATAATCCGCTCAGTTGAAAGAAGACTGCTACATTTGCATTGCAAATGTTAAAGTGCAGTGTAATATCTGTAAATTGTTATAAAATCGGCAAATGTGCCACTATGCAAAAACCACACCTCACAATTAAATTCACATCTTTGCTTAAGAGAACTTTTCAGTTTGAAATTTTTTTGTTCTTGTTGTTGTTGTTGTTGTTCTGGGGCTTAACGCCATTTTTCAGCACAAGATAGGCTATTCATGGCGGCCAGTATTAATAGTGGAGGAAGAAACCAGAAAATCCGTGGAAACGACCACCAACCCATGAGAAGCTACTGACAAGCTTTCTCACATATCCACATTTTCCAAATCTTAGACTCGAACCCACTCAGACAGTGGTGAAATTTTGTATATTTTTCCCATTCTTCCTGATTTTCAAAAGGGATGTGGCATTTCTCTGAAACACAGATGATAAAACAAATTGTACACAACCTTACACATCGAGCCGACTTCAAATTTCTTTAAACATTATTTACCTTTGAAACAGTTAATCAAACCTTTTTTTTTATTAGAACTATCTTAAATTTGTCAGGTTTTACATCATTATATATAATAAAGAGCATTATAGAAATTCCAGTTGCATAATTTATTGACTTTTTCATCACGAACATTCATGTAGCAGTTGTAAACAATATAATGTGTGTGTTAGTGAAATTGTTAGATATTCAAAAAATACTTATCTTACATACTGAATCCTACCATAATAGGATATAAAAACATGTATACTAGCTGAGTAAGGAATGCACACATGCACATTACTGTATTGTTATCTTTGCAGCAATCCTAACATATAGATCTGGGAAATATTGAGATTCTAATCATTTTGAAAAAAAATACATTTACATGTTACTGTAAACAATGTACACATTTAAATAATTGTTTGAAAGTTTTGCAGCCTGGATTATAAAGTTATGTATGCTGTAAATCAATAAAAGACTTTTGGAGAGGATTAATTGCATCTGTGCTACACAATGGTTGTCAACTCATTTTTTTCACATCAATTTATGGCATATATTTTAAGTTAGCCAAAAAAATATGTTTCTGCTATTTGCCTATATGCAGCAGAAAGAAACTGATTCTATGAGACTGCTTGTTACATTGACATATGTAGATAGTTGGGAATTATAACCAAAGCAACCTCCACAAATGACAGCATATGTTGCAAGTTTCTCTGATTTATACCTCTCATATATATCTCTTCCTAGTCAAAAAATGTGGAAACCATTGAAGTCACCATACTGAAAATCTAAAAGGTAAAGTAACAAGCTATCTGATTGGTCAATTGATTTTGCTTGCTATGGACAGTAACACTTCATCTGCCAGAAGGCACCTGTTCAAAATACTGTTTTGGCATGCTCAATATATCATGGGTCCTTGAAAGAATATTAGTACATCCTTGCTGATAACTATCAATGGATCAGACAGGTGTGCTTTGCAGCCAGCTATTTTTTCCCACCAACTTTCACTCATGTTCGTAACAATGCATTCATTTATTATTGAATGAAGTCTCCTATCTTTATTCCAGCTACAAATATGCAAAATCTAAATAAAAATGACTCAAAGGCTTCTCTAAACTACTGAATCATATTATCCAACAGATTGTTCTGCCATTTTGAATATAGCATCAGACTGGACAAGAATGACACAGAAAAAGATCTATGACATATAGATGCTGATGATTTGTAAGGAGAGACACAAACTGTTTGGTAACTTAGATTCTAATTCTATTCCTCCAATAACAACTATAGGATTACTTAGTAAGTTCAAATTACTACAAATCTAAACGAGGAATGATATGATTCACAGTATTAGCGAAGATGAATCAATATCAACTGATCTAATTCTTCTACTGTATGTAGAAGTAGTGTTACTTGCATATTTTACGGAAACAAATTCATCAAAATCAATTACAGTATTTTTAAATGCATCCAAATTACACAAATCTTCACTTTTAAGAATTTTCATCACAGCTGTTGACATGTCACACTTACTTTCCACAATTTGCCATGCTGTTCACAGTTCTCAGTATCTTGTTCCCACAGTCCATGTTTCATCAGTTATCAATGTCTTGCTCCCAAAGTTCATGTTTTGTCATTTGTCAGTGTCTTACTTCCACAGTCCATGTTGCATCAGTTCACATTTAGTTAAATTTGTCAACGTATTTCTCCCAGTCAATGTTTTATCAGAGTTGACAACATAATGCTCCCATGTTCTGTCACAGCAGTCACAGTCCATGTTTCATCAGTTGTCAATGTCCTGCTCCCACAGTCAATGTGTTGTCAGTTGTTAGTGTCTTGCTCCCACAGTCCATGTTTTGTCAGTTGTCAATGTCCTGCTCCCACAGTCAATGTGTTGTCAGTTGTTAGTGTCTTGCTCCCACAGTCCATGTTTTGTCAGTTGTCAATGTTTTGCTCCTACAGTCCATGTATAGTTACATATTGCTCCCTTAATCCAAGTTTCATCAGTTGTCAGTGTATTTCTCCCACAGTTCACAGTCAGTTAAATTTGTCATCATATTGCTCCCACAGTCAATCTTTTATCAGAGTTGACAACATATTGCTACTAAACCCCATTTTCTGTCACAGTTGTCAATGTGCTGCCCTCACAGTCCATGTTTAGTTAGTGCATTGTTCCCACCATGGTATATATATATTTCCTCATGTTGCATTCAATCAAATTCCTGATATCTGAAATTATAGTACTTGATCACAATGACAACTCTCAGCCAAACAAGCCATATAATCTAACACACTGTTAGTCCTGGTAACTAAGATGTTTGATGCATTATATGTGACATGTTTACCATCTTGATAATTAAGACTCAATCTCCATGGAAAGTCTATGTCTTGCATTGTTCACAATATACCAATCAAAGTTGTTCAAATATATGCAATGGTTTCCAAACCAGGCATGAAATATCTCATTTATTAAACTCTTTTTCACCCTTCCTATGCATCTACAAAATCTCATACAGTAAAATGTTTCAGATAAATAATGCAAAATATAATCTCCCCTCCCCTTTCTCCCCTTTTAAGTAAATGACATACTTAATATTATATAGGTTCAAACTTCACAGCAAAGGAAAGGCTATATTATCTTTCAAATATTTTGCTTTGAAGTAACTTTGAGTCTTTTGAAATATACATTTTCCATTACATCACCATGAATGCATGCATATACCCTGAATTTAGTAAAATTTTGCAGGTAAAGAGACATATGTGGCAATATTTTTTACATCGGGAGTGAGTTGAACAAAATACTGCATGTTCGAGTATACAACTCATCATGTATCTCAAGATAAGGGTCCATCTTGTTTATTAGACTGACCACTAACTGCATACATCCAGAACTGTTGGTGCACTATGCTGGTGCATATCTGGGTCCATGCAGTTTGCAGATGGATTTTTATACCTGTGTACACACGGTAAATTACATCAAGAGGTAGGACAAAAAGCCATGTTGCATTTGTTGATACACATCTCCAATCTGATTACATACTGTAACACTGCAAATGAATCATTCCAAAGGAGAACCAGACTGCTATCAATCAGACACTGACCTCAGCCTTTGTTGCCATACCTGTATTGGTATACACACACTCACATCAAAGACCAACAGTAGATGGTTGCCTAGTTCAGTCTCAAAACCTGTCTGTCATTCTGTACAGCTCAACAATATTTGTACCATATTTTTCCTTTGATAAGAAGAATGAGCAATAATGGACCTTAATTTTCCCAATGGTAAACTGGATAGCAAAAGGAGGGATTGGGGA
Source organism: Potamilus streckersoni (assembly GCA_016746295.1). Lineage (NCBI taxonomy): Eukaryota > Metazoa > Mollusca > Bivalvia > Unionida > Unionidae > Potamilus > Potamilus streckersoni. The sequence goes on from JAEAOA010000761.1 coordinate 886,992, forward strand.
GGGGGACAGAATGATATTGTTTTATGCTTTCCTTGAAAACCCTGTCAAACAGCCAAACACACACAATGCATTATTATATAAATTTTGACTTGTGTAAAGTGCATTTCAAAATTTAATTAGATCATCAAGATTAATGTTGACTGGTAAATTCAAAATTCCATTTTTATGTCTCTTCTGCCTGCATATGGATACCTACCCTATTGAGCATGATGTCAATATTAAATTGATACTTTTGATCTGGTGAGAAAAAAAAAAAGTTTTCTGGTCAAATCAATAAAAGCACAAAAGCACATCTTCTCAATTCCAGACAAAGAATTTTCAATGTCAACAGGTAGGCTTTATCTGCTCACCTCCAAGATTACAGGATTTGTTTAATAATAAAATAAGTGGACCCAGTGACTTCTGCTACTCTAAGTAATCCTGGAGTTGGGTGAAATATAAAACTATTCTTATATGTTAAAGTTTGTATCTAACACAGGATACATTTTATAAATATATGTAGCAGAGGTGACTATTGAAACTTGAAAGAATGATGAAATTAGAGATCAAAATTAAAATTTCAAAACACTTATTGATTTCTTTTCAAACTAAAGAAATCTCCATTCAAAAGAAAAATAATCAAGGATCTCAATCTTAGTGGAAAAGGTCTATGGATCTCAATTTTTAATATGAAATATATAAATGTACCTTAAATTAAAAAAAAACAAACTTCAAGCAACAGTGGAATTGTTTTTGCATTAAGCACCACCAAAAAAGTTTGTTATCATTAACAAACATTGGGTCTGCAAGTGAAATCTAGATACTGAAACCAGCCACTAACTTACAGTATCTCTTGCTGTCACCTTGAACTTCAGACTGGCATGCAGTATGACTGAGTATGTGACAATGTTAAGTCAAGATATATAAAGAGTAAAGTTTGACAAAAATATCTTTACTTGATTACAAGTTAAATCTGCACATTGATGGAAGTCAGCAATTAATATTATCCTTTGCTCTGACCTTGTCCTTGAGGCAGTGGGCACAGAAGTGGCATATCACATAATGTCCACTCATGGTATTATTAGTTAATTGGTTACAATATTACTATAGCATTTAAATATTACATTCTGAACAAGGATATAAATAAAACTTGTTTTGTTATCGACATAAACAGCATTTTGTTTCCCTCTTTTACACATTATTGGTTTACAGAGTAAACTGGATCTAAAAGCCTTTCCCACTTTCCCATGAACCCTTTGAGCCAGCCAACATAAGTTAGCCTGAGTAGGTATTGTACCATTGGATTACAATTGTGACACTCTACAAAATCAGCAACCACAAAGAAGAATTACATTTTGTTTTCCATAACCTTTGATCTAGTTATGCAACATACCATTAAGTCATGATTAAAATCTCTTAAACCCTTACATGTGCTGGAAAAAACAATGTTAATGGACTGACCAATGTACAGGTTGACAATGTCATAAGTATAAAATCCTTAAAGAAAGATGGCACACATAAAAAAAATCACTACCATAATTATCTACTGGTAAATGGGGAAAAAATATCCAAGTTCAAAATAAAATCTAAGTGTTCGCATCCCCTCAATTTTAAATAGCCAGACCCTTAGGCCAAGCATAGAGTCAGCAGATCACACTGGTGTCTGTCTGTTCCGTTTCTGTCAGTTTGCAAATTGTATCAAATGCCATCCTTGGTTTGTATACAGGATTTATTAAATTCAGGACAATCTAGTCGTAATTGGGACATCTCCATATGTCATAAACAACTAATTAAAAATAAAATCAGAACAAAAGTGAGTGGTATAACTGGTGTTAATACGTGTATAGAAAGAGAAAAAAACAACCTGAAAGTTCAAACACTGATATCTCCAATATTAGCTCTTATGAAATGACTTGCTTTATCCTGGCACAAACCTTTCTTGTTTGTGTGTGTGTATTATTTATTTATAAACACAAAAATGAATACATTGAAAATATGATGACCTAATTATACGGCATTTATGGTTAATTATGTTTTAAGTACATTTGTACTTTTGTAAACAGACCAATCAACTGGTGCCAGAAGATAAAGGTTAGAAGTTGTTCCAAGTACAATTTACCTTTTTTAATTAGGATCTAAGCTACACACCATTTGTTCTGAAGATCTGATCGGTGCTGATACACTGCCACTTTGTTAAACTGCACATGACATGGTGCCAGGGGTTTACTATTGTAAAGTCTATTATATAAAGTCTATTATGTAGCAAAGACCATAGGTAATCAGGTAATGTTTCAGTTTAAGGTTTCCACAAGTCAAATATTCACATTTTTACACCTATTTTGTCTTGTAGTTTGTCGAAAACAAATAATTATTACCATATCTAATGTATAATCTTCAATTTATCCAATTGGCCATAGAAGGCCATTTGCTGGTCAACTCAGCAAAATTAATTACCTCTCAATGTCTTTGAATGACATATGATTGACACTGAAAATTAAATCAAATGATCTACTTCATGTTCTACAACTGTTGAAACATTTTAAAAGACTTTTAAAATTCTAATAAAGCTTACAAAAAAGACCACACACAGATGTTTGATCCATCTTACCCCAGGGACTGTCATTTTTGTATTATTATATGCTATTCATGTTAAAGTTTTGCATAATCATATGGTAAATTTCAAGCTTATTATATGTCTTTGCTACCAACAACCAGAGTTCTTTTACACAGTCAACCATCCTCTGAAATTATTAACCTATTAGGATTCGACTGATCTATAAGTTGTCAAATCTAGTCACAAAGACTTGCATATTATAACGAGTCAGGAGCTGATGGCAAATAATTTAGTTACGTCTAAATAATAGACAGCATCTTATTTCCATGATAAATTAGCAGAATATATTCAAGAATACAGACTTGGACCTGTGAGGGAAGTATATGCTGCCACTGGTCTATGCAGTTCACTACAAATTAAAATATGAATAGACAGGATAGGTTTTGATATATGAGTGCATTATGTGCTGCAGAACATACAACTCATACCAAAGAATTATAATATTATTATCCAGTTTTCACCAATATTCAGTCAGAGAGATATATCAATTGAAACACAGTTGCTGCTTCATTTCCATGGTGTGCTTTTCTAGTTCAAAATGTTTACACAGACAATTTTTCTTGACTTGCAATAATAATAAGTTTCTTGATGGGACTGAACTCCACTGTATCAAAAGACTTTCCAGGAATTCTAAATAAGAGGATTTATTTTTAGCTGCCAAAACCTGTGCCAACATGATCATCCCATTCAGGTGAAATAGTGACAAGATATGGGATGTCTATGAGGCAATAGTTTTATTTAGGACCAGCCATATTAAAAATCTGGTGAAAAACCTATGTCGATATGACTATGTATTTGGGAGGAGGGCCATCAAGATGGCCACCATGGGAAATGTCAGGTCAGCATTAAATTCATTTTGGGCAACTTAAACGTCTTCTGGTGAAAAGCCCATCTTGATACAACTATCCATTCCGATGGAGTAGCATTTACTGTGAATTCTATAGCAACTATTATCAGACTGACACAATTTTTATTCAGCGCCAACCAGAAAAATTTTTAGTGAAAACTCCATGATGATATGACCATCCATTCATTTGGAGTAATGGTATTTTCAAGATGGCCACGATGATGGCCATAATTGATTTCCAGGTGGAAGAGTTGCAAACAAGTTCTCAAGGTCAGGGGCATTTTGTCCCCTGCCCTCCAAAGTTGTGGGAAACAAAACACTTTAATGAGAAAAAAAGAAGACTCTAGTACATAATGCACTAGAAGTGCTACAAAATAAGATAAGTTTATTTGCTCCAACAGATTTACAACCTTAAGTTTCTCTTATTTTCCTTGGAAACTTATATTATTGTAATGAATGTATTACCATCAATTAGCTCAAGAATTAACATATTTAATTATCTGGTTAACCTGAAAAGATCTGCCCCATGGATTCACTTGTTAATAACCAGCAATTATAATAAAAAATACCCACGTTTTTTTAAAAACTTTTTATGATTAATTAAATGATAAAGACTGTATTTGCATCAGGACAAACTAAATTTTCCTTGATTTAAGCATGACTTTAACCTAAATGACTTGTTACGCTATCAGCACTCATTTAATGTGTTCATTAGATTGCAATAAAATTGATTGATACTGCCATGTTATAAAATGGACTGTCTCCGGTGGCCTAGTGAGCATCTGCCTCAGAAGTGGGAGGTTGTGGGTTCAATCCCCGGCCAAGTCATACCAAAAACTTATTAAAATAATGGTACAAATTGCTGCCTCATTTGGTGTTCAGCATTAAGAGGTTAGTGGGAGATCATGCTAATGTCTGTGGCATAATGCCATAGTGCTAGACATCACTATAAACTGCCATACTGCAGACATCAAGGTGATATGACTGAAAAACTGTTAAAGCTATGCTAAAATTTCAAATCATACACACACTCAAAATGGACTGTCACTGCCATCCGTAATGGTGCCAATTTTTGTCAATAATTCTGCAGTACATTCCTCATGATCAGCATGACACATAATCATTAAGCTTGACATGGGCTTGACTTGCAATAAATTGCTAACTGCAAGGGATGGGACAGTCTTTGTCTGGGGTATGAAATAAATTTTAATCAAGAATCCAGTCGATAATCATCAGGAATATGTAAGATGCCAATGCTAACATAAGGTCAAATAGCAGAAAAATCCGAGTTAAGACAATCTTGGGCAAAAACTTTTGAGAGATCTCTGGCCATTTGAAACGGTGTTATAAAAATGATATTTTCCAGCATATTCATTAATAAAGGCAAAACTAGAGAGGATATATTCTGTCTTCAATGGCTCTGTTAACATTTTTTTACAGTAAGGGAAAGTAAATATGATTGGCTAAACTATACTAGTGTGTGTGTTCCCAGATGAAATTCAGTGTTTCAAGAAATTCTCTTCTAACCTCTGAAAGAAGTCAGAATTTAGCAATGAGGAAAATTAATAAGTAATTTCTCTCATTAAATAATTGTCCAAAAAAATTTTGTAACTCTGTGTAAAAAAAGTGATTTATTCCAATGTCATGTTCAATTTCATTTTATTTATGTTATAGATTAAAATTTTGTTGTTGTTTTAGGGTTTAATGTCATTTTTCAGCACAAGATAGGCTATACATAGCAGTCAGTACAGATGTTGGAGGAAGAACCCAGGAAAACCCCAGAAAGAATTACTGATCCACATAAAGCTATTGGCAAGCTTTCTCACATACCCACATTGGCCGAACCTGAGAATCAAACCCACAGAGAGGTGAGATAGTAGTGATCCATAACAGTGAGCAATTAAATTGTTATATTGTACACAAGGGGTCTTGAGTTGTTCTATTCCATATATCTTCTATTCCATCCATTAATTTTGTATTTTTACTCAATCTAGGCAATAATAATGTGGTCAATCATCTCCTTGACAATAATAACCAAAACAAAATGAGGATGGTTATCTCACATTATCAATACCAAAACACCTTGAGGGGTGGTAATCTCACATCATCAATAACCAAAACACCATGAGGGGTGGTGATCTCACATCATCTCTAACTACTGACACACATTTATGTGGCATATATAAAATTCTCTAATGTGGACCTTGTTAGGACCAAACATGTGGCAGTTATTAACAGGTGACCTTATATTAGATGCAATGTATTTGGTCAGTTTGTAGGAGGCCAGGCCAGATTAAACTGATTTACTGCAATATATAGCAATAGTAGGAAAACCTGTGTCAGAAACATAATCTAACAATATGACGCAAGAAATCTGCATTCAAAAAATGTGCATTCTGCATGACATGGACAATGTGTAGAATCCCAAATCACAGCCTGGATGATAACAGATCAGTATGTACCACACAACTCTTAAAAGAGAGTTATTACTCTGCATGGTGGTCCTGAGGGATGGATTATTGATGATACTGCTAGAACCTCATACCATTGTTGTTTTGCTTTGGGTTTTTTTATGAACTAGCTGAGCCATCCTTGGAAACTATGTGTGAAAATAATTAATGAGCATTCTGAATAACTGATCTGATTACAGAATACTGGCAAGTATTCTGTCAACAGTTTATTTCAAAAGGTTTTAAGAAAGAGCACTCATTTGGCATAACAGAGTTATGTGGCTCACACTAAAAGAAATGCTGAGAATGTAGACAATACCATGATTAGTGCCTCCAGAGTACACTTGGAAGGAAATGATCAATGAATGATCTATAGACTTACATCAGTCTTTTTTTGTGCTAAAGATAAGTTTTTGTGTTGAATGATGTCTTTATCTGGTTCACCTTTATTTGATTTAGCACATAAACTGAATGAATATTAGTTTAGAACTCAATCTTTATTTGAATTAGCAAACATATTGAATGAATATTAGTTTAGACACTCAGCCTTTATTTGAATTAGCACGTTTTGAATGAATATTAGTTTAGACACTCAATCTCTATTTGAATTAGCAAGCATATTGAATGAATATTAGTTTAGACACTCAATCTTTATTTGAATTAGCAAACATATTGAATGAATATTAGTTTAGACACTCAGCCTTTATTTGAATTAGCACATGTATTGAATGAATATTAGTTTAGACACTCAGCCTTTATTTGAATTAGCACACATATTGAATGAATATTAGTTTAGACACTCAATCTTTATTTGAATTAGCACACATATTGAATGAATATTAGTTTAGACACTCAGCCTTTATTTGAATTAGCACATGTATTGAATGAATATTAGTTTAGACACTCAGTCTTTATTTTAATTAGCACATGTATTGAATGAATATTAGTTTAGACATTCAATCTTTATTTCAATTAGCAAACATATTGAATGAATATTAGTTTAGACACTCAAACTTTATTTTAATTAGCACATGTATTGAATGAATATTAGTTTAGACACTCAATCTCTATTTGAATTAGCAAGCATATTGAATGAATATTAGTTTAGACACTCAATCTTTATTTGAATTAGCATGTTTTGAATGAATATTAGTTTAGACACTCAGTCTTTATTTTAATTAGCACATGTATTGAATGAATATTAGTTTAGACACTCAATCTTTATTTCAATTAGCAAACATATTGAATGAATATTAGTTTAGACACTCAATCTTTATTTGAATTAGCACACATATTGAATGAATATTAGTTTAGACACTCAGCCTTTATTTGAATTATCACATGTATTGAATGAACATTAGTTTAGACACTCAGCCTTTATTTGAATTAGCAAACATATTGAATGAATATTAGTTTAGACACTCAATCTTTATTTGAATTAGCAAATATATTGAATGAATATTTGAATGAATATTAGTTTAGACACTCAGCCTTTATTTGAATTAGCACATGTATTGAATGAATATTAGTTTAGACACTCAGCATTTATTTGAATTAGCACATGTATTGAATGAATATTAGTTTAGACACTCAATCTTTATTTGAATTAGCACATGTATTGAATATTAGTTTAGACACTCAGCCTTTACTTGAATTAGCACGTTTTGAATGAATATTAGTTTAGACACTCAGCCTTTATTTGAATTAGCACATGTATTGAATGAATATTTGTTTAGACACTCAGCTTTTATTTGAATTAGCAAACATATTGAATGAATATTTGTTTAGACACTCAGCTTTTATTTGAATTAGCAAACATATTGAATGAATATTAGTTTAGACACTCAGCCTTTATTTGAATTAGCACACATATTTAATGAATATTAGTTTAGACACTCAGCCTTTATTTGAATTAGCACACATATTGAATGAATATTAGTTTAGACACTCAGCCTTTATTTGAATTAGCACACATATTGAATGAATATTAGTTTAGACACTCAGCCTTTATTTGAATTAGCACACATATTGAATGAATATTAGTTTAGACACTCAATCTTTATTTGAATTAGCACACATATTGAATGAATATTAGTTTAGACACTCAGCCTTTATTTGAATTAGCACATGTATTGAATATTAGTTTAGACACTCAGCCTTTATTTGAATTAGCACATGTATTGAATGAATATTTGTTTAGTCAGTCAAACTTTATTTGAATTAGCACACATATTGAATGAATACTAGTTTAGACACTCAGCCTTTATTTGAATTAGCACACATATTGAATGAATATTAGTTTAGACACTCAGCCTTTATTTGAATTAGCACATGTATTGAATGAATATTAGTTTAGACACTCGGTCTTTATTTTAATTAGCACATGTATTGAATGAATATTAGTTTAGACACTCAGCCTTTATTTGAATTAGCACACATATTGAATGAATATTAGTTTAGACACTCAATCTTTATTTGAATTAGCACACATATTGAATGAATATTATTTTAGACAGTCGACCTTTATTTGAATTAGCACATGTATTGAATGAATATTAGTTTAGGCACTCAACCTTGTTTGCTGAATAAAGGAACCACTTAAATACCCTACTCAACAGTTCACATGACATCAATAATAAAACAGCCACTGTACATTTGTTACTACATTGTTTATACTAAATCAATAGCAAACAGTGAATACTACCTATGATGTTTACATCATAAAAACATAAACTAAACAATGAAAAATACTCTATAATTTTGATATGAATTCATTAAAATAGAGAGGGGATTTAAAGCAAGCTATCCATATATATATATATATATATATATATATATATATATATATATATATATATATATATATATATATATGGCAGATATACTGTTGGATATACTGAGTACAAGTCTCCCTCATTTTCATTTTGGACCAAGTAGACATCGTACAAGTTTTTTGAATGAAAATCTACTGTCAAATTAAATTTCAAATTATTGGAGTAGCAATAACATTTTCAAGATGGCTACCATGGTGAACATGGTGGATGTCATATCAGCAGCAGTTTGATTTAGGACCAAGACATCGTCAGAAGTCGTCCAGTAAAACTTCCTGTGTTGATAGGACTTTTACATTAGATGAGTAACAACTGATTTCCCATATGACTGTTTTTGTGGCCATATCAGACAACAGTCCAGGACCAACTATCACATTATATCTTCTGGAACAAGCACAATGTCATTATTACCAGTCAGCAAAAGTAAAATGATAGGACTTTTTTTTCCTGGTGATACACAGTGTCAGAGCGATACCATTTTTATTAACAATTTACATGTAATAAGCCATTAACCAAATTCTTTCTGTGAAATCCACATGCAGCTATGGTCATTCATTCAAGAGTAGTAAAAACAAGATTGATTTTCCAGATGTCTGTGAAGAACCATTTTCATTTAGGACTAACTGCATATCATAAGATTCTTTAAGTAAAAATCCCTTGTTGATATGGCCATCCATTCAGGGGAAGTACAATAACAAGGTCCTCAAGATGATCACAACAGCAGCCATATTTTGGAAGTGTCAAGGCCACCTTTTTCATTTAGGAGCAACTAAACAGTGTAAGAAGTCTTTTGGTGAAAACCCATATCCGTATGAATTTTCAGGAAGAAAAAAAGATTTTCAAGGTAATGGACATCTAATCATCGCCATTTTCATTAAGGACCAATTAGGCAAGATAAAATATTGAAAACATCATGCTTATATAACCATGCCTCTAGTAGGAGCTACTGTGGCCATATCAGACATTAGATCTGCACAATGTTCATACAGGATCACTCTGGTCTAACTCCTATGTAAACAAGCATTTGTTTGAGAGGATTATTAATAACAGGAATTTCAAGATGGTTGCTAAAACTGTTACCATTTTCATTTAGGACTAACTAAATATCATACATCTTTGAATGAAAATTTCATGCCCATCCATTTAAGGTGATACTGTAGCGGCCATATTTGATATCAAATTGGCATCATTTTCATTACAACCAACAAGACATTATAAGTCTTTTGGTGAAAATTTCATGACCATCCATTTAAGATGACACTGTAGTGGCCATACTGGTACCAGTTTGGCAGCATTTTCACTACAAGCAACAAGACATCAAAAGACTGGTGAGAACCTCACACCAATATGACCTTCCATTGTTCTGAAAGAGTGATAACAAGATTTTACAGGCAGCTTTTGCAGCCATGGTAGATATCAGAATGGAACCATTTTCATTTAGGATCCAATCGGAATCTTAAGGTTTCCAGTGAAAACTTCATGTCAGACCTGCCAGACCCAAACAAAATCTTCTCAGTTAAAGCAGTCACTTTTTTTCATAAGCTAGACCAGCTTTTAGCAAGGTTTAAGAAAACATAATTTTTACTGCTTTTGTCCAGTCGGAAAACATTCACTTAAAAGTCCAAAGGTGTGATTTAAAACTGAAGCAGCAAAAGTAAACATTGGTTTCCACTGTTTCTAAAAAAATTGTAACGTTAATTTGAATGTTATTAACTCCAGTACAATTTCATAAACTGCAGTTCCAATGCTATGGAGCTAAATGGTTTCCTGAAATCTCTCAACTCTCAACTTGATGTAATCCTTAAAAAAATATTAAATTATGTATGGTCATGGCAAGAGAAATCACCCTTACTGTTCCATATTCAAATCAATGCACGGTTGTCCTTATCATCCACCCCCCATAAGATTCTCATTCAAATTCTTATTCTTCTGCAAGGGGTATAAATCTTTTTAAAAGGTTTATTGTCCCTTTCATTCTGAATATCGATTTTGATGGATGCCATTTATGAAACAAATAATCAACTGCCATTGCAGAAGCTTAGCATCATAAAATACAGGCAATGAAGCATCCAAGGTACATCTTTAAAGCGGTCTAGTCACATGACCAACTTCTCTGAATCTAAGCCAACAGAGCAGTTCTCCTGACATGTAAGATATCTTAAATATGTTAAACATGTTTTATTTATTCCATTCAATTGTATTGTTCCAAAAACGTAACATTCCTGGATTTTGGCCAAAAACACATATTTTGTCTTTTATTTTTGTATATGTGATTCAGAGCTTACAAATGCGACAAGATTTGTTTAACATGTGATGCCAAACTTATTCAACTTATGCTAAGTTGCATATGTACAACACAGTATTTGGCATATACAGTAAAACCACATTTGAAATACCACACACTCTGCCTAACAATAATGGTTTCTCTTGATAGGCCTGGTCTATCATAGCTGTGGTCTCTCAAGACAGGTTTCATGGACTAAGGTAATTACCTCCCCTTCTGGTATGAACTCTCCTTCGCTATTAACTGAAGTACGTGACAAACTCTGACGAAAAGTACTCTCATGGGGTGGAAGTGAACCTGGTGGTGGGCTTGGGGAATCCCTTATCTGAAATATGAAATAAAATAAATTTATTAGGTGCTTATTATTTTTTTAAAATTCCACCTAAGAAAAGATAAATGCAACAATTACATTCATATCCTACATATTGTAAAAATCAGAATGGCAATTACAGCATTTGTGGAATAAGGCTAACACTGCCACAGCACACAAAGTATTTATTATTACTCACAAACATATAGTATTTACATTTTATCTAACTGCTGTCTCTATTTTAATTAGAATTTTATTTTAAAAAACTTGAAAATCAACACGAAAATAAAGGAAATATTGACTGGGCTTTCAAATATTTGTGCAATTTTTAAGGGCAATGCTAGAGAAATTATGGTGAACCCGAAAAGCATGTGTCATTGAACAGACCTTGCCTTGTGTAATTGTCTCATTATTACAATGTGCTACTGTAAACTAGATTTAGTGAATCATTACATCACATCACAGCTCTGAGAACAGGATTCCCCAAATGTGGCTTTCTGACAAAAACCATGCAGATTTTCCGCTCAATTTTTTTTTGTTTTACAGCTCTCAAAAAGGAGATGAGATTATATACTTCTGGTAATAATAAGCCAGTGGCTGTTTTATGCAGGTGGCAAACACAGCATAGATTCTTTGACTTTTCAAGATATACTGTATATATAGCACCCTTTTTCCATTTAACCAAAATGTTAATCAAGCCTAGTTTGTTAGTATGCTAGACATATGTAAATCCTATAAATTCTTATCACTATAATATTTTTTTTCATTTCAAGAGACATTAGCAAATTTAAAATTTGCATTTACTATAACAAAAAATAGTTATCAATTATACATATACATAGAACAAATTATTAAAACTATAAGCTGCCAATAATTAATGACTCTAACATACTAGGAGTTACTGTATTGTTGAAAATGACTAGTGAAACTTTCTGCACTTACATTAGACCTAAGAGGGTCGACTACTGCTGTTCCATGACGTTTTTTGACATATCCTGCTCCTCCATCATTTGGGGAGGTCAGGAAAATGCGCAGACTGGTTATCCGATCATTATTATCTACCAGGTTCACTGCAGTGTCTAGGTCAGACTGTGATAAAATTGGAGCATACACCTGCAAAACAGATTTCAGAAGTAAAGTTACATTTATTTTATGCAAATAAATCAGATTTGCATTAAAGCTGTACAGTATTTCCCTTTTAATAAGCACAGGGGGTATATCTCTATTTTATAAAGTCAAACAAGAGGCCCAAGTGATCAAGAGATAATTAAACTGGTTGGCATCTGCTTACCACTCAAAAGCAAAAGCAGTAACCCAAGAAATCCAATTGCTTTTGTCAAAAATAAATGAAGTTCTCTTTTTAAAATTGCTTCATTATTTATTAGAAATGTCAATCAAATTTGTTAGTGTATTAGCATAAATTTCAAAGGCCTTAAAACTATGCATTTTTTGTCAAACTGGGTCATGTTTTGCTTGTCAGTTTTGTAAAGATGTTTCAAAAAAATTTTGAAAATCTTAGTAATGTCAGCAATTTTTTATGATGAGTCAGCATCATTTGTACAAAATTTAAAGTCTTCATGCTTCTGTGCTTTTTCCCAAAATCCATCAAATTCTGTTTGTGATTCTTAGATGTTGTCTGAACATACCTGCCAATCCCAGCAGAGGTATAAACATAATCCAAGTAACAAAAAATCATAATTTGATGATAAAAAGTGTAATCTATTATTAGATGCCATTGTTACAGTAAACTATATAAAAAAATATACAATCAGTTTTGCAAGTAACCTAGAGTTGCAGCTGGTTCAAGTTCTTGTCCTAAATGGGCAGAATTCATGTGGATTAGTACAAGAATAAAAACAAAACATTATTACTGATTATATATATATATATATATATATATATATATATATATATATATATATATATATATATATATATATATATATATATATATATATATATATCTGTGTGTGTGCATCTGTCTATATATAATTATAAGTAATCATAAAGTTATTTGCAATGTGCATGATGATGTGCTCAACATGAATTCATCAATCAGCCATTATTAATACAAAAAGTATTATTGATCATCTGCCCTTTTCCTGATCTGACAAATTTAAAGTATTAGTTGGTTCTGTTTGCTGAAACAATTTTTGTCATACAACATCCAAACATTACATCAATAAAACCTGGTTTGCTTAACATCTATGCCATTTTTTTATTCACTATTGACTGATCTGCTATCAATTGCTTCCACAATAATACCAATTCACTAAAAAAAGGTGTCGTATAAAGTTGTTATAAATATAGTAAATAAGAAAAGTACATGTCAGTCTAAGTACAAGTAGGTCTAAGTACATGTCAGTCTAAGTACAAGTAGGTCTAAGTACATGTCAGTCTAAGTACAAGTAGGTCTAAGTACATGTCAGTCTAAGTACATGTCAGTCTAAGTACATGTAGGTCTAAGTACATGTCAGTCTAAGTACAAGTAGGTCTAAGTACATGTCAGTCTAAGTACATGTCAGTCTGAGATGTTGAAAAGAAAATCTGATACTAATCTTATGCAGAATGCAGCCTTCTTCTTTTCATTAGTCTCAAATTTCTATGATATGTGAGATTTTAAAAGATTATAAAAATTTTACCAAAAACATTTTATTGCTTTTTTTTAGTTTGATTAATTTACCAAATTCATCTATTCCATAAACATGCACACATAAGACATAACTAAGTGAAACAAGCATAATGACTAGACTAAGTGGGTTATGGCTGGCAGCCAGATTTGAATTTTTTTATAAATTTGTAGCAATAGAGACTATATTAAATGATGGATCAGCATAATTATATAACATTTAAAAGGCATTTATATCTGGATTCTGTATGAATATATAACCATATTATAATTGCCTGCAACAATTTCTTATGAGGGTTTTCATATAGCATTTAAATGCTTTGAAAATGGAACAGATCCTGCGTTGACCATGCCTTTAGTTGTATTCAAAGTATTTCTGAAGATCAACAAGCACCAGTAACTTTTATTGTTTTTCTTCTAGTCAATGACCAGTTCTCATCAGGTTCCCTTAAAAGACTTAATTCTGAAATCCAAATTAGGTTGCATGAACCTTATCATCTTTGTCACACACACACACACACACACACACACACACACACACACACACACACACACACACACACACACACACACTGTATATTTTATCTGTACATCTCAAAAGTAGCAATACAACATAGTGGAAGGTTAGTGAATTTATACTTTAAATTGTATCTGTTGCATTGAACAGATTCAACTATTCATCCCATGAATTAGTTATAATTCAATGCATTTATATTGTTCTTGCTCTAAGACAAAGACCAATTCATGGTGCATTTGATCACCTAAATTCTTTTCAAGTGAGGGATAGACTAAAAAAGCATCTGACATCTACTATTTATCATTGAATTTATGATAACCAATTACCTATTTTGAAAAGTCTGTTTGAATTTAAGACTGTAAAGAAAGAAACTCATTGAAAAATAAATTACCATTTTTAAGCAAAACATATTCTTAATTTTCACATGCACGCAGATGCATAAATTACATTATCTGAAGTGAACCAGAGGTAACAAGTAAAATCTATGTTGCACATTCAGTTATATGAAGGTCTAATAAAAAAAAAACAAGTAGCATATCATCTATCCTATTGATACCATGCCTGTGGTTCCATCATACTGACACCACCTAAGTGGCTCAATCAATTACTAAAACTGGTTCCATCATATCAAAAGTTGTAAAGTGAACCATGTAGAACCATTACTATGAAACTATTACTTCTGTCACACTTTGTAAGTTGAAAAACAATTATCCTTGTGAATGAACATCGCTGTGTGGAAGCAACATTATCACACCTACATTAATTCTGAATTGGAAGGTAAGTATGCAAAGTGGTTGGTAGAGCTAATTAATTTTTGATGAGCCACATTCCAATATTTTTCCCTTTTCTTGCACAAGGCTGGTATCCACATTCCAGAAAGATAAAGCATTAGAAGGATAAGACATAACACAAGTAACAAAAGGTTTCCAGGCCAGACAGAAATCTTTTGGTGGACTGGATTTTGGCCAGATCTCCTACTTGACCTGTCACTGATTGATCTGTGTAACATGCATAGTCTATATCTAGGTCAACTGCCATAAAGTTTACTGGTGTGTGTGTGTGTGTATGTGTGTTGCACATGCAAGCTTTGTGTGAAACAAAACCTAATTTTACTCACTCCAGTTAACTTTGGGTATTTTCTGTTGTTGTAGGGTTTTTTCAGTATAAGATAGGCAATACATTGCAGCTAATGGTGAAGGAAAAACCCTGAAAAAACCACTGACCCATGAGAAGCTACTAGCAAGCTTTCTCATGTACTCACATTGGCTGAAATCTAGTCTTGAACCCACAGAGATGAGAGGGCAATGATCCATAATGGTGAGCAAAGTTAGACCACTTGGGGCCCTGCTGTCTGAGCTATGCATAAATTGTAAGCAAACCATACCCAAAAACCCAATACACAGTGACATCTCATTGGCCTGAAATAAAAGTCATCAGCTCCAGAATAAGATGTTTACTAAGGCTACTGACCAAGGTGCACATGTTTTCTGGGTTTGATAAATCTACCTATCAACCAAAATCAAAAGTCACAAGGTTTTATTATATAACTTGATTTTGTGACATTTTTTTGGGCTTTAGTAGTACAGACAAATCTGATTTGTGTGACCTCTGCTGTAACTAGCCATCTGTTACTGCATTAAAACTGCATGCACAGATTGATTTTGAAATAAAAACATAATGGTATGAGTGACCACTTGTTAAATTGCAACCAGTGACCATAAATATTTTGTAAAATGTTTATCACAACACAATGCAAAATCAGGTTTAGACATTATTCATATATTTATTTAGCCATCTGTAACCAATGACAGATGAGCAGTCTGCTGGTAAATCAAAGAAGATTTTAGCTGAGTAGGAAAAAAAGGGGGGAGATAAGTTTTGTCTGGTTACCAGTTGTTTTAGCTTGGTGTTAATGTTAAGTTGTATATGCCACAACATGCAAACCAGGTTTAAGAACCTGTCACAAGTTATCACTGTAGTGCCAGAAGAAATCATTTTTAATATAGCAATTAACCACACTGTCTATAGGATTCAGTCATTGATCCACAGGATCATTTCAAAGTTGCTTTTTCATCTGTTGTGATAATCTACATAAAGCCAATGAGGGATCATCTCACCCTGCTTTCACTTTAGCATAATGGGTCAGTGGAATCACATGGCATGTCTGGGGTGAACGAGTTGCATTTTCTAAACAAGCTGATTCCAAAGTTATGGTCATAACAGTCTTTGTTACTTTAACAATGTTACTGTTTTGAAAATATTGCACATGGCTGATCATGCTCTGGTCACCGATTTTGTCATCTGTTCACCCAAGTACATATATTCAATCCTTTTGTTTAGTGAATTAATTAATTCATACTCTAGATGACTTAGGCCTTGGCTCTATATAGTTTCTTTCCAGTAAGTGTTACCAAGCTAACTTCATAGATAGGATTAGTAAGTGTTACCAAACAGTTGAATTTGCAATCTAACTTTTAAAAAAATGTTTATTATTGATGTATGTTGCACATAATATTTTAACTATAAATAAATGACAAATAAATGTAAGTAATTCTGGGTAATTTTGCTTCATAATCTCATGTGAATTTCTATCTGGCCCTCTTGTACAGACCCATGAAAGACCACTTCTGCTGCAATATGGGGGTGTCTACCAAGATTTTCTGTCCTGCTGCCAGATGGGGGTATCTACCAAGATAGGTTTTACTGTACTGCTGCCAGATGGGGGTGTCTACCAAGATAGGTTTTTCTGTACTGCTGCTAGAATGGGGAGTCTACCAAGATGGGTTTTACTGTACTGCTGCCAGATGGTGGTGTCTACAAGGATAGGTGTTTCATATTGCTGCTAGATGGTGGTGTCTACCAAGATAGGTTTTACTGTACTGCTGCCAGATGGGGGTGTCTACCAAGATAGGTTTAACTGTACTGCTGCCAGATGGGGGTGTCTACCATTTTACTGTACTGCTGCTAAATGGGGGTGTCAACCAAGATAGGTTTTTCTGTACTGCTGCCAGATGGGAGTGTCTACCAAGATAGGTTTAACTGTACTGCTGCCAGATGGGGGTGTCTACCATTTTACTGTACTGCTGCTAGATGGGGGTGTCAACCAAGATAGGTTTTACTGTATTGCTTCTAGATGGGGGTGTCTACCAAGATAGGTTTTTCTGTACTGCTGCTAGAATGGGGTGTCTACAAAGATAGGTTTTACTGTACTGCTGCTAGATGGTGGTGTCTACAAGGATAGGTTTTACATATTGCTGCTAGATGGGAGTGTCTACCAAGATAGGTTTTACTGTACTGCTGCTAGATGGGGGTGTCAACCAAGATAGGTTTTACTGTATTGCTTCTAGATGGGGGTGTCTACCAAGATAGGTTTTTCTGTACTGCTGCTAGAATGGGGTGTCTACAAAGATAGGTTTTACTGTACTGCTGCTAGATGGTGGTGTCTACAAGGATAGGTTTTACATATTGCTGCTAGATGGGAGTGTCTACCAAGATAGGTTTTACTGTACTGCTGCCAGATGGGGGTGTCTACCAAGATAGGTTTAACTGTACTGCTGCCAGATGGGGGTGTCTACCATATTAATGTACTGCTGCTAGATGGGGGTGTCAACCAAGATAGGTTTTACTGTATTGCTGCCAGATGGGGGTGTCTATCAAGATAGGTTTTTCTGTACTGCTGCCAGATGGGAGTGTCTACCAAGATAGGTTTTACTGTACTTCTGCCAGATGGGGGTGTCAACCAAGATAGGTTTTACTGTATTGCTGCTAGATGGGGGTGTCTACCAAGATAGGTTTTTCTGTACTGCTGCTAGAATGGGGTGTCTACCAAGATAGGTTTTACTGTACTTCTGCCAGATGGTGGTGTCTACAAGGATAGGTTTTACTGTATTGCTGCTAGATGGGGGTGTCTACCAAGATAGGTTTTTTCTGTACTGCTGCCAGATGGGGGTGTCTACCAAGATAGGTTTTTCTGTACTGCTGCCAGATGGGGGTGTCTACCGTTTTACTGTACTGCTGCCAGATGGGGGTGTCCACCAAGATAGGTTTTTTCTGTACTGCTGCCAGATGGGGGTGTCTACCAAGATAGGTTTTACTGTATTGCTGCTAGATGGGGGTGTCTACCAAGATAGGTTTTTCTGTACTGCTTCAATATGGGGGTGTCTACAAAGAAAATTTTTTCTGTACTGCTGCAATATGGGGGTGTCTACCAAGATAGGTTTTTCTGTACTGCTGCTAGATGGGGGTGTCTACAAATATAGGTTTTGCTTTATTGCTGCTAGATGGGGGTGTCAACCAAGATAGGTTTTACTGTACTGCTTCCAGATGGGGGTGTCAACCAAGATAGGTTTAACTGTACTGCTGCCAGATGGGGGTGTCTACCATTTTACTGTACTGCTGCTAAATGGGGGTGTCAACCAAGATAGGTTTTTCTGTACTGCTGCCAGATGGGAGTGTCTACCAAGATAGGTTTAACTGTACTGCTGCCAGATGGGGGTGTCTACCATTTTACTGTACTGCTGCTAGATGGGGGTGTCAACCAAGATAGGTTTTACTGTATTGCTTCTAGATGGGGGTGTCTACCAAGATAGGTTTTTCTGTACTGCTGCTAGAATGGGGTGTCTACAAAGATAGGTTTTACTGTACTGCTGCTAGATGGTGGTGTCTACAAGGATAGGTTTTACATATTGCTGCTAGATGGGAGTGTCTACCAAGATAGGTTTTACTGTACTGCTGCTAGATGGGGGTGTCAACCAAGATAGGTTTTACTGTATTGCTTCTAGATGGGGGTGTCTACCAAGATAGGTTTTTCTGTACTGCTGCTAGAATGGGGTGTCTACAAAGATAGGTTTTACTGTACTGCTGCTAGATGGTGGTGTCTACAAGGATAGGTTTTACATATTGCTGCTAGATGGGAGTGTCTACCAAGATAGGTTTTACTGTACTGCTGCCAGATGGGGGTGTCTACCAAGATAGGTTTTACTGTACTGCTGCCAGATGGGGGTGTCTACCATATTAATGTACTGCTGCTAGATGGGGGTGTCAACCAAGATAGGTTTTACTGTATTGCTGCTAGATGGGGGTGTCTACCAAGATAGGTTTTTCTGTACTGCTGCCAGATGGGAGTGTCTACCAAGATAGGTTTTACTGTACTGCTGCTAGATGGGGGTGTCTACCAAGATAGGTTTTTCTGTACTGCTGCTAGATGGGGGTGTCTACCAAGATAGGTTTTTCTGTACTGCTGCTAGAATGGGGTGTCTACCAAGATAGGTTTTACTGTACTTCTGCCAGATGGTGGTGTCTACAAGGATAGGTTTTACTGTATTGCTGCTAGATGGGGGTGTCTACCAAGATAGGTTTTTTCTGTACTGCTGCCAGATGGGGGTGTCTACCAAGATAGGTTTTTCTGTACTGCTGCCAGATGGGGGTGTCTACCGTTTTACTGTACTGCTGCCAGATGGGGGTGTCTACCAAGATAGGTTTTACTGTACTGCTGCCAGATGGGGGTGTCTACCAAGATAGGTTTTACTGTATTGCTGCTAGATGGGGGTGTCTACCAAGATAGGTTTTTCTGTACTGCTTCAATATGGGGGTGTCTACAAAGAAAATTTTTTCTGTACTGCTGCAATATGGGGGTGTCTACCAAGATAGGTTTTTCTGTACTGCTGCTAGATGGGGGTGTCTACAAATATAGGTTTTGCTTTATTGCTGCTAGATGGGGGTGTCAACCAAGATAGGTTTTACTGTACTGCTTCCAGATGGGGGTGTCAACCAAGATAGGTTTTACCATATTGCTGCTAGATGGGGGTGTCTACAAAGATAGGTTTTACTGTATTGCTGCCATATTGGAGTGTCTACAAGGATAGGTTTTACTGTACTGAGGAACATAATCAATCTTTTCCTATATAAAAACAGAAACAATGATAGGTGATCAGTTAAGAGTCAAAATTCACCCATCAATTTTTCTGGCCTTTTGAAGGCCAACCAACCATGTGAAGGCTTTTTTTTTCTTTTCCTTCTGACAGCTAATTTTAAAGAAAAGAATCAGTGTTTGTTGTTAGACACTGAACCTTTTCAAATACCAAAAGTATTCTGTCAAAATCATGTCTTGTAATATTTAAACATCATTTTTAAAGAATTATATTTCTGCAGTTATATTATTTATTGAACACAGCTATAGTTCACCAAAGATCGGAAAAGACAGCCAGATGAACAGTAACATCAGAACTCATCGTGTTGTGCTTTGGAAATTGCCTCATCCATGTGACTATTGAAACCTGGGATAACTAAATTTCGTTATTTATTAGCTTGCTGACACAGGTAAAAGATGCATCACAAAAAAGCATTTGTTATAATAACTATATATTTCTTATATGCTGAGCAAGAAACCTCAATTATAAAAGCACTCCTCAGTAAAACACCATTCAATTTTAAACCCTCCACATCTCTGTGACACCTAACCTCTCTTTCGTAGATTTCACAAAACCTGTCACCTGTCAAATGGTCACCTTGTGTCAAAGAATGAGTCTCAGTGCAGCATAATGTGACAACTGGGTTCAATATTTGTCAATAAAAAGAAAATTGATATAAATCTCATATATATATATATATATATATATATATATATATATATATATATATATATATATATATATATATATATATAATGAATGTAACAGTATTCTAAGATAATAAATTTTGTTACATGTCTTGTATAAGTGTTGATAATACCTATCTGTAAAAATAAGTCAGTTCATTGGTTCCATTAGCAATATTAGACTTCAAACTTATAATCCATGGCTGTTTTCCAAAAATTATTTCTTCAACCATGTGAAAAATTAAAACTAAGACATCCCATTTTGTTTATTTTGCTTTTATTTGATCACAAACCTTGAGAACAATCCAAATCGTATTTGTACAGATTTTCACAGATAATTGATGAAGGAAATTAAAACTTCTTCTTCATATGTCAAAGCTATTTTTTCTGATCTGCTTGCATTTACTTCTGAATTTTCATAAAGAACATGAAACTAGTCAGGTAATGTCTGTTTTCATTCACAATATACCACACATGTAAAGCATGGCAAGGCTGTTACTTTTATTTTTAATTTTCTCTAAGATCAGTGGGGGTAGAAAAGAAATTTCTTGTTTTTTCCAACTGACTTGAAGAACATCTGATTCTGTCTGAAGTTTGGTCAGGTCTGCTTTTAATCTAACTGTAAAATCCAGACAAAAGCTGCAGTACTGTTACCAGCATTTTTTATTTTATATCAAAGAAAATCTGGTCTCAAACTTTTATTTTTATATGATGTAATTTGTTAAATGTGGATATACTGTCTGTATTACTTGGCATCAGTGCAAAGCTTCATTCTTGTTCTGTTCTCTAATACCACCAACTTGGGTCTATCATGAATGGTATTGACATCACAGTTGCCCTGGAAGAAGGTTACTACCTTTATTATGCAAAATTATGCCTTTTGACCATTCCAGTATATTGTTGCTCTTGTTTTGAAAGGGACTCTTTCTGTTAGAGTGAAGAAAGTGATTAATATTTTCATATTCATCAAAATCAAATCAAAAGATAAAGGGTTAATGCTAACATATTTATTAAATTCTCCAGCAATGATACTGGATTATACAAACTTATCTTTATTTAAAACAAAACCAAATTTTGTAAAATCTTTAGAAACCACCTTTAATTATACACTTGACTTGTCCAATTAACAAAGAACTTGCAATGAAATTTGGCATCAAATCCATAGGTTTTTTTATAACGTACTTTTAGAGAACACAAATTGTCAAAGCAATCCCACTCCATATTTACTAAATCACCTGCTGATACTTACATTATTGATCTCAATACTGATCAGTCATATCCTAATGCACTTGCAGATTAAGGTCTATGTTGTTGTTTTTATTCTTCTGATTACTCCTAACAAACTGTACACACCCACATCTGACAGTGCCTTATGTGGCGGCAGATCCGAGTCTGTACTGTACAGTTTGCAGTTGGACTCGTGAGTATATACAGTACATATAATTTTTATAGAATGTTGTCTTACATAAAGCAATATGAAGAATTACGGTAACTACTAGTGTCATTTCCACTGAGAGAAAAAATTTCTGACTTTCAGTACAAGCAATGCCACAAATTTATTGTCAAAATGAAAAATGTGAACCATGTTACAATCCAAGACCATTTTTCAAAAAATATCACACGTCATGGTTGTGAACACTTTATATGAATGTAAATGTTATGTATAAGGACATGTAAACTGACACTTTTCTTTTCTTCATTTTGTCATGGGTTTGGTAAGGTGGTGGCCCAAAAATCTAAGAAACTTTAAGTACTCATCAAAATATACTTTTCCACTTAACCAGGAAATATGATGAAAAACAATTTGAAGCAATTCATTATAGTCTTGCTTGATTGGAAGACAACAGTATGGGAATATCTTCATGCCTTTCTCGCTTATCATCATCATTACACAAACATGTACAGTACACATGTAAATTTCCTATAATACCCCTTCCCCAATTGCATTTATCTAAAGCCCACCCCCATCCCCAATCATATCAAAATGATTCCAAGTATTTGCACACAATTAACATACATAACTTGCTTTTCCTTTTGAAAACAAATTCATGACTTCATGAACAATCATGAACTGTTAATGAATGTTCATGAACATTCTTGAAATGATTGTGATCAGTTCATCATTTGAGTTCATAAACAGTCATGAACATTCATCACCTAAGTTCATGAACACTTCAAGAATTTTGATGAATCATGTACTTCATGAAAACAATGATGAACTATTATGATATCTTTGAAGTTTCTGAAATGTCATGAATTTGCTTCATGAACAATTCAAGTACTTTGATGCACCAGCAAGATATTTCTTAAAAATGTATATCAAATTTCTATATCCATATGTTTATAAACTGACTATGAAAATTGATCAGACAAACTTCTCTTAATATTTGTGACTTTGTTGGATAATCAAATTTTTTTTTAGGAACTGTTCATGAAGTCATGTAAAATGAGGAACTTTGTTCATCTTAGTTTGTGAATATATTCATTAACTGTGATGAATGATGATGAACCAGTCGGTGAACATTTATGAACTGTTTATGAATTCAGTTCATGAATAGTTCATGAACGTATAAGAACAGTTAGTAAAGTTATGGTTCATGAATGTACATTCATGAATTCATTTAATTTCATTATGAACTGACCATTTTCAGTTCATGCATATTCATGAATAGTTCATGAACCTTTTGATGAACTTTCAGGAATGGTACATAAACAGGTTTATGAATCTTTCAAGAACAGTTCATGAATTATTCAGATTCATTTCGTAGGGGTTATAAATCAGGTCCAACTTCAAACAACATAGACTCTCATCTGTTACTGCAAAATTGTACTAGATGATCAGGGTCCACACTGTTTGCTCTAATACATGTCCTAAATCTGCCTGGGAATTAGGAAATAGCAGACGTCACTACGCAATGGCAGATGTCACTACACAATGGCAGATGTCACTATGCAATGACAGATCTAGGTCTATGTAGGCTGCTGCTGGATCTGATTTATGAGTACATACACACAGTTATGCAAAATTGTTTTCTACCCCATTCTTCATCTACAGGGGAAAGATCAAATTTCTGAAACCAACGTGCACATCTTGAGACCACCCCTAAAACATACATTAAACAGTACAAGAGGAACTGCAAGAAATTATGAATGCAAGCTTTCACATACATATGGGCTGGAAAGATCACATAATCCAACTCTTTGCAATGAAAAGTGATCCGGTTATTAGTGCATGCATGCCTGGTTGTATTAATGACTCTGTATCATTGCCCATTTCCTCCTTGACTGTAAGTTACAGACTTCAGTACTTTTGATGTTTCTAGGGTGGTCGTTACTATTTTTGACCCAATGATACAAAGTGGGATTAGAAAGGTTAGTATGTTGAAGATGGCAGGAAAAAAAAATTTTCGAAAAAGAATGGAAATAATACGAGATTGCTGAATATTTTAAGAATTTTACCGAGAAACTAGTCGAAGGAAAAGAAAACTAATAAAGGGCACTCATATATTAAGAACATTATTATATCAAATATTCAAAGACAAGTATTTGTCAAAGACACAGATGGGTGCAGCTGACATCTTGTGATGTCATTCACCGACACTGATCATTACCATATGAAGATGTATCCCCTTGCAACACATTAGCGTTATTAGCTTAAAACAAGGAAAAAAAATTACATTGCTGAGTATACTTGTCTTTTTTTATATTTGTTAGTAACAAAGTATTTGACTTTTGTTTGTGTTCATGTTGTTTAGATTTATAATGTAGGTTTAATGTTAAATTTTTCAGTTATATCACTACAGTGTCTGCATCGTGGAAGTTTATATGATGTCTAGAACTGGGGCAGATATGAAGCATCACGTTCCAACCAGTTACATTATCCTGACACCAGGCCAACCAGTCCTAACACTTAAACCTCTTTATGCCAAGTGCCAAGAGAGGCAGCTGTTAGTACCATTTTTACAAGCCTTTGGTATGACTTGGCTGGGGATTGAACCCACTACCTCCTACATCTGAGGTGTATGCTCTATGCACATAGGCCACTGTCATGACTATTTCGTAGCTAGTTGCACGGTATTAGCTTTGCTAGAGCAGAGATCAAAATGTTAAATTGAATAAAATTACCCTGGTTGTTCGTTTTGTCTAAGGCACTTTCTTTTACAGGCTACATTCATAACTCAACTCTGTCGGTGTAAATTTAAGTCTTGGCTCAACCACTTTGGGTATGTGAGAAAGCCTTCCAATAGCTTCCAATTAGTTGGTTCTTCCCAGATTTCTTCACATTTCATCCTCCATTAAATATACTGGCCACCGTGAAACGCATAGAATATGCTATAAAATGGTGTTAAACCCCACAAACCTCCCACAATATCCACCACTAATGATTGAACATGTGATAGAAACCTAAAACATTGACTTAACATCCTGACCTTAAAGAATGAACACCCAATGTAGCAAGGGAGACAAAATATATTTAGACAAAGTTTCATATCTTTACACCCAATGTAGCAAGGGAGACAAAATATATTTAGACAAAGTTTCATCTCTTTGTCTCAGATTGTTCTAAATTTATAAACAGGAAGTGCACAAGAGGCCCCAGTGGGACTGATGCTACTCATCTATGTAATTGACATGTAAGCCTGTGTATTTCAAATTCATACATTTTCTGAAACCGAGGAGTAGTGAGAAATGTTTAGAGCATTTTTGTTCCAAGTTTTCTATCAAACAAACAACATTCTTTTGAGTTGGAAGCAATCAGTGTTAAGCAAATTTTGAAAGGGTTTTTCGGAACTACACTACAGGCTTATTTGTATAAATACATATTTCATAGCTTTGTAATAAGAATTTATCATATGTATATGTAAAGAGAGAGAGAGAGAGAGAGAGAGAGAGAGATACATAACGTTCGATCTACATAACCCAATATGATACCTCTCATAGGAGCCTTCATTGATAATACTGACCTGACAAACTACTATAAACTTTTAATGTTTTGAATGTCAAAAATGTTAATTTAAAAAGGAAACTAACTGCTATCAGATTTATAAATGCCTTGTGAGACTTTGGCCATTGCTAGAGCTGCACTGACATGGACAAACATGCACCTTTGTGAATCAGGAGTTTTTTTCCCCAGACAAAAAAAGTCTGTACAGGGACACAAAAGAATAAAGGTCTAGGGATCATAAAGTAACCAATTATGGGTCATGTGAATAACATTGAACCATATGGTACAATTTTAACAATGGCAATGAAGAGAAGAGACATAACTCTTCAATAATCAGATAACACTTACCTCTCCATTGGGTTGTGTAAAGAACATGTTCAATTCACAAGAGTACATTTCTGATATCTTGCGCCGAAGATGTTCATATATGACTGGCCTTGTAATGTTGATGCTCCTGAAACCAATAAAAAAGGCAATTAATAAGTTCCCGTCAATTGAAATTTGTATGGATCTGCAATGTTACCCATTATTGCATGAAAGATTATATTCTGTTGAGGCAACTGGATTAAAATGCCCCAAGATGTATCAAAATGGCTGCCTTAGCTGGGTCGGTGCAAAATTTGAAGCTATATACACACATACATATGCATACACATATATCACTTTCAAACACATACATAAAACTGGATCATAAGATACATATATCTCTATTGTAAACAATTTGTTAAAAAAATTTATTGATAAATATATATATATATATATATATATATATGATGTACTTCATTATTAAGGCAATGTATTTAATTATCTAATTATCTTGCTGCTGTACCTATAATTCACCATGCTTTTGCAGGTGAGGCAAAAGTCTTTCGGACATTCAACTGGGTTAAAAGAATTTCCTGGAAAATTCAAGATACCTTACAATCATTCATTCTTGACAAATGGTTCTTTTAATCTTAATTAAATGTTAATAAAAACTCAATGAACATTTTAAAATGAGTTTGGTCTTGCACAAGGAAGCAGATGAATGATGTTGTCCTTTTCTCCAATATGCAATGTTCCATTCAGAGAACTGGTGCTGGTGCAATTCCAAGACTTTTACTACAAAAGTCTCCCTCTCCCTCCCTCCCTCCTTCTCTCTCTCTCTCTCTCTCTCTCACACACACACACACACACACACACACACACACACACACACAGAGTTAACCACCTGCATAGAAACCAATCCTAAATGATGTGTCAATCCAATGTCAGATGTGTACACTAACAACTTGAGACAGTTGATTTATATCACATTTTATTGTAAACTGAGTGGGTTGTAGGTGAGTGGATTTTCTCCTGTACCATATCTTTACCATCCATACCTACTGATGCAACTAGGTCTTTCTTTGTACAATGCAAAAATCAATTACTGCTTATATGACTGTGTTCTCACCAATATACTGATTGTTGTTGTCACATCTCTGAATCCTGCAAAATGAGATAACCCAGTACATCTGTATAATATGGGGAGATAACCCTTACATCTGTATAATATGGGGAGATAACCCTTACAGCTGTATAATATGGGCAAAGTTTTAATATATATCATTATAACTTTGCTACTTTCCACCTATTTTCAGTTGGGCATGAGAGGTTAACATGCTGGATACTGAACTGAAAGAGTACAGGTTCAAATCCTACCAATGAATCAGCCTAGGCTGACTTTCATGGCATGTCCTTAGGCAAGGTGCTGTACTTCAATGGTCCCAGCACTAATTTATGTGTCTCTTTGAGCTGAGAAAAACAACCCATCTATTTTCATTGAAAGTTTCATTTTGTGATCAAAACAGGCTTTGATTACATGTACAAATGAAAGCATTTAGAAGAAACATTTTAATTTGGAAGATGAAAATGAGTTAAAAAATAGAATAATATAAATGTGTAAACTGATCAGAAATCCTTAAATATGACAAGGCATTGTTAAATAGCAATGGAAAAAGCAAAAGACTTTTCATTTCCATTAGTTCCATCCCAAGTTGGGCCCTATTAAACTTGCAAAGTTTCTCAAGTCCAAGGCTTACTGCAAATACAGTGTTAGGTCCAAGATGTATGGCAAAATAGTTTCAAGTCCTCAATCTACTGCCAACAAAACTCTCTCCAAGATTTACAGCAAAATACAGTCTCAAGTGCAAGGTCTACAACAAAATACAGTGTCCAGGCAAAAAACTACTCCAAAATACAGTCTCAAAAGTCCAAGATTTATTTAAAATTACAGTCCAAAGTCCATGATTACTGCAAAATACAAAGTCATTAATTTAGTGCAAAATATAGTTTCAAGTCCACGATTTACTGCAAATAGTCTCAAGTTCCTGATTTACTTGCAAAATAGTCTCATTAGTCAATGATTTACTGCCAAAAAGTCTCAAAGCCACGATTTACTGCAAAATAGTCTAAAGTCCATGATTTAGTGCAAAATAGTCTCAAGTCCATGATTTACTGTTAATGCAATGTCAATGAGCCAATCTAAAATAATATTGATCAGTCTAATCAAAAGACTCTAGGAAGCAGATGTGTTTGTCTGCTTCCAGAAAAAAACCTCCCAAATGCATTTCCTACCCCCATTTCAGGAGAAAATGACAAAAATCTATTTGATCAAAAAAAATAAACCATGGTGGTCTGTTCAAAGACTTGTTCTCTATGTTGGTTTTGTATTATTTGCTCTATATATTTTCTGGCATATTGTGGTATAAACAAATATGCTGGGGTTTACAAGCTGACAATTGAGTTTTCAAGAGCTTACATTTATTTAGAGTAGACAGTCTACATTTACAGTGGACAGCTTACATTTACAGTGGACAGCTTACATTTACAGTGGACAGCCTACATTAACGATGGATAGTCTGCATTTACAGCTTAAGTAGAATGGTCATTAGATCCTGAAAGAGAACTGCACTACTGACCATGAGCTGCAATGTGCTTTTAAATTCAGTTCAAGATGCCTACATCATGTTGACAGATTCTTGAAAACAAAATTTGTATTCATTGTCTCCAGAATAAATTGTTGTTTCATTTCCATGAAAAATTGGACAATAAGCACAATATTTCAATATGATTCAGTGGGTTAATGTATTGGAATCACTGCACAAAATCTCAACTAAACATAATTGTATTTGATTTTTATAAGGTTAGAACATACACTGGGCCATTTACATGTATACATTCTTTGAAACTGATGACTTTTATTTATATAATGCAATTTGCTTCAGTGGGTGGGTGGGTGAAGTAAATGAGGGTTCTGCATTTTTTGAGCCCAAATTTAAATTAAATTTTGTGATACAAACACACACACATATATATATATATATATATATATATATATATATATATATATATATATATATATATATATATATATATATATATATATATATATATATACACACACACAGTGAAGTATATTTTACTTGCAAGTTAAATTTCTAATTCAACTACATGACTTAAGTGACCTATAAGAGTATCAGAGCATAAACTGAATGACTTGCATTTAAGTTATAAGTATACTTTATTTTTATGGGAAATGCCTAATTGCATATAACAAATTCCTTTATCAGTTATTTATAAGTGAAATGCCTAATTGTGTATAAAATAATCCTTCACCTATCTCTCATTTATAAGTGACCTACAAGTACAGCAAATAGGCACTTAATAAGCCTTTAAAAATAATGAATATAATTATGATAAAAGTCATGTTTAGCCTATTTTTCCTTAAGGAACCTTCATTCAGATCCCAAGGTCTCAAGTCTTTGTTTCGAGTTATGCAACATTACTCACACAAAAATTCAGTAACCAGCAGTAACACCAGGATGGTGCAGGACAACAAATGCAAGAATAAACTATTTAGGTACATAGTCTAAGTGATATAAGTGAGACATGTAATGGAACATATATGGTATAGGACCGAACTTATAAAGTCCTTAACTCAAGGTCATCCTCCCCCACAAAATCTATAGTTGTTAGAAACATAAACCAAACATGCAGGCTTGGATTACATCTCTAGCCTGCAACATCATACAATAGAGTGTGCACAAGGGAGTGCAGTCTGTGATTTGCTCTGTTATGTTATTTCAGCATTTTTTTTATACTACTGTACACCCACATACATTTCTGGCTGTCAAGAACAAGGCCTAAGTTCATCCAATTAAAATAGCATATTGTGAAGGTGCTAACAAAACCTCTGAACTTGATTAAAACTAGGTCCCTGTATTCTGGGTCAGAGCTAACTGCTAGTTATCAAGGGTAAAATGTTACTGTGCTCTGGGTCAGAGATCATATGAGATAAAAGGTCCCTGTGCTTGGGCTCACAGGTGAATTCAGGTAAAAATAATTAGTTTCTATGAGAAAATGATACCACACTGGTCAAAAGGAATTTAAAGGAATCCATAATAACTTTATTTCTTGTTATTTTATCCTATTTATTATTGAAATCATGTTAAGCCTTTAAATTCTCCAACCTACCACATGGGGTAATAACCATATTCTCCTAATGTTTGAGACACTATGTACAAGATACATGTAAATGAAGTAAGATTTATTTATCATGGCATCTGACTTCAAGCCTGATATCACAGACATAAGGGGTCACTGAACTTGATCATTTCAAACAATGTTTAAGTATACTCATAAGATAAACTTTATTAAAATATATAACTATTTGATGGGAAAGCAGATCGAAAAGTTAATGAATAGATATTTTTCAGGATGTTTGTGTTATTGTGACCATGAGCTATAAATCACAAGTCAAGATTAGCTTTGATGTAATCACAATGAAAATAATGAGTTTCAACTTGTTCTCTTGAATGCAATTCAATACAAAATGCTTTTGTAATATGAACAAATGTTTTCATAAGATGACTTAACTACAAAAATGTACAAAGTCATTTAGAACTAGTTTTCAAAACTTCAAAAAAAGAAAAACAAAAGTGCTAGTGATCAGATTACCATTTTCATTAAATAATAAAAAAAACCATTTATTCATGCAAGAGGAGTAATAACAAGATTGCCTTCTGATAGTCACCATGTCATTCAGGAGGTAATATGAGAATGATCATTCAGGCTATCATGGTGTTTAAGCAAAAACCACATGCCAATACAATCCTTTGCACAGCAGATGCACTAAGGTACAGATTTTCAAAAGGGGCATTATTAAAATCCCAAAACACCACAATCAATGTAAGACCAAACAAGCATCACATGAAGTACTTTAGACCTTGTTGATATTAACATCAGTTTCGGAGGAATAGTGGTAACCCTATCTAAAGACTGCCACCAATATTTGTTTTGGTGTTGTAATAGCAATAGCAAAATTTTCAATGTGGACACTATAGCAAGGATGCAAGGGAAACAAAGACAGCATTACCCATAATTCAATTCAATGCTAAGATAATGATATTCATAAAGATGACAGCAATAGAGGTAATATTATGGATGTCCAAGGGGTACATCGTTATCTAGGAGAAGATACCCATGATATTGTTTTAAGACACATATGAGATGAAATGAGAGTTGTAGATCTTCGTTACTGTCCCAATTGCAGCAATCAATTTGTTATAACATTGGCGTTACATCATATGCATTAGGACTGCATGTAACAACAGAGACATCAATGAACACCAACTGAAGCACTTCGGTTATCATACATCCATGCCAACTGCAGCTGGAAAAATGCTTTTGATAACCTGGTAATCAATGCAACTATCTTATTGCTCAGTTGCAAAATGACAATAAATGGTTGATTATGACCATTGACCTAGAAGTGCCTATGTGATCAAATCAAGCTTTGAGTGAGCACAACTTATATGGAATACCTTTGTTAAAGGATGGGTTTTATTACATTTTGCAGGGATCTGCACAACCATGCATCCTGGAGAAAACACTGTTCTTTGTGAGTGCATGTTTTTAAGAAAACATGTAGGATATGATTGAGCCAAGACTCCATGTGTACAAAGAAAACTGTAGAGTACATTGGTCTTGATTTTCCAGATAATGAAAATGGCGTATCATGTTTCCTCTTCCAACAGAAGTTAAAGTGGGAATGTATCTATGTAAGTGAAACCTCTATGCAAAGTCTCCCCTATATAATGCCTACTACATAGTCCTGCAACATAACCCTACTACACAATGCCTACTGGAGCATAATGATACAAAATATGGTATGCAAGGACAAGGGAATGTGTACACTTACTTAAGTCATGATCTAATTGGAACTAGGACATCAATTAGAGAATGCCTACAGATCTATCACTAGAAGGAATGTACACCAATTAGTATTGCTGTTGTTAATAAAGAAATTAATTTCTTAATCAGGCCATATAAATTATACATTTTATATATAAATATATAGAAATCAGACCATATAAATAATGTCATATATAAATAATACATAATTCATACCATATAACTGTTATATAAATCAGACCATATAAATATTATATAGATCAGGCCATGCCATATAAATCATATAAAGATTAGGTTATATAAATTATATATAAATCAGGCCATGTAAATAATATATAAATCAAACCATATAAATAATACATTAATCAGGCCATATAAATATATAAATTAGACCATATAAATAATATATAAATCAGGCCATACAAATAATATCAACATCAGGCCATATAAATTATACATAAATCAGGCCATTTAAAAAATACATAAATCAGGCCATATAAATATTGCATAAATCAGGCCATATAAATGTATAAATAGGACAATATAAATAATATCAAAATCAGGCAATATAAATAATATATAATCCAGGCCATACAAATAATATATAAATCTGAGGCCATATAAATAATATATAAATCAGGCCATGCAAATAATATGGAAATCAAGCCATATAAATTATACATAAATCAGGCCATTTAAAAAATATATAAATCAGGCAATAAAAATAATATATAAGTCAGTTAATATAAACAATATAAAACTCAGGCCATATAAAATATATCAATCAGGCCATGTAAATAATATCAATTTTATTGAATCAAACATACAGTAGCTGGTCAACTAAGATCTCTATCAGCACATTTCTCTGAATTATATTTCCTCCCTGGAGCAAAGAGTTTCAACTCAAAACTATAAAACATGAATGAGCTATGTAATTTTCATGCTGTAGTCTCAAGTTTCTTGTTGAAGTACTTGACCAGTCTATAAAACAACCTGAAACATGCTGTTAAGGAAATTAAAAGTTTTTTTTTTCCTTACCCAATCTGTAAATGTTTCAAGAACTGTCATTTTCAAACACGAATCAAACACAGAAAACATATCTATATGCTGTATTTCATTTCGAGTTATAGCATTAAATTTCCACTGTAAATATGCAACAAATTAAACATGCATAAGTCAAGAATGGCTGGCATTTCTATATTAAATGCACCTGCAGTAATGAATTTAGAAAAAGAATAGTGCATTGCAGACAACAATGAAAATATATATGACAGTAGGAGTGGATTGAAGACAATGAAGGAAAATATAAATGAGTGGGAATTGATTGCAGCAACAATGAAAAATATACATGAAAGTGGGATTGCATTTCAGATAATGAAAAACATACATGATAATGAGAGTGGAAGGCAGATAACTACCTGAATTATTAGGTGATCTTATTTAATGAATGTATGACAGCTCATGAACATGAAATGCACATCTTACATAAATATCTTTGCAAAACTTATTATTTTTAAAAATTGCCCTGTCCTTAGTGTTGAGTCCAATCCCCTAAGCTATATTCATGGCAAGATAAAATGTTATGAAATAAAAATAAAAGGAAAGTAAAGTACTTGAACACTGAAGTTAATGTACCACTTATACTTGTTTATAAGTAGAATCCAAATGCAAACAAGAGTGATCCGAATCTGCCATAGCAAAATGCACCTGCAGATTGGGGGAATGTAATTTGCTCTACTGACTGCTTCTAACACACACCCAGATCTGCCAGTGCATCATGGGATGGCACTATCAAATTTGCAGTTAAATTGGTCTTATAAGCAAGTATATATGGTTGACTTTGGATAAACATCAACATGAATGTGTTTCAAAATGGACTCTAAAAAAAAAAACAGACTAAGAAATTAGCCTGTGGAGCTTCAAAAACATGTCACAATTGTAATCTGAGTTCCAGAAAACATGTCACAGTTGTAATCCATGTTCCAACATTGGTAGTCAAAGTGATGTGCAATATGCCTGACTGACCATCCAAATTTCCAGCATTATTGTCCACTGACTGACCATCAAAATTTCCAGCATTATTGTCCACAATAAACATCTAAAATCCTGATGACATTGTGAGGCCATTACACTTCTGTAACACCAATCCATGAACATTTACATATTTTCTGAATTTTCTACAAAATGTCCCAAAATGTATCAGGAATTGAAAATTCTAGCATGATGAAGAAGCCATTAATTAAGGAATAAATCACAGTGACCCCACTGGCTAGTGGTCTCACTGCCAGGATCTGATTGAATCTGAATTGGTCTTATAAGCAAGTATATATGGTTGGCTTTGGATATGCACAAAAATATCAACATGAATGTCCTTCAAGATGGATAAAAACATGACTAACAAACTAGCGACTGTAGCTTTGAAAACATGTCACATTTTTAATCTGAGTTCTGAAAACATTTCTCAGCTGTAATCCTAGTTGTGTAAAACATGTCACAGCTGTAATCCTAGTTTTGATATGTTAGTGAAAGTGAGTATTATTGTCCACTGACTGACCATCAAAATTTCCAGTATTATTGTCCACAACAAACATCTGCCTTTACCTTCGAATTACACATCTTTTCCGATGAAATCATATTAGCTACAATATCTATTGTACGACTGATAAAATTTCATATTTAATCAGCTACACATATGCAATCATCCTCTTCTTTAAAAATACCATTTAGAAAAGGAAACCTGGGAGTTATAATTGTACCTGTGATTGAATGAAGAAAACAATAGCATGCTAATATACTGCAAAAATTTCATGCATTCAATTGAAATTACTGCCAAACTGTTCAAAATCGGCATGAATCTTGCAAACAAACATTCCAAAATATACCCTTATGCATCGCCAAGTGTTAAATTTGCAAATACAGTATACAAGTGAAACTGGTTGTGCTTTATTTAATACATTATGTACACTCCTGATGTATCACCTTATCTCTTCCCTAAGGATGGAGGTTGCTGACAGCATCATCAATGGATGTATTTATTGCAAGAGGGGGATAGGATAATGCTAAGAAAATCAATATTCACCTTCTCTCTCCATTAAATTCACATTTTACTCTCAAGGACTGGGAATTCCTCTGTAAAAGAAAAGAGAAAGTGATATTAGTTAAACAAATATATTTTAAACTACACACATAAAGAATCCATTCAAGTATTGCTTGTGGCACTTTATAAAACTGGCCGAAAATTCCATGGATATGACACTGCTCTTTTCATGAGAAAAGTAATATCCAAGTCTTGCCATTCAGACAAAATATTTTTGCCATTCATAAGAAAGACAATAAATTCTATTACTTACATGCAGGACAATAAATTCTTATAAATCTCACAATAAATTCTTACCAATCTCACAATAAATTCTCAGTGTATTCAAGGGAGATAATAAATTCTTGCCATGTCAAGTGAGACATTTCTTATCATTCACAAGCAAGATAATATATTTTTGCCATTCACAAGTGAGACAATATATTTTTGCTCTTCACAATATATTTTTGCTCTTCACAAGAGACAATAAATTCTGCCACTTACAGATAGTACAATAAATTCTCACCATTTGCAAGGGAGATAATAAATTATTGCCATCACAAGTGAGATATTTCTTGCCATTTACAAGTGATACAACATTTTTCCATTCACAACAAAGACAATAAAAATTATACCACTTACAAGTAAGATAATATATTCTCACCATTCTTAAGTAAGAAAATAAATGATTGCCATTTTCAAGGGAAATAGTAAATTCTTGCCATTTACAAGTAAGACATTTCTTGCCATTCAAAAGTGAGTCAATAAGTGCATAAAGCTCATATTCCCTTTACTTTGTTTTTATTCTAGTGCTATGACAATAAACTAAAGAAGAGACTCCTTTTTCTACCAGCAATACAATTTAATTTAGTTACAAAAGAAAAATCTTTAAAATCAAGGTTAATCTATGGCAGTAATGGGCATCTAGAAACACACACAAGATGCCAAAGTAGTGGTCACTATGTCAAGCTACAAGCAAGGCAGGCTTATGGCTAACTGACTGTAACATATCCATTTTAGAATAAATAGGTGTCATCTCTTATTTCAGTCAACGAAGTTGCTCAAACTTCTTATCTTTTTTGTGAGTGCTCCAAAAGTGATACATTCAACAAATTATGTTAGTGTCTACTCTACTAACTACATCTGCATGTGGCACAACAAGTTATCTTCAAGGGAATGAATAGAGGCAGGTCTGCTTTTCTTAAGCAGCAATGTGAAGTAAAGGTATGCATTACATAAAAACATAGAATAGTGGTGATCAGCTGAGTGTTGGTATAATCTGTAGCTTGAACTTGGGCTGAAGACAGAAAGAGTATGCTGTTGACTTTTTATGTGTACAACGGTGATGTCATCAAATCTTGTGCTCCATTTTTATGTGTAAAACGGTGATGTAATCAAATCTTATGCTCCATTTTTTGAATGAAACCAGTTAATCCTGGATTTCACCAATCAACATCGGATTAATTTATATTCATGCAAAAAATGATAGCATTTCTCAATTGGAGGGAGAAATTACATGGCTCATGAAGTGATGAAATGTCTATGTTAACTGGTATAAAATAGAACCAATAATGTTTAGGACATATCTTTCAAGAGTCATTAACATTAGGCATATAAAACTTGTTGTACATAATGGCGGCATTGGGGCTTTAATACAAAACATAACATGTTCATTGATGGCAGAAAATGATATCTATATCTATATTGTATCATCTTAAAAGTTAAAGCTGATCAACCAAATGGACTGAAGTCAAAGCCAAACCAGACAATCAGTTTGTGAAGGCAATCGTTTCAAAAATGTTTGTTATGATGTTACAACATAAGGACCATCTTTTACTGGTGCAATGTACTTGTCACCTAATTACACCCTGCACAGCAAGCCCAGCAAAACTCAATTTATTGGTCCATGGGTAGCCACTTGTGGTGAAGCACCTTTTTACTGATCACTGCCATATCATGTCTCAGGCATGGGCATGCCTAATGACAGGTATGTGAGAAAGATTTTTCAGTAGCTTCACATGGGTCGACTGGGTTATTTCTCTACCAGATATACTGGCATCCATGTATAGCCTTTCATGCAATGAAAACTGGCATTAAACCCAAAGCAACAACAAATTTCAAAACTCCTGCTCAACAGAGTTTGACTTTGTGAAGCAGGAGCAATAGGAAGCAATTAATCTTCATACATGCTGCAAACATATAAATATAACACATTCTGTGGATATACTAGCTAGATCATGTCTTATTGAAAGCATCAGAAAATTTGTAAGAAGAATGGATGCTTTGAATTGCATAATGATTCAGGTTTCCTGATGCTGACAATATGGTGAGATTGAGAAAATTGCATTACTGTGATATATTGTGACCTCAGAAACAATTTTCAACACCTTAAGGAAGCTTAAAATGATAAAGAAATTAAAATGAAGAAATTATAAGTGGTATCCTTTTTTTGCAGGTGTCCTTTATAAGAGGATTACAAATGCAAGATTTGATGCATACTGTTTAAAGCACTTTAAGAACTTTATTTATTTGCTATGAACAAGCTGGAATTTTATCATATCTGCAGTCAAGGCAAATCTAATCTTGTGTAATGGAGATTGATATTTCTTATGCAGATGGGCATTTTCATTGTGACTGCATGAATAGACTTCCTGCATGGTGTACTGAATTGCCCCGATTGAAATTCACAGCATGATCTGACACAAGATCTCACCAGTTGATTTAGTTCAAATTCAAGTCCAAGGTCAAATCAC
The DNA here is from genome assembly GCA_016746295.1 of Potamilus streckersoni. NCBI lineage: Eukaryota > Metazoa > Mollusca > Bivalvia > Unionida > Unionidae > Potamilus > Potamilus streckersoni. Next base: position 925,038 of record JAEAOA010000761.1, read on the forward strand.
TTAATATAACTTTTAAACAATTTTAAAAATGCTTTTATTAAGTTTGGCAACAGACGTGGGAAAGTTGCTGTTGAGATTTCACTTAAAACTAATATGTAGCACGTTCTAGTTAAATGTAAATAAGAATATATTCTTTTAAAAATTGTTAACTTATACAACAGGAATGCTACATGAAATTGTGGTACAGGCTATTAAAAGTCTGATTCTGAATAGTGTTGTGCTAAGACCATAAGTCTGTTCTGATTGCTGTTGGCCTGTCTAACTACTTGTCAGGACTGAGTGTGGTTGATGTCTCTGACTTGTCAGACCACTAGTAAAGGCCAAGAGCTGCTGGTCTGACTAGTACAGGCCAAGAGCTGTTGGTCTGTTAGTCCACTAGTAAAGGCCAAGAGTTGCTGGTCTGTCAGACCACTAGTAAAGGCCAAGATCTGCTGGTCTGTCAATCCACTAGTAATGGCCAAGAGCTGTTGATCTGTCAGTCCACTAGTAATAGCCAAGAGCTGTTGATCTGTTAGTCCATTAGTAAAGGTCAAGAGCTATTGGTCTGTCAGACTACTAGTCAGTGTTGAGTACAGTCTTTGTGTTAGACAACTAGTAAGTGCTGAGAGCTCTTGGTGTGTCAGAAAAATTTTTGTCAGGGTAAAATCTCTTCTAAGTCATCACCTATGTATGACATGGCAATTAAACTCTTTATGTCATGAGGTAGTACCTCTCTTTCACAATTCACAATAGATTCGAGATGGAGCCATTAGGCAAGAAGGAATTAGTTTAACACTGATGTCAAGTAACACAGTAAATACATTTATATGTTTTTCATTTGGAACTTTAATGTAGCTTAAGAAGTATTCAGTCATATTAGATGTCTGCAGTATGACAGTTTATAATGATGTCTAACACTGGGGCATCATCATCATAATAATAAAAACTTTATTGAAAAACACAATTAGCTAAGAACTAATCTACCTTGAGGCCCTCATACAAAGAAATTTATTTCAGTTCTATCTCTGACGCCACTGTATATATTGATTTTGGAAAAAGGAAATAGAGTGAGCATTTCTAATTTCAACTGGGATACTATTCCAGAGCAAAGTGCCCGAGTATTGGAAACTTTTTTAAAATAATTCCTTATTTGCTATGAGAATTTTGTAATGTTTGGTAGACATGGATCACAGTTAGGGAGTATTACCAGGTAGCCTATACCAGAATAGTGATTGTAAATATTCAGGAGCACCTTTATTGGATATCCTATACATAAATGTGGCTTTTCTCAAATGGACTTGGTTTCTAATGGATAATATTTTAACTTGCCAGCTAAATTTTCCTTGCTTTCTTTCTGGATTGATATTAGCACAAATGTTCTTTTTGTAAAATGTGCCACCTTTGCAACAATTTTTTTTATCATTTGATATACCCCTTACTGTTTTACAGTAGTCTAAATAGGTTTGTTTGTAACTGTTATAAAATAGTTTTCTGTGCCTTTAAGTGAGAAAATATCTTATCCTATACTCAGAAGCCATAATCTTGAAATGACTTTTTTCACTGATATGTTTGATCTGTTGAGTCCATGAGAATTATTATCTACCAAACCACCATGTAGTCTGTCATGACAGACCATTTGCAAATTTTTATCCTTCCATGTCATAGTTCATCAAGATTTGTCTTTTTTTGCCAAGTTTATATCAGTAATATTTTAGCTTTACCAGTATTTACCACCATGCCATTACCTATGCACCTTAATGCACCAGTTGTCCAGTTTGTTTTGGGCATTATGTAAGGAAATTTTAGTTCATGCTTTGTGTTTTGAATGTCTGACAATGCTGTATCATAAGCTTAGAGATCTGTAGGTGATATTGAGTCACTGAGTAAACAAGGTAGGCCAATAAAAAATAAATAAATAGCAATGGACTAAGAATGGAGCCTTGTAACACTCCATATCTAACTTTTTCATGTTTACTCAGAACATTATTTATATAAACATGTTGTGGTCTCTCACTTAAGTATGAAATAAACCATCTAACTGTGCTTTCATCACATTGGTACATTTTCATTGTCTTCAAAAGGATTTTATGATCCACCATATCTTCATGCTGATGTACCCAGTGACAGTATCTTAGCCCTAAGCTTAGGGTGACCAGTCCTAACACTAACCTCTTAATGCTGTTATGCACCTGTTAGTACTATTTTTAAAGGTCTCTGGTATGCCTTATCTGGGGTAATGAATGTGAGTCCACCTGTATCCATGGTGGATATTCTAACCACTCAGGCCATTGATGTAGTATAAATACATTTAAAATATCTGCCTTATTTTAAGACACAATTTTCTTTACTAGAACAAATTGGTGACTGCAGTACAGGAGTTTATGTCCATATTTGGACGTTGTCTCACTGGATCTTTTAGAAGACTTGACCTAATTACACATGTACAGCAGAATCTTTGCCAGAACAAAAATTGAGTAACATTTGGATGTGAGGTAAAAGTGGGCAGGCAGTTAAATATCATTGGACAAATATGCAAATCCCAAAATATTCTCTTACATTCTAAGCTACTTTACAATAGGAAAATCTCTTTGAATTAGATGTGCCTGGATTAACAAGTTATTGGTGCATTGAAGATAATCTTTGCCCTGTAGGAGAAAATTAGAAACCAAGTTGATCCCCAATATACTAACCAGCAAAATTGGTGGAGGAAGACCAAGGGAAAATCCAGGAAAAACCACAGACCAATGGGAAACTACTAACAAACATCCTCACATACAGAGGCAAGATTCAAATGTACATGGATAAAGGTGCTATGTCAGTGTACTGTACATTTGACCACTTGTTATACAGGTATTCTCCAACACTTCACGAGCTACTACACACACAAAAATGACAAGATCCAAAACAAAATTATAGAGGAAATAAGTATTTTTAACTCATTAACTCCTGGCACCCCAATAACTCATCAAACTTTTCCTCCCTCATCTCCCAAGCACCTCGATAGCTTGTATCTTGGGTGCTGAGTTTGAATGGCAGTATTTAGCATGGCTTATTTCCCCGCACCCTATTAAGTCGTCACAAACCATTGGTTGATTTCAAGCCATTTACAAATTGTGCAGGCAGTTGAACCAATAAAATTTTAGCTTATACAGACAGAGTGAACATTACTGAACACAGGGAAAAAAAATTAATTTTGATAACGACAGAAATAGTGAAGACATTTAGATCCAAAAATGCTAATTGACCGGAATCAGCTAGTTGGAGCAGGCTTTTACTTGAGAAACTCTGATGGAGAATTTTTAGGATTTTTATCGGAATTTGATTGATAGTGACATCAAATGTGATGAGAATGAGTTCAATGTTTATTAATTGTTTTATTAGCTTTTTAAATTTCCAGTGAGAATTCTAAGGAAGAAAAGTAATCCAAGAGCAAGGAAAATATTTGCAACTTTGAACAGTATTCTCAGGAGGTTAAGTTTACAAGAGAGATGACAAGTGGAATTTCTGTGTACATAAAATATATTTATTTCATGTGTTGGTTGCTGTTTGTGTTTCCCTAATAGATTTTATGGATTCTTCATGGTAAGAGAAACAAAATTTATAAGTACATTATTTATTTTTACCTTTATGCATGAGCTTTATTTCTACATGTAGCATAAACTTTACACCATTATGTACAAAATTTTATTGAGAACAGTTGTGACAAATTTCAGCCTAATTAAATGAATATATATTAAAAAAACAAATTTACAGATAGTAAACTCTCTGAAAAAATATGCAACCCAAGTGCTGTCAGAAAGTCTCAGGATACAGGCACTGATAAGACTAACACTGGTCTATGTCAGTTGTCCCCAACCTTTTTATCTCCGCAGACCAGTTAACATTTGATTATTTTACCGCGACCCGCTGAGAGGGACGTTGGTTGTTAATATTTTAGGTTGTTTTAATTTAATAATTTTAATTTAACTTTATTTAAATATGCCTTCAAAATAAAATAGTTACACCAAAAAATGAATATAGTGATTTAATATTTTAACTCACTAAAACGCTACCCTGAACTTGTTTCTTTGCCAACGAGACAGTTCCATCTGGGGCAATAGGAGACAATGACACCCAAAGTGTGTTGCTTATGTCCGGTTTATTCCGGTTTTGGGGGGGGTGCTGTTAGTGCAGAAAACCCTGCTTCACACATATAGGATGTAAGAACTGGCAATAGGGATTTAAATGATGTTGTGGCAATCTCAGGGTATTCTGCCATGTCTTTAATCCAAAACACCAGTAGAGTTGTTGTCTTGAAGTAGTTTAAGGCCGACATCATTTGCAATCTTCAGCAGTTGATCTCCTTCTTGCACAGAATTGCTAGATTCGCCTGGCTTCTTGTTGATAAATGGGTCGCAGATCCATTACTTACCAGTATGTGGGTGTTTTGTGGTTGGAAAGTAGCTCAAAAGACAGGTGATCATGAACCAACTGGGAGAATAAATGCTCAGGTTCAAACTCGAATAAAATCTCCACTAATGTCTGAAACATGTCCAAAATGCCTCTGCTCATGTTCACATCCCCACAACTCCAGTTTGGCTTTAAATGCAGCTACTTTGTCTGCCAACTGGAAAACAGTTGTAATTTTCCCCTGAAAATTTAGAAGATTGAGTTCATTGAGCAGTCTGAATATGTCACACAGGTAAGCCAGTTTTGCGACCCATACCTTGTCACTGTAATGTGCTGCCACTGTGGTGCGACTTCTTTTCTGAGAGAAATCATTACAAAGTCTCTAGTAATTCAAATACTCTCTGGTTAGCGATTTTCCTCTGGATAATTATCTTTTTTATATGTAAAAGAGAAGGCATCTGTGCTCTGCATCCATCTCCTCACAAAGCTTCTGAAACAGGAAGGAGTTACGGGCATGTGCTTTGATGTGGTTAATAACTTAGACCACATCAATATCAATCAATATGCTGTTACATTCCGGTGACAACTCAGGAGCAACTTCCTTAATCTGAGCAGTTACACCAGAAAGTTGTCCTCTGTCTGTGCATTTGAGATACAAAAAGACCATTTTAGTTGTCTTGATATATAGCCATCCAGTGACTTGAACATATCTGCTCCTATGATGTTGATTGGCAAAGATAGTGCACATAACAAATCCTCATGCACATCCTAATTATATAGATATTGCACATACACAAGAGTATTGCATTGTTGTCCATATCTGTAGATTCGTCAACTCGGAGTGTGTACAATGGTGATGTATTAATCCTCTCTTGCAATTGTGTCTCAATGTCTTTGGCTATTTACTCAATGCACCTAGTCACAGTGCTAGCGGACAAAAGCATGTGTGCTATCTTTTCCACAACAGCCTCTAATAGAATTTCACGGCCAATGTCTTTAGTGCAGGGCAAGATCAATTCTTTACCGATAGTGAGTGGTTTTTTAGCCCTAGCAATACGGTTAGCCACCAAATATGATGCTCTCAGTGCATTCTCCTTTACTGATGTGGTGGCCCTCATAAATTTCTTGTCCTTTGTGTTCCCTTTTTTCTTCTTTCAAAATACTTCAGGGTCTTGTCTTTTAATCCAGAGTGCTTGGGGTTCAAGTGGCGAAGCAGTTTTGAAGGTTTCATTGCTTCATTAGAGAGCTGGTCGCCACAAATTATGTAGAGCTGGGTTGGTGTGTGGGAATCACCTGTCCCGATCAATCCATATTTCAAGTAGGACTCATGGTATTGTCTGTAAAAAATTTATGTATCATTGATGTTGAAGGCTCTTCTTCTTTCTCTGCCTTTCCCCTAGGAAACTTTCTAACGAAGTCCGTTTCATACTCAATTTTGCTAATTTGTGGATTAAATTTTAGCAAACATAATGTATAGGTAAACCAAGCACTGTTAAACAAGTACCAGTGAACAAAGAGAAGAGCAATACACACCTTCTCTCCACAAACACTACAACACTGCTGCTTGCAGCTGCTCAGCTCCTGACATGACCTAAAATAGCCTTGATATCACAATATTTTGCATGGTATTGGTTCAGCTTTAGATGACATCTCAGCTCCCGGTTAAGCTCTGTCCATGGAAAGTCACATAAACCCAAGAGAAATACACCACAGTAAATAAAATGGAAAGATCCCAAAAAATTTCAGTGTACAAAACCATATTTATTCATTTAGTTGTGATTTATAGCTTTTGCAAAGAGAATAAAAAACTTTTTTCTGATAATCCCTTTACATTATGACCTTACTATATTCCATTAGGAATAAACACCTTTAAATCAACAGTTCATTTCTTTTGTAGGCCACAATAATCATATGGCTATGCAGTTACTTACTGGTAATTAAACATTCTTAGGGCTTTGGTTAATCCAGTTGAAATCAGATTGATAGCAAGAATCAACTGGAGAGGTCAAATTAGTGAGGCTGCCAGTAGGGAAATGAGGCTCTCTTTAGGGAAATGAAAGTCTGTCAATGGTGCTACGAAGCTGTTGTCCTATGATGCAGATGTCAAAAGGACAATGGATCATATGCATTACTAATTGTTTGAACTCACCAATAAAGATAATAGTGAGGTATATCATAAAATAGATTTGCAATAAAATGTTAATTAGATCCAAGTCATAACAGTCCAAGCACTTAAACCATAGTATATGTTTATACAAGAATTAATGAGTCTGTCACTTTCAAATTTACCATGGAAAATGACAAAGTTTTTATATTTCATATTTCTATTGACTAATGAAACAATAAGACTAGTTGACCAATGGTCTGTGGTCTTCACTTTAGCAGGTACTGAGATGTAATTTTTGTTGGATAAGACAACATCAAAGGGCTTCTGAACCTGTTTTAAAATGCAAGTGGTGTTGTTACAGTGATGAAATTACTAAGGAGAACTAATTTATGATAATATTGAAATGTATGGTCTTTGAAGCCCTTTGTTCATTTGTTAATAAACATTAGTAGATATTGCAATAACAATATGAGTTTATTGCACATGGGTGCCAGCAGGATCTTTTACAAAAATGCAGCAGGGTAGTTAGTCACTGCAGGGAGAGTTAGTAAGTTTTTGATTATATATATATATATATATATATATATATATATATATATATATATATATATATATATATATATATATAGTCTAATACAAACAATACTATCATACAGGTTAGAGAAATTCAATTCGTACTCTAAGGAGTTTTGAACCCAGGTCCGCAAGTAAATGGCACCCATCGCCTTGCCTACATGTACCAGCCCATATACAGTCATGACTAAACACACATCACCAAAAAATGATGGCACTGAGTTGGTGTTATATAAGCTCATGCTGACATCTAGTAAATAATTTTCATATATATACACAGTTGTTCCAGATTGCTATGGAAGAAATCAAGGTATATAAGATTTCTTTTATTACAAAGAATAATAGATATATACCAGACAGAACAGATAGTGCTATCCCTGGATTCTGTAGTAGAATCTCAATAATAGTGGGCAGAATTTAATAGTCTAATACATATACTGTCATGACTAAGCAAGAATCACCAAAAAATGATGGTGTATATACTGCAGTATGATATGGGGGGAGCACATGAGCCCCTTGAGCTATGCTGCTTGATCCCATGCTTATGCATCATTCATATTTTCTCACCAACAATTCATCCTTAATTTTTGTAAAAACAAAATGGGAATAAGGGATTTTCAATCTTTTTTACAGACGTAAATCTTCTTAATGGATATTTTATGTCCAATAATTTAATGAATTTTTCAAAAAATTTTAAATGATATGTATGAATAATTATGATACATTTAAATAATTATTATTTTGATAACTGGGTTGTGCATGAAAAAATAAAGGGTACGAAAAAATACATAAAATAAGGTACTATGAATTACTGCTATCTTGGCATACATGATGTCACATGTATTAATTATACATGTAATTAGGTTGATTTTCTTTTAGGGAGCTGAGCAGGCTCAGTAGTTAGTAGAATGACAACCAGAAGGTTCAAAGTCTGGCTAAGACCAAGACCAGTCTGTGTTGGTTGCCATGGAATGTCACTGGGGCCAGAACTTTACATAAACTGCCTTGGCACAATATAACCTGTCATGTTATGATGTGCCTTTCATCACCAAATCAACAAAAAACTTTTTTTTAAAAAGTTATTTAAGTTACAGGCTTGAGTCTCCTGGTAACTTCCATTACAGCCACATACTCAAAACCAATCCTGGCTGGTCAAAACAATAACAATGTATGCCAGAATTTCCTTGAATGATTGAAAATGGTGCTTGGGTTAAACATTTTAGGAGAGAGGAGAGGGGGGAATGATAAAAATAATTTTCAGGAGTAAATTTTCTTAAAGTTGGAAATCAGCATGATTTGGTACATTTTTACACAGAAAAAAATGGGGTCCATTTTTGCATAGGATTTATGGTCTGTTTCAGGTTCCGGCAACTTCTTTAAAACAATTCTTTTTAAACTTCACTAGAAAAGGAAAACAAATTATATATGCCAAATCAGCAAGTGGGACACCGCTCCTGAAGCTACCCCCCCTCCTCAGTGGGTTGTGGTGGATTTTTAGGCAAGAATTTATCTCAATTTCCATGACATGAAGAAAAAAAAAATGCACACTTCCAAAGATGGTAAGCTGATGGTAAGTCAGACCTTCACAGGTTAACTCTTAATGGATTGTGTTACAGCTGGACATACTGAAAGTGCAGGATTACAATATGCACAAAGTGTACATTTACCACATCTCACTTTGCTTGTGAAAGATGCTGTTGAGTTTTTTTGAATAAACTATGCATATAAAATTTATATTTCTAACTGTTCTTCTCTCAGCAGGAGCAACTTTCAGTCACCCATCAAGGAAATGAAGAATCCAATAAATGAATAAAACTCTGGCATTAATCATTACAGAAATAGACTCTGCCTATGTGTGTGTGTATGTGTATGTGTGTATGTGTATGTGTGTATATGTGTGTTTAATTTATACTTTATATTTAACGTAGCTTTAACAATTTTTTTGCCACATTGCTATGATGTCTGCATTGTGGCGTGCTATAGTGATGTTCAGCAATGGGGCATCATGCCGTAGATATACAGCATCATGCCTCACCAAGTCACATTATCCTGACACCAACACGACTAGTTCAACCACTTTCCACTTAATGATGAGTGCCTAGTGTGGAAGCTGTTAGTACCATTTTTATAAGTTTTTGATATGACTTGGCTGGGGTTCAGACTCATGACCTCCGGTATCCAAAGCAGATGCTCTAAGCACTAGGCCACCAGAGCAGCTACTCTGCTCAGTTCCTAGAATAACAGCCAGTATTTCTGTGACATTTTCCATAAAAACAACACTGAAATCATAGATATAAACAGTTCTGTCATTTGATAGTGAATTGGAAGTGCCTATCACCTTGGCAATGTTGCCTGTCATTTGATAGTGAATTTGAAGTGCCTATCACTATTGCGATGTGTGACATGATTTAATATTAAATTGGAAGTGCTTATCACTATTGCAATGTGTGACATGATTTAATATTAAATTGGAAGTGCTTATCACTATTGCAATGTGTGACATGATTTAATAGCTAATAGGAAGTGCCTATCACTATTGTAATGTGTGACATGATTTAATAGCTAATTGGAAAAGCCTATCACCTTGGCAATGTTGCCTGTCATTGATAGTGAATTTGAAGTGCCTATCATAATGTTGCCTTGTACAGTGGGATTTGTGATTTCAAGCTACTGCATTACCTGATGCTGAAGTTTGTGCAGGGCCTGCCTCTGTATGTTTTTGGAACCGAGCTTCAATCCCTTGGCCAAGTCTGATGCTATGTCCTGTATGACATCATCCATCTTGTCTGTCATCTTCACTTGACCTATGGGACAAAAATTGTATTTTCATAGAATTTTAGTTTCTTTTTATCTGGTCCAAATCCAATTATTAATCATAAATGACCGCCAAAAATAAATTTTATAGTGATGAGAAATAAATTATTTTTTCCTATTCATAACATCATATACAAGATAAAAACTCTCTATTAACATGGATTTTATGTTAATAATAATAATATTAAGAAGAAGAATAATATTAATAACAATAACAATAATAATAGTACTCACAATAATAAAGAGCAGCAATAATAATAACTACAATAATAACCACATTAACATTATTACATGTATTTATATTATTATTATTATTATTATTATTATTATTATTATTATTATTATTATTATTAAATGTTTGCATACATTTGTCATTCAGACCTATATAATAAATTCATATCCCTTTTGAATTCCACCAATATTAAGTAGTTCTTAACAGTTATTCCAAAATTCTAATGATGAAATTTCAGTTTAATGAAATGAATGGGTATGGATTCTGACCATGATGCCTGATTTAGGAAGCCAACAAGAGATGTTGCTATCCACAATATTCTTAAGTGTCAGAGGATATCAATGAACAGTCTAAGATGGCCTTTATGTCTGTGAAGTCTAAGATGGCCTTTATGTCTGTGAAGTCTAAGATGGCCTTTATGTCTGTGAAGTCTAAGATGGCCCTTATGTCTGTGAAGTCTAAGATGGCCTTTATGTCTGTGAAGTCTAAGATGGCCTTTATGTCTGTGAAGTCTAAGATGGCCTTTATGTCTGTGAAGTCTAAGATGGCCTTTATGTCTGTGAAGTCTAAGATTGCCTTTATGTCTGCCGATTACCTCATGTCCACAAACCAAAAACATAATCTTCTCTAACAATTTCAAACAGAATATACAATTTGTTGCACGATCTATAAATTAAATCATTTTCAACAATAGATATTATAATGAATTACCTAAATACATCTTACAGTCTGCATATTACTTTTTTTATTTATCAATATTTTAGATTTATTTATCCATTTATTTGCCACTCATTTTTTTTCAACGAAGTCAATATGTTGCTAATTCAAGAAAATTAAATATAAGTAAAATGTTGTTCGTTTTTTTAGTTCTGAAGATTCATTTCTTGGCTTGCAAAGTAGTCCACTGAGATTAATCTACAGATGTAAGGACTATTTCAGAGTTATTCCTTAATGTTTGCAGATATAAGACCCATTTCAGTCATTCCATAATGTCTACAGACAGCATAAACAATAAGGTCTCATACAAAGGGTAATTGATTGTCTCAATGTTATAAGATTAAACTATATCAGAATTCAGCAGATACAAAGTGACTACTGAAATCTTCATGCAAATACATCCAATAAATATCACTTGCTTTATTATAATATACAGCCATTTTCATACCGGCTAAAGTAATTGGGTAATTATGAACCAACAAAAAATAGTAAATGTTATCTACATCGGGTACAAGGAAATATATATCATTGTTTAAAAAAAATCAAACTTCATTCTCACACAAACTGACTAAATTCATCTGTGTGAACTTTAAAAAAAGATTCAGTATTTTGGTCTCTTCATCTGCAAAAACACACCTCTCAATTCTTGCTTTAATGTTTTTGACGTGAATGCTTTCAATAATAGTGAAAACTACCTCAATAATGCAAAAGTGTATTAACTCCACTGATTAGAAATGGATTTAAAAATAAATTTAAGAAATTATAATTTTTTTTGTAGTTGTATCCATATAAAACTCAGAGAATCCCAAAATGACAACTATATGTCATTCTTTAACATAAGGTCACTGCCTTCATCTTCTTCCAATACACTTCCCTTTTAATGAGTTACCTTCCTGTCTGTGCACGATGTTACTGGTATACTGGTTTTTCATTGGATGTACACACCACAGTAGCCCCATCCCACCCACTCACCATGCATACCAGTCTATCAGCAGTTTCCATTAGTCAGGAATATAAAAAAAAATCCCAAGCTATCTTTAAACAGATTTATTGATATTAAAAACTTTTTACTTTTTATGTGACAAAGTACTTTAAAAGTGATTCAATTTATATGCATTTGACATTTTTTTTATCTAAATATTACTGCAGTAATAATACCGTAATATATTTGAACATGTACAGAAACAACATACAAAACTCAGCTGCTACCCAGCTCTCTTTATCATGCAAATAATCACTGGCCTTATTGAGTGGGTTTATAAATTAGATAAACAATAAAAATTACCAATGACAACTGTTTAAAAAAAATATAGCTTTAAAGTTTTTAATCTTTTCTAGAAAGAATCAAATTATAATTTGATCAACAGGTAAGATTTAATGACCACATGTGTTAATTAAAATAATAAGTAGCTGGTACCTATATCTTATTTCTTCTATGGAAAAATTTAAATATACCTACTAGATCTAATAAATTTGTTGTTAAGTGGACAGAATGATATGCAGACAATAATCCATATATCATCTATAATCCTTCCTAGCTACAGCACTGTTCCCCAACAGTGTACTGAAATGTACTTACTTATCTGTGGGTTTATAACTTTGTCTATTGGTATTATGACAGGAGATATTTAAACATTAATTCAGCTGTCAGTTTGCTTTCTTTACCTAAGTTTCTCCACTGATTAATAAAGGATAATAATGTATCTGCCTTAAATCTACATGTATTTATGTGGGAACTTAACTATACGTACACATTCACTTGTAAGTTATTGAAACATTCTACTGCTTATGTGTGCTCAAAATGTAAATGGGGGTGTAATGCCACAGCAACATTATAGGTTATTCATTGTTAAGCCAACTGAGTAAAGTGCCTTGCCAAACCATAAACTATACTAGCAAGCAGGATACAACAGGATGGCAGGATACAACACTGAACCCTTCTGCTTGCCAGTATGGCATGGTAAGCCTCTGGCATTTTAAATGTAGAACTTGTGATGATTTAAACATACAATGTTTATTGATTGTTCCATGCTTTTTCAAATCCTAAAGTCAAGAAACTGTCAATCTGAATCCAACAAATTTCAGAATTAGATCATAGACTTTCTTACTAACCAGGGAAAGCAACTGGTCGGCTGGTTAAATTTTGTATCTCACAAGTAGGCAAATAATAGACATAAAAAAGAAACCTTCAGCCTAAAATATCTTTTTAAATATATCCATTAATATTCTAACATAATTAACAATAAATATACTCTGTACATAATAATTTTGTATGTACAGTATGCTCTGAAAAAAAACATGGAATAATCCATGCTATGATATAGTAGGGCTCAATTTAAGACATTTTCCCATAGTCTAGAAGGACCAACTCAGTTGAAATCAACTAGCCCAAATAAAAATATAGTTGGTACAAGAAAATAATGTCAGATGGAAATTGTTAGAATTTATTATATAACAATTTCAGAAGATTTAACTGACTTCTGAGCCTGTGACCAAATTGACCCCTGTACAGCGCCAACCCATTGACTAATTTTAATTAACAGTAGTCCAGATTCAGCATTCTGGTAGCTGCATCATGGGATACCTGACTTCAATACATGGAAGCCTTGATCAGTATTCTGGTAGCCATCTTGCCTTAGCTAACTTCAATACACTGTTGCCCTGACATAGGAATCTGTTAAAATTTCATGATCGATTATCAGTTACTTCAAAAATCAATAACCATTTATTAATCAATTAAATGTAGCTGCCACTTTACAGAAATGATAAAAAAAATTAACAAAATTATTTTTATTTATCACCAAAACTTAACAGGTAAACTGGTAAAATCACTTGTCATGTAAAAAATGTAATAAAATACATGACTAGAACCACTTAATCATGATTTTAATTAAACAATGAACTTAATTAACAGTAACTTTTATAACCATACATTCTAGAATGTATGACTTTAAACTGAAGTCATCAAAATGCTGACTAAATTAAATCATGTTGGTACAAAATGAGTTATTCAATCAATATTCCAGTAAGACTGTGTACGAGTTCATTTTAGGAAAAACACTGCAACATTCACATTTTCTGGTTTGAGTTGCACCTGCTTTTTTTTAAGATTGCCTGCTTGGTTGAAAATCCTCTTGAAATACTATATGCTGGTACCAAAAAAATATTGACATAAGTTTGTCTGAATCTTATGTATTTTAAAGCCGTAAATGAATATAATTACCTAACATTTATTGATTTGCTTTATTTTGACATTTTTACAGAAATTTTTTTAATAAATAAGTATGTAAATGTGTGACTGAAAGCATATATCATTATACAAAACAATACTGATTTATCTATATGTTGTTTTGTGTTTTTTTTTTTTAAATATGGCAAGAGTCACCAAGAAAAGATCGTAAAATCAATTAAAAAATGCTTTTGTTCAAGATTGTGTACACATATCTTTTTCAAACTAAGGTACATGATTTCTTATTTGCACAACTTCTAAATCACTTTGAAATGTCTTATTTGCTGAACCATCTCATTTTTTCTAGACGCTCACACCTTTCATTCTTTCTTCTAGGAAATTTAAAAGGTTCTCTTTCATTTTTGCTTTTGAATTTAAAAATGGGTTGCTTATATCATGTGTAAATTATATTTCAAAATGAATAAAAAGCACAAATCTAACAAAATATTCATACTGACATTAATCTAGCATTGTCTCTAATTTCTATAGTTGTATCATTAAATTTATATATTTTGGAGTTATCCCAACTCTAGCAATTTTAATAAATTTATTAGTACTGAAAAGAAACTCAAACAAATCAAACAGGTTAAACAAGCGATGATGGTACAGCACTACCTAAGGATATAGTAAATATCTCAATTTGCCAGTAAATTGCAAAATACCTGAAAAGGTATACCGTTATACAAATATAGCAATACTGGTATACTGGGTTTTACTTCACCAACATGAAATCGTCCAGACCTGATTTTGAGCACACCACTCTCTTGTAATAGCCTTAACTTTATGGTTAATATGCCTGTAAATCAAACAACCAGGTGGTATGACAAACCTGGCAACATATTTACAACATCATCATCCACTGGTTCTGTCTATCAACAGTATTTTGCATCAAAGTGGCTCAACCCTGGATAATTCCAGTAACATCTCACAACTGCTTCAGGTTGACAACCTCAGGATTGTAGATGTTTGGTTAATGAACTAAATGCAAATTTTCATCACTAAGGGTCACAGCAATCAAGTAAGCCATTTCATCACTATTGCCTTGCAAAAAAAATTTGTTTCCTATTGCACTAGTTTTAAAATTAGGGTAGGTAGGTATTTTTGTTTTTAAAATAAAGAATATAATGTACCAAGTACCAGGCTAAACTGACTCAATTAGATGCATAAATCAATTCTCGGGAATTTTTTTAAAAATTTCTTTTTTTTTCTTAAAACATCAGATATATATATTACAATGATTAGTACATATAATGTAATAAGTGCTCCAGGTGCTTGGCAAAACTAGCTCAATTAGATGCACAAAATCAAAATCAGAAATATTTGTAATGGGGGAGGGGAAGTGCTTTGGTTGGCACTGAAAAACTGGGATGGTCATCTAACTGGAAATACACTTACTATTTTTGGCCTTATAGAGCCATGTCAAACACAGCATGTCAAGAGCATGTCAAACATGATGTTTGAACTTTACTGATATACTGTACCATCTAGATAAATTTTGCCTTGGAGAATTAACAGAAACACATTTACAATTCCAAGAAAATGTAAAATACTGCTTATCCCTCTAAAGTTGAATTAAAAACAGACGGTTATACTTTCAAACCAATAGTCATACTTTTTCAATAACCACCTGTTTGACTGAAAACTTCAGTGCAGGTTAAAAAAATGTGATCTGCCTTGAGTCACATAGGTGGAAATACTGCAGTTTTATCAGTTGTTCATGAATGGAGAACTCCATTTAATCTTCTGCTTGTAACTAACGATGACTGACACCAAGCTGTAGCAGCATCTGAGAAGCATGATGTTCTACATAATGACTGCCAGTGTACATTCATCATATTTATCCAGAATGCCCTTAAAATCAATGTTGGCAGTAGACTTCTTGGCAGGATCAGAAGAATCATGACCTTTTTTCACACATTGCAGCTGCTTCATTGACTCCTCAGAGGCAAATCCAAGCATGTAAAATTACTAAAAAATACCAACAAATCCAAATGTTTTTTGTACTCAATGGAACACAGCAGACATGATTTAAAACTGGCTCCAAATGCTGCCATAAACTGCAAAGAGGTGAAAAATATGAATGACGATAAAAGTACTTTCTTAATGCTTTAAAAATATTGGCTTGTTTGAAACCGTTGCAGGCAATCACAACACAACGATGCTGCATACAGAGATGCTGCATACAGACGAAATGGTTCACCATATCTATTCTTCTTCCACTTCAGTCAACCGTTGATCACACTTACTGTACCATATTATCATTTGCAACTTTAGTGAGAAACATGGCAGCTATTATAAATGATCATTCCACTTCTTTCATAAAATATACTGGAGTTCATTACATTCTGAATTTGTTTCAGTTCAGATATCCTTGAGGAAGATTTCTTAAATTGCCTGAAAAATTCCTTCAAAACACCTTGAAAGGTTTTACTTCAGTATGTTACCTCTTCTGCAGCTTTTAAGAACATAGGTTTAACCTATGTGCCATACAGAATACCAACACGGTGTGCCATACAGTGTACCAACATGGTATGCCATGCAGAGAACTGACATGGTGTGCCATACAGTGTACCAACATGGTATGCCATGCAGAGAACTGACATGGTGTGCCATACAGTGTACCAACATGGTATGCCATGCAGTGTATTGACATGGTGTGCCATACAGTATACCAACATGGTATGCCATGCAGTGTATTGACATGGTGTGCCATACAGTATACCAACATGGTATGCCATGCAGTGTATCAACATAGTGTGCCATACAGTATACCAACATGGTATGCCATGCAGTGTATTGACATGGTGTGCCATACAGTATACCAACATGGTATGCCATGCAGTTTATTGACATGAAGTGCCATACAGTATACCAACATGGTTTGTCATAATAATGTACTGACCCGTGAGGCTTCTAATTCTCTGAACTGAGTTACAATACCAGTTTTGCTGCCAGTCATACTGGAGACACCATCACTACCACAAAAAGACACACCTGCTTTCTTCAAAACTTTCACCAGCTCACTAAAGAGAACCTTTTGCTGTCATATGTAATTTATTCACATCTCTGTTTTGTAAACAATGTGTTGTGCTTTTAAATCATAACCACTTTTGCATATATAACAATCTTTTTACTGATAGGACTGTCAGTGCTTTCATCAATCATAAAACAAATTCACTATACTGCAGTTTCTTATTGACATTTCTTGTGATAAAATCTGCAAAAGTCTCAAGGAATTATTTCCCTGTGCTAATGCATTATATTCTCATTTGAACAACTGTAATGCCATGCAGTTCCTGGAACTCAATCAAACTAGAATATTCTGCAACTGGCAGGCTCTCATTGGCAATATAAAATGAATTATCTTTCTTATGTACTCATCACAAAACACATAACAACCTAGCCTTTTGATTCTTTCCTTATCCAGTTTTAGGTAATCAACCACTTTTTTTGGAATTTCGGTTTCTATTTTCTCTTTTTCTTAGGATGTGGTTCCCATTCCATGTGCCCTGATGATGAGATGCTGGCTATTTCAGTATCACTGGTTTGTGTTACACCTTCATTTTTGCATCAGAATGTGAGTTATCCTTTATTCTATGATATTGGTCATAGCAGATAATCTGATTGCAAAGAAATCGGATATCTTCCACTTTGACATACATCAAGTTGCTGCTTGTTAAACTCAATAAATTTCTGTATATGAGTGATCAATGGATCAAATTTGTTATTCCCTTCTAGGGACCAACATGCAAAAACATAGACTGGTCCTCTAATGTATTTACATATATGATATTTGATTACACATTTTGGTTGTTATCTATATAGAGGCCAGAAACTAGTTTACAACAAAGCAGCTGATCTCAATCTTACAGATGCTTGTATTCAAACAGTATATCTGTAACCTTAGTATATCTTTAGTGAAATCACTGGCAAACTGTATGAATGATTTAATTTGATAAGCATGCATTGGAATTTTAATGTTTAGAAAATAAAACAAATCGTACGAGTGGTACAGCATTGCAGGAACCACAAGTAATTTGCATAAACTTTTTCCCCACTACTTTTAAGAAATTGCATGACTAGCCATTTTTTATACAAGAAACATGCAATCACATGACCTTGCAGCATCTGTGTGTGAGTATATATATATATATATATATATATATATATATATATATATATATATATATATATGTGTGTGTGTGTGTGTGTGTGTATGTGTCAAAAGTGTATATAAAGTCAGTGGTACTACCATAAATATGGTTTTAAAATCACTTAAATTTATCACTAATTTGGGAGAAGAAAAATAAACACTGCAATCATTTAACATATCAAAAAAATTCTTCTCCTAAAAAATTCTTTATCTATAATGCCATTTATTTCATAATATATGTTTTATTTCAAACTAATTTTATGCATTCATCATAGCAGAAATGTCTGTTCCAAGGCAATTAATGTTACCGCTTTAAGGATGCTAAGGTACCAGTAAACACTGAGAGACTTGTTTTTCACTTGGTCTGCATGCAACAAGCAATATTATCCTCAGGTAAAAAGTAATTCATGCTTTCCTTTATTTTCTACAAAAATACAAAACTGCTTGTTGCTTATGAACCATCTTAATTTTTTAAAATCAGCTTTAACTTCAGCACAAAATGACTATTGTATAGGCAAATGTAAAATTATGGCACATATGATAGCATATCTAAATCATTTTCAAGCATCATTTGCAATCAAATGCTGATATCTATTTACCATGGTATTATCAGAAGAACTGTTCTTTTTTAAATTTGAAATTTTGAGCCAAAAAGAGGCCTTAAATTATCTACCCTGGACAAGCCTAAATAATTTATCCCTGTCCACACTCAACATAATATTTTTCTCCATTTCATGACTTGGCTCTTTCTTAACTAACATAGGTATCCAATCCAAGCTTGATGCAAAAATGGGTCAAATCATGAATATATTATATTCTAATATAAGGCCCTATTGTTTGTGTGTGTATATATATATATATATATATATATATATATATATATATATATATATATATATATATATATATATATATATATATATATATATATATATATATATATATATATATATACAAGGCAAGGTGTGTACCTCAAGATGTTGTTACTGTATACATGCCCAGTAAACTTCTACTTTGCAAAAATAAGTTGGAATAATTTATCTGTTATTGTAATTTACAGAAATTATCAGTTTCAATGACTTGGACATGGAAGAAGAGAGAATATAAAAATTTGTGACATTCATCTAGTTCAGGCAGCATTTTGCTCTATCTAGACCTGTGGTATTTCAAGACTGCAGTTTTATTAATGCATTTACCAGCCAAAGTAACAATTCCAGTGGTTATTTACATAACCATATAATTACTTTTCACAAAAAATATATCATTATCATGCATTTGAAAGAATTTCAATCATCTTAATTTGACGAAACTTTTGTACTTAGTAATCCAGTCAAATATCCAGTATTCAGAGTGCCATAAAAGGGAAGACTGCTAATTGGCCAGAATAATTCAATTGTTTCTAGGTTATGTTCTGATTGGATTTAGACCAATCAGCTGATACCTTGACATTATATGCTCCATAAATAGTGTACAATGGCATGCACTGTAAAAGAGTTGAACAGAATTAGTCAGGCACATTTAATACATATTTTGAGCCCCAGTCAGAAACAATATATGTGGAAAGTAATTGCATACAGCATGAAAAGGCAGCTGCATCTTCACCATGGCATGACTATGTAACAATAAAGTTTCAGTTTTTAAAATAAAAATAACCTGGAGTAAATTTAACAGACTGACCATATGAAAAAAAAAATAAAGAAATGTTGATATTTATTATCAACTTATCTGAAGAGATGTGATAACGGTGAATTAATAAAGAGTACACTGTAAATGTGAATACCATTATGATAGTAAGGATCTGGCTGAAACTGCAAAAAAAAAATATTATCATGAACATTACCCATTTCAGTATCCAACTCACTGGCAATAAGTATGGGATAATGTCAAGTATTATTGATACACACAATCTGTTAAGCAACACTGAACATCTGCATATGTTATGGGAAGTAAATATACATTTTTATTCTCAGGGTGCAATTTTATTCTCAGGGTGCAATTCTGTATTTACTCCGTCAAGCAATGAGTGAAGAACTAAAGTATTACTCTGTCCAGTCAATTTCACCTTGCAATAACTAAAGATGAGTGGATGTTTTTATAAAGCTATTATTTTATGGTGACAGATTCTGGTATTGAAAGTTAAAAATAGTGGAAAACATCAATGAAATAATTAATATTTCTTAAAAATAAAATCAACTAAGAATATAAGAATAACAATATTTGTTGTATTGAAGTCTTTCATTTGAGTGGGACAACTCTATCTGATGTCTCTGGCTTTAAAAATTTTTCAATAATTTTAAAACAAAGGGACAAATTCTCTCTAATCAGAATGAATTTCCAGGAATTCAAGTTAAGATCATTTCTAACTTTTTTTTAGCAAGTGTTGAAATCATCTCTGATACTCTTCAGTGGTAATAAGATTTGAAAAGTAGCTGATGTGGTGCACATACTGAAACTAAGTGTGGTATCATATTCATTTAGGACAAAGCATACATAATCATTAGAACTCTTGGTGAAATCCCCATTTCATAATGACCAGGGAAAGTAGTGATAAATTTTTTTTAGGACAGGTGACATGGCAACCTGACTGGATGTACAACTGGCACCATTTTCATTAATGACAGACTAGATATCATCCAAGGTGTATTGGACATAGCCATCCACTTGGAGATTAGAATAATTTTATGATTTTATTCACCATTTTCACTTTGAACCAACAAGACATCATAAGAAATTTAGGAAAACATGATGCTGACATAACCTGATAATCCACTCTAAAGGAGTAGCAATACCAATATTCTTCATATGGCCTTTCTGGCAGCTATACTGGACAGCAGATTGGTGCAACTTTTATTTAGGACGAATTAGACACCATCCATTTGGGAGTAACTGAAAGATTTTCAAGATGGTTGCCATGATGGCCACAATGGGTTTCGGATCTATACCATTTTCATTTAGGACCAACTGTACATCATAAGAAGCCTTTTGACTAAAACTCTCCTACTGATAATTGACCATCCATTCAGGAGGAGTAGTTGTTGTTGTTGTTGGGCTTAATGCCATTTTTCAGCACATGATAGGCTATTCATGGCAGCCAGTATTAATGGTGGAGGAAGAAACCGGGAAATCACCGGAAAGAACCACCAACCCACAAGAAGCTACTGGCAAGCTTTCTCACATATCCACATTCGCCGAATCCTAGACAGGAGGAGTTGTAATAACAAGATTTTCAAGGTTGTTACTGTGGTGTCTATAATGGATGTCCAAGCAACACCATTTTCATTTAAGACCTACTATACCATGGGATGCATGTATGTACATCTAATTTTGGGGGAGCAGTGATAACAAGCTTGTACAAAAGGAAGGACAGATGAAGGACAACATCTCATCCCATTAGTTCTTTAGGTCTCTGACCAATACAGCTAAATATCAATGCTTGATTATTTTTTTTTATATAACACTGATGTAGACAAATACTGGTCAAAATGCTGATGGCAAATAAATGTTTAAGTGTGAGTGAAGTGATAAATTCAAATGACTAAATTAATATACACCATATCATGTCACTCATAATACTATTTACAAATTTAATTTTTTTCATAGTTTTCCATGCAAATATTCTGGAATTCAAACCTGAACTAATTACATGGCTGATAATTATGAAAGGCAGTCAAGCTCCTGGTTCCAATTGGCACAGAAAATAATTTGAAGCTTTGTAGACATGTGTGTACTGACAATCAATCACATCTTCTTGCATACCAAAGGAATTTTATCTTGGAATATTTTACCCTACTTGCAGTTTAAAGTCAATGGGTTCACTATAGATATTTTTCCACTTAACAACCAGGTGCTACAAACATGAGGGACTTTGTATTTACCTGTCTAAATTCAAATCCATGAGCATACACTATTATCTCCTAGCTGTACTGGAATACTTCATTCCATAAAACTGGAAGAGTAGCAAGTAACATTTTTAATTTAACTGGGAGATTTGGGGGTGCTTCCCCCAAATGGGGATGTATCAGGTTGGAAACAACAGCCAGTTACTATTTCAGATCTGATTCAACTGTCCAGCTACTGCTAATATGGAAATGTCCTATCTCCACTAAAAGCCACATCAGAACTATACCTTGTTGAGATTAAGAACTGTCATACAAAAACTGTAATGGAACTTGGGATGTTTCATCTCCAAAGTTCATACAGTGAGGGGAAAATAAATATTGACAGTTGCTTTTAATTTTAAAAACATAAAATCAAATGTTTCCAAATATTGTCTCAAACCCATCAAATCAAGCAAGCTTGATCTGATGTTAAATAGTTGTTAAATCCATATTTCTGAACTCTATACCCATATTGGAATTATTTAAGCGTCTTTTTCACATCCAATTCAACTATATTTAAGACATCTGAATTAAACTTTTATAAATGCCATTTTATTTTAATTCATACAACAAAATTAAAGATATTTTTGAAGCATAAAAGAGAAAAGAGGAGAGTATGTAAATATTGCAAATCTTGTCCGTCATGATATAAGAATAAATCATTGCCAGATGGCATTAATGGTCATCAAGCTTGTTATTTCTACTGACATTGGACAAAATACAAGAGTAGCTGTGTGAATATATGTGTGTGGGTGTGTGAGTGTGTATATATATATATATATATATATATATATATATATATATATATATATATATATATATATGCATCAGTTATGATCTGTCCATAATATGCCAGTATTCAAATAGAACATTACAATAAACAGGTAAGCATGACCAATTCAGGGTTCCTGCAGACTTGCAGACTTAACAAAAACAAATTCCATGACTTTTCCAAACCTTTTCCAGGGCCATTTCATAAAACTCAAGGACCTGCTATCTTGCATTGTCAAGTAAATGAACATAAAGAATGACATCTTTCAATCTAAAATAACAAATAAGTTAAAAACAAATATTTTTAATATGTACATTTTAAATTTACCTGAGCTAGCACACTTTGACTTTATTTTGTAATTCATGTCATAATCCAATGATCAATGTAATTTGTACTCAAAAGAAAAAAGGAAACAATTTTATGTAGTCTTTGTATGTTTCCCATTTACAATATTAACAAAACACATTACTTTCCAGTTGTTTTTTTTCATTTAGTGAACTATACCGGAAATCAATTCATGTGATACTTTCATTAGGGGAACTTATTCTTGTTATATGAATTGAAACCACTTATCGATTGTAATTTTATCATTTTATTTAATCGGTTCTCTGTGCTCTATGAAATTTGAAGTAATCAATTTCTTTAACTCCATTGTCACAAATTCCATGATTTTTCCAAAACTTTGCAAGGTTTTGACAAATTCCATAACTTTTCAAGGCCCTTGAAATTTGTTTTTTAAATTCCAAAACTTTTCCCCAGATTCCATGACCTGCAGGAACCCTGCCAAATAGAAATGTGTTCCTGGAACATGGATGTCCCATCATAGTGCCTGAAATGTGACCTAGACAGAAAAACTAACCAAGCTGTGACAGACTGTGTGGCAAGCTGTACAGTGTGGCACTATCAATGTCATGGTGGGGCATAAACAAGTCCAAAATAAAGTCAAAACAGAGTTTCTTTTAAAGAAGCTTGGAAGTTATGCTAATATAACAAAAGTGGTCCAGATAAAAGTTATAAATGCATGTATGCTGCATTATTAATGAAGACAATATGGGGCACCACTGACAAACATTTAACATTTAGTTGAGCAGCAGTGAGGGTGAACAGACCATTTTGCTTGAGACTTTATCAGAGTCAAGCTAGACTTAAATTTTAGGGAGAAGTGACTTCTCCTTTTGGTCAGAACATGGAGAAGTGGGAGCTAAACAGGGAGAAGTGGGAGTTAATCAGGGAAAAGTGAGACCACCTTTATTTGTCTCACTGAGACTTGGTATGATTTCGAAAGTACTCCAATTTCATTATTTATATATAAATATGAAGAAAAAAAAAGCACACATTCCACATCTTTGAACAAGCCATTATTTATCAATCTGAGGCCAAGAGTTCAACAACTTGTAAATGATCACATGAACGCTTTCTCAAACAAGTTCATGATGAAATTGGACAACCACTCCATGGGATCATTGTTACACCAATGAATGAAGTATAATCCATGTTGAACCATCACTGGTAACAAATACATGTTTGCAGTAAACTCAGTTAGCAGCTTAAATTTCATTATTATCTTCGTTGTCAAATCCTATCATGGTATGTAAAAAAAAAAGATTATCAAATTTATCAGTGAGTTCACTGATGAGAGCTCAGGTTCATTTCAAAAGAACAATTTGATTTTGCTTCAAATCTGACCCAGAGACAACTGCAATATCCTAGTGGTATTTAACAGCATAGATACACACACTCTTCGAAATATTTATCAGATTTGGTGCTGTGGCAATAAGGACATAAGAAGCAAGTTTAAAAATTTCTTTTTACTTGCACATGCTATCCCATTTGGATTTATAAAACAATAAATTTACACGATCTTTTGGTCAAGATATTGTAAAAAACTTGATCAAATATTTGGTTAATTACAGAAGCAGGGAAGGTGGACAAGCAGCAGTGAGTGATCAACACTAAACAGATACGCATCAAAGAATTAAATACAAACAACATGATAAAGTAACAGAATGAGTTAACCCATTAGGCCTGCCTGACAAAGTCAGGGAATCAGGGTTAGAGGTTTCGGTTTGGCTTTATTGACCTCAAGATTTCATCTTCATAGGAAGCCTTATTTTTTTTAAAATTAATGCTCAATCCAAATGTTCTGTTCTCCCTCTCTGATGCTAGTTGTATTTCTCCTAAATATAGTTCTTCTTTCTCATCTTAGCATTCCAATATTTCTATCTGGTGTGATAAGCTTTTAATATTCTTATATATCATCAAACCCCAAATGTAATCATACCTATCATTGAATTTTAAAACAAATTAAATACAAAGATACTGTTCTTTGTTTTTAAGAAACCAGATAATAAAATTGTATCTTCCTACATGCCTTGTTTCCAAGGAATATAGTTTTTATGCGGGTGCTTCTGTAGGGGTAAGACCCTGCTGTCCACAGGTTTTAATCCCTATTTACCACAAAGGCAGTGCTATGGTGATTGATGTGTTTTCAACAGGCAGTGAAATGCCTAGTTGAGCCTTGTTTACAAAACCTGTGGTTAATGTTAAAGTAATTGCATAGTTGAGATTACACACACAAACACACACACAATAAAAAAAAATACAGGAAGTCCTCCCTTTTGGAAGCTTAAACACAGCAGACTCTACTTGATGTAAACATAAACACTGGTACCATGGTTTCGGACAGCAGACCACCTTCTGTCACAAAACAGAAAATATATCAGAGAAGATACTAGATCACCCAAGATAAAACTTGTGCCTACAATTTTAAATTCAAAAGTAGTTAAAGCATTTTCTCATTTTTATAATGTCAAAAAAACAAGCCAAACCTAATATGTGTTAGTGAAACCTTCTTCATACCCCATACAAACCCAACAAATATTGTTGATCTTGTGATGCACACAGAATGTTGGCTCAATCAACCAGCTTACTCACCATGGCCAATAATCAACAAAGTATAAGTTTCACTTGTCAATTCCTCCCTCAGGTACTATCCTAGACTAAACTATGATTTGGATACTATGATTTGGATACTATAATTTGGATACTGTGATTTGGATACTATAATTTGGATACTGTGATTTGGATACTATGATTTGGATACTATGATTTGGATACTATAATTTGGATACTGTGATTTGGATACTATAATTTGGATACTGTGATTTGGATACTATGATTTGGATACTATGATTTGGAGGTGTCAAGTGAGAATTTTATGTTCTGCATTAGTTAATTTTCAAGTGTTTGGGTTCTTAATGCAAAAGGCTCTTGCATATTGTTTTTAAATGCCTTACCTTTATGTACCCCAGGAGAAAAAAAAATCCAAATTGTCTGGAATCCCGTTACAGTTGCCTGATATTTTCAGTCAATCTGTACAATCTGTATTTATCCATTATCACATAGTTTATCCCACATCACCATGATACACATAGTACTCCATAACAGAAGGCAAACTGAGAATGTGTCACACAATTATTACAAATAACTATTCCAAGAAAATCTTTCCTTCTTCAGAAGCTAGACTGTCCATTAAAACTCCCAAGCATATGAAAGAATGAACTAAATCCTCTGTATCAATAAAACAGCAGATTTCTTCATGTGAAGTTTTAAAAGGTCTAAATGGTTACTGCCATGCAGTATTCAGAATATTTTAATTAGGGTTGACTATCTTCCTGAATTTCACTTATTTCCATTATGTTGTTTATTTGTAATCAAATCATACACATCAGATTTGATTCTTCAGTGTTGACTGTCATTCTTACTCAACACCTTTTGAATGAGTAAACCCACTTCTTCCTCCTTGCACAAACCAGAGAGATCATAATCTGTGGGTAATCCCATATGTACAACCTTGCTATAAGGTATGGGCAACTACTATAGCTATTGTAGAAATTTGATATTAAAAATGGTACTTTTTATTGACTGCACACTACATAAGAACCTATCACAGCAAACATAGGAAATTTCTCAATAATCACTTCTAAGTTCAAAAATGTGTCAATTTTCCTGGGGCAGGAAGTGAATGTGACCTTTGCTGAATCTTTGTAGCAATAAGGCTCTGTTGGCTAAGGCATGATGGTTTCTCTTGAGTATTATTTTCCCCCAGGAACAAAGGTCTGATTATCAGCTCACAATTTCTTCATCTGCTATTAGTGGTGAGGATTGAATTGCCTGACCCAGTTTTTTCAGGTGAAATCTGAAACAGAATGATAACACCAAATTCAACATTTTACTGAACTGATCATATTTTAATCATTTTCAAAGCATACCTTAATTAACACATATACAATTTCTTTATTTTTACATGATATAACCACTGACAAATTTAAAATATGCAACATCACAAAACATAACTCACAAATCACAATTTTAAATTTCGAAATATCTTGAAATGAGTGAAAACAATTGGAAGGGGCACAACAAGGAACAGAAGGTGTATTTTCTTTGAAAGATTAATCTATTTAGGAATGTGTTTGTCAAAGCCAGAATCAAGGAATAAACAATTAATTTGATGGCTTATATTTTAAAATGTAGCCAGTAAAATATAGAATAACTGCTGCTGCATGCACATCTAGGTTTTTATGATAACACAAGAATGGTTACTCAGTGACAAAGCAATTAAAGTAAACAGCCTTGCTGAAGAACAGACCATGGTGCCAAACTAGAATGATCCCACAGAATGATTTGAAATCTTTTATTGACCAGTCTGGAATGTAAACCACTGTGCCATCAAGAATTCTGTCTTAATTAGTGGCCTCTTACAACAAAAAGGATGGTGCACTGGAGATCTTCTCCATCACAGTGTCCCTAGACAGTTCCCAGGCAATGCATTCCTGGTTAACCAGACTCCATGGCTTCATGAACTCTTCTCCACAGAAAAAATCTTGTAAATCGATGAAAGAGCTGGATGAAGAGAATTACAAGGGAAGTAACTGTAAATATCGTACTTAGCAGAGTTGGAATTGCTGACATGATAAAATTGAACATGGCTTAAATGTTTTGAAATTTGTGTCTGGCACTACTTGCATTATTACCAGCAATAATCAGTGCTAGAATTGGAGCATATCTCTTTTGGAAATATTACAGACAACATGTACATTCCAATTTTCATTAAAATTAGATAGCACTTTTAATACATCATTGGCTACATCATGCCAAGGAAATGGTTGTTGTTGTTTTTCCGGGGCTTAACGCCATTTTTTCAGCACATGATAGGCTGTACATGGCGATCAGTATTAATGGTGGAGGAAGAAACCAGGAAATCCGAGGAAAGAACCACCTACCCACAAGAAGCTACTGGCAAACTTTCTCACATATCCACATTTGCCGAATCCTAGACTCGAACCCACACAGAGGTGAAATGGTAGTGATCCGTAATGGACAGCGCTTTAGACCACTCGGGGCCCCTTTTTGTGTTTATTACAAAGCCCCTCTCCTATGCTTTCTAAAGCACATGTCAAAGCAGATAGCTAAGTCATTTGAATCTGGGTATTAACCCTTTCATCACTGCGGACCGCAAAACCGGTCAGGGGGAAGTAAGTACGTAAACACTATGGACCGAGTTTTTGGTCTGGGGTAGTGTTCTTCTTTAACATTATAGTACCCGACTAAATATCTTTCGGGGTACCTCTAATAACTTCCATCTTCTAATGTAGATGTTATATTTGGATGATCTCGTGAGTTTAGCTTGTATACAACTAGAAATAATGAACAAAGTAGGAACTTTTAATGTGTTTTCCGAATGCTGAAATTTTGTATCCAAAATGGCGGCATCTGAAGGAATTTTATAGGAGAGTTTTCGGAGGATTTAAATAATTTCGACCTGGAAAATTTGGATGAAAATTAGACAAGACGTATGGAGAGACAATGGAATGCACTTGTGGGTGACAGTGATGACAATGAAGATGACTTTGAAGGTTTTGAGCCAGAGGAATTGTACGCTCCACGTGTTGTTTTTTTTGGATGATGCCAGAAAACCAAAGAGATTTGTTTCAATTTTCTGACTGAGTTGGACACACCCAAGTGTTAGATAGCTCCAGGAATGCTTCGGAATATTTTCAAATATTCTATTCAGATGAAGTTTTTGGAAAAACTGTCCATTTAACGAACTTAAATGCGATGATCAAATGTGGCAGAGATGATAGATAAAGGTGTGTTGTCGACAGATCTCACATTGGAGATCATTTTGGTTCATTTTATAGAATCTTATATATTATGGACACCATGAAAGAAAGACTTGTGTTGCTACTGTGATTATTCACTAGTACATCTAGGGTCAATTGAACAAGTTTTGATAACTTTCTAAGTTTTCTAAGAGGTAAAAAAATAATTACTTGTATTTTACCTGTTGTGTTACCTATTTGTACCTGCATTTTAACAGTTGTAATAGATAATGCACATTTTATTGAATTAGTCATAAAATTTGATTTTTAACCTTGATTTTGACACTTAACCCTGCCAGATATCTTTAACATTGGCAAAGTTATGTTGTTTCAAAGTCCACAAGTAATAAACTCCAAAGTTACTTAGTGTTGAGGACTGTATGTCTACAAAGTTACTTAGTGATGAAAGGGTTTATAGATTATATGTCTGACAAAAAAAAAATTAGATACAAAATATGGCCTCCACAGTGGTACAGGGTTAACCAATCAAATGCATTATCACCTCATTAATATGCATGAATCTAGCACAACATTCAATTTGTCCAAGATTCTGATGATATAAAACCATATTCCAAGTTTATCTGCAAAATTGACTCCAGAATAAAAGCAACCAAATTTTGACATGAGACCCTGTTTACAACAACTGCATCATGGACCCACAACCATGTTACATCTAAGCCCAGTTGACCTTATGGCCAGATGAACTACAAGCATAAGGCAGGGGTCTAAAACATGCAGCACATGGGCCACATTCAGCCTGCCAAGCCATATCCTGCCATCAGCAAAATGATTGGCATCACAAAGTGTCAGAGATATAACAAAGGTGGTGCCCCCTTGAGTTATCAAAAGTATCCTCATGCCCACAGAGTGGTTTGAGTTTGAGACCAAGGACATTATTACAACAACAATAGACCATTTCATGGAGACTTCAGTGAACTTCATAATTTGCTCAGAATTTTGATCACATGGTGGGTGATCAAATGACCCTGACCAATATCCAATCAATAGCTGGTAGGCAAAAAGTCTGGTCCCCTGCTTAGTATGCTCCCTAGTATAGAATAGGGAAGTGCATACTAAGCAGGGGACCAGACAAGTGGCCAAAACAAGGCGGACAATTCAGCATTAGCATCAACTGTTCCAACTACTTCAGCTTGGTTTATAGAGTTGAAAAATTCCTATTCAACAGCGATGATGCCACATATATTAACAAAATTTAATATTTGAACCATCCTGTCTTGTTTTCTGGATTTTATAACCAAATGAGAGAGTAGCTATGTGCTGTTTTACATATGGACATGTACATGCGAGTAGAGTATGGAAATGGTGTCGATGTTAAAAATTTAATCCCTTTTTTTACCATAACACCGCATTTCATCGAGTTTCTTTTACCAATAAAAGGAATTTTTCATATTAATCCGCAGTATAACAAACCTGTAATAAATTTTTGACCATAAAGCTGCAGTCCCAGGCATTTAGCAGGCAGGTAGTGGGCTTTTCTTATTTTGTTTTAATCTGATACCTCTTAGAAAAACAATGTATGCCATTTTGTTATGTACTGATTGATGCCTACCAGCGTTTGATTGGCTGGAGTATAGTGACTCAAGAGGTTTTTTGAATTGTATGAAATGAGCTATATAGGAATGATCAAGGTAAAAAAAAAATAGATATACATTGTGATCCCACTATAGCAATCTCTGTTATAACACAGTTCAGTCTATAACACTGTCAAGTTCAATGGCTCCCAAATAGGTGTTATAGCAGTCTCACTGTATTAGCAATTATGGAGTTGTAGCATGCTGTCAAACATTTTATCCTCATGTAATGGCCAGACCAGTTTTTGTTTAGTGTATTAATCAATTATTATCATCTTACTTCACTCTACATTTAAAACTGCCAAAACATAAGAGGTCATCTAGAGCCAAATAAATATATAATTTTTAATTCATTAGGACAAGTCAAAAACATCGGCATAGTTTGTACACACTGATCTAACTCCCATAGTTTGTACACAGATCTAACTCCCATAGATTGTACACACTGATTTAATTCCCATAGTTTGTACACACTGATCTAACTCCCATAGTTTGTACACACTGATCTAACTCCCATAGTTTGTACACAGATCTAACTCCCATAGTTTGTACACACTGATCTAACTCCCATAGTTTGTACACACTGATTTAATTCCCATAGTTTGTACACACTGATCTAACTCCCATAGTTTGTACACTGATCTATCTCCCGTCCCCATTTAACTGGAAAAAAAAACAAAGATGACAACTCCACCACCACTTAGGACTGGTTGGCCTCAGGTGTCAGGATAATGTGACTGGGTGGGACATGATGCTACATGACTACAGAAAGATGCCCATGTGCAGACATCACTATAAATTGACACAATGCAGATATCAAAGTGATATGGCTGACATTTTGTTAAAGCAACATTAAAAATCCAAAGTACATTTGAAATTTTAAAACCAAATAAATTCCTTATTGTTTGAATATCCTAATTTTTCCAAAAATAAATCGAATTGTACTGCCTGCCAAAGGACATCATGTGAGTATACATATTGACTGGCTATATGTATGAATGACTGTGTAGCATATAAACTCTACTGTGGTAATGAATATATATATTTGCATACCTAAAAAGGATGGTTCCTGATGTATCACTGAATATATCCTGCAACAAAATGACCTGTTCTGATATGTGACAGTTGATAAATGAAATTGTGGCAGCTCAACTGGCTATGGGTCATTTACTTTCTATAAAGTAATGGCTGGTTAATAATAAAAGTCTATATGGGCTATTAATAACACAAGTCTGAATTGGGCTATTGACAACTTACTTAAAGTTACTCACTGTATATATATATATATAGGTATACCTACATCTATTTCTGTATGCTATCAGAAGCCAGTGTAACAATGCTGTATCTGCAGGAACACATCAATCAGTACATGTATGACCTGAACAATTAGAGTTATCGAACATGAATGACTTAGCATATTTACTTGTATATTAAGGATAATTTAAACATTCTGAATACTTTTGCTGTGCATGTAACATATTTATTTCTTCACACCTGTCACTAAAAATTGAGATTGATTGAGGAAATAATGTTCTGCAAAATGATCTGCAGATATATTCACATACAATAGGGGAATCACAATTATGTTTGGTTTTAAATTCATAATTATAAAAGAGCAAAAACCAACAAGGTTTGTAAAATATAACAAATAATTTATTTCCAAGAATATAAGTAAAAATTTAAACAAGAACTACAGTATTGTGAATGCAATCCCTACCAGGTGCAAAGGTTCTATCACATATCCAAAAGAAAAGAGTATTCCAAATTAATTCCAGGTGTTCTGAATGAATTTTAATTTTGAATTTGATGTGCTAATAGCCTGGAATAGTGTTGATGTGCTAACAGAATTAATGCATCACAAAAACATAAACCATAATGTCTCTAAATGAATTCCCCTAATAGTGATTTAGTTCAAAACTTCTGAAGAACACTTTGTAATGCATAATTTAAACAAATTCTTTCTAAAATAAAATGAACAAAACTAAAATATGCTTCCACTTCAGATATTAAGATATAATAAATAACTCTTACAATTGCAAGGTTCATAATAATCTAAGACACAAAATAGGATCAGGATGACATTCAAAAGTTAATTCCCAATACAGTCAAGGTCAAAAACAAGATGAGATCTATTACTAAAACTGGAGTAAAAAAAAAAAAACGTGGAAAACATTAGGAAGACCAAGAATTTCCAAGGGAAAAGCCAATGTTCTGAACCCAAATCCAAGGAAACACATTTACCTACTAGTCAAGTAAATATAATAATCTTAAAATATATACTACACTCACACAAAAAAAGACATTAATCATGTAGGCCCAAACACTCAACTGTTGGCAAAGGTCAATCACACAGTACAAGTTAAATATACATAACAACAGTAACATAAAACTGTTGGAGGAAAACTGTTCTATTACTGTGCAAAAGTCAAACTATCAATGTATTATTGTACTGTCTGAATGTTTAAAGATACAATTCTCTGTCACATCCTTCAAATATTATGTAGTTTCATCATTAACCCCTTTTCTGGAAGACCACTGTCTGTGACTGGAGAACAGGAAGTGGCTGGCATGATGGAGGCAAGTGCTTATGATGCTTGATACACAGTGGATGACAGGCAATAATTAATCAGTTTTCAATAAAATGAAGAATTGTTCAAAGCTCATTAACATTTATGGAAGTTGGGTCCCACATTTGTTGACTGATGATGAAGAACAAACTGGGTTTGATATCACCAAACTACTACTGCCAAATATGAAAAGATGAGAGATGTTTAAATTAAATTGTCACTGGTGATGAAACATGGATTTACCTTCCTGAGCCTGCCTTAAAAGAAAATAAGAAAATCTGGATTGGAGACAATGATGGAAACCACAAATCACTAGACATGGCTGGAATGTCAAGAGAGTTTATAATCCCAGTTATGCCTGACTGCTAGAGAAGTTTATATAGTAAAAGACTTAGTGTGGTCAAAAGCTAGTGCACAACCAATCCACATACAGGTACCTATATCCAACTAATCTATGACAATGCCCTGGCACATCTGCAATCATGACAGATTCAACTCCAATTGTCTAGCACATAATATCCTTTCATTTTATTCCTGCTCATAATTACTACATACTTGTTTCATATATTTTGTTTTTCTTATGACTGTCCTCAGTGTCAGGTCTTGCCATTGGCTCCACACTAAGTTCCTGGAGAAGAAGCCAACTGACATGTCTGAATGGTCTGTCCACTGTCCCTTTGTTTACATTTATCATAGAAAGATTTGTTCTTCCAAAATATCTTTCCTTTTCATGTGTTTCCTTTCCATTTCTTTTAAAACTAAACTTTGAATTCTATTGTAAGCCCACACCTCTGCAACACACTATCCTTTCTAAATGTCACAGCAAGCCACAGCACAAACGTGGGATTGGCCTGAGGTAGTCGAGATGAAAGAGACACAAACAGGTGTAGGTGTAGGTCAAATGTCAAACAAATAAACAAGGTTCTTTTGTGCTGTCTGAAAAGTAAATGATTCATGCAATGTCAGTACCTTAAGTTATGCATGTGATGAGTGTACATGTATGACCAATGACTCAGCTTTTCCAGAAAAGAGCCTACATAAATAATACCATTAACAAATTGGAATATGGATAATCTTTCCCTTTAAATAATGGAAATCCAGATCTATCCCTTCTTCCATCTACAGACATCACCTGAGAGACACAATTTAATTAGATAATGTATAACAAGACTATGGATGCTAGATTAAAGAAAATAAGATGTTATGACCCCAAAATTTCTTTAAATAGTTTTTGTTTTTTTAATATTTCTTTTTAATTGCATGCAAGCAAAATCATTGTATCAAAAATAGATCATGTACATCCAGTTAATTGTCTGGCCACACCTGTAATTGGATGGGTGCAGGTACAAATCCTACCAGTGGTTCTACCCTGAAAAGCATCCTACCAGTGGTTCTACCCTGATAAGCATCCTACCAGTGGTTCTACCCTGATAAGCATCCTTGGACTAATGCAATTTATTTCATTTGCCTTTGCAATAAGTAACATACTGTGTTGGTCTGCCACAAAACACCAAACTCAATTATATTGGAAAAGGTTATGGCTAAATGATAAATATCTCTGAATTTTTAAAAAAAAAAGTGTTTAGGAAACAGACCAAGAAACTTAATGTGACATTATACATCAATGCAATGCAACAATAGACAGATTACATTATACAAATGAACTTTCCAATAAATGTACCTTTATAGTCAGTTTGATCTACAATGACTGCCCAAAAAATTTCATTTTCTCCAAATTTTGAATGTCTCGACAATAATGATGTAACCTGATTTTGAAGTTATTCTTGGGCATACTTTTATATAATTATTTTCCCCAGAAGTTTTCAAGGTCTTGTTAACACTGTAACCATATACATCAATAATTTGCAATGCAAGCAGTCTGGTGAAAGCACATGTACTACTCCGGTCTGGCCTCTATGTAAAGGTATTGCTTGTGGAGAAAATGACATTAAACCTACAAAAACCAAACCACGAGATTTAACAGATGAATAACCAGGAATGACTGACTGCCATCAGAAGATCACCTGCCATGACTGGCTCCAGCCCTGCTCCAATCCACAAACAGAATATGCATGGTTAGATTAGATAATCTCTGGTACTGACTGCTCCTTTGGAGTAAACAACCAGCTCCATTAAATGTACATAAAAAGAATAATAACAAAGAACACTTATAAACCTGAAATCCAACAACTATGTAATGTACATGCCCCACCACGTCCTTGTAATTCAACTCTGGTATCCTTGAAGCTTTTTTCCTGTCCTGTACTTTCCCCTGTGTTTTCAATTGTATGGTCTATAAATGGGAAACAGACTATACTTAGATAGGTATATGATGGTAGTTAACATTTTGTTCAATGACTTCCTTCCTTTTATAGCATATGACATCCCGCTGTTACACTAGAGAACTCCCAAGTCACAAAGTCTACAGATATCAACCAAGTCTTTTCTTAGTATTCCCTTACTACCCCGTATGTAAAGAAAAAACACATGTATCTTTCATTTTCAAATTAATGATTCCATCATAGATTAACAGAAAAAAAACTACAATAATTCCAACAACTTAGAACCATTCACCTTTTTTGAATGTGTACGGGAAGAAGAGAGGAAGCTCACATATCAGTTATAAAACTTTAACTTCCTGTGCTGAAAGGTAATTTCCACCCAGTTTCACCTCATTTATTTTTTATTATCACAGTAAAAGCAAACCTTAACAATGGGCTGAGCATGCATTACAAAGTTACACTAATACAGATTCTATCCCCCTCAACATCCATCAATTTTTTTCCAATTATATTTTGATAAAAGAGATCATTTCATTCAGGTTATCCATGTGCTATGACAAATACAGACAACTGTCAGTTTGTCTTATTACACATTTGCCATAAATGAGGTTGGTTTTGAATCCAAAATAGTCTGTTGAGAGTTCAAAATATTTTCAAACATATTTTGCAATCATACCTCAAAAATGGATTTTCGAAACAAGGCAAAATAAGTGAGAATATATTATGAGCTAAAATCAAATAAGTTCTAAAAGGAAAAATATTTTATTTTTATTTTCCTATTGTTGTCTGACAATCCCAAAAATATTTCAGACACCTCCCTGCAACAAGAGTCCCACAAAGGGACAGTTGCTCTACTGAGCAAAATGAATATCCATGAAATCAAGATAAGACCAATTCATCCTTTCAAATATCAAGTGTTGAAACCATCTTTGATATTCTGTTTTAGTGAATGGAAGCTTTTTACTACAAATCCCATGCTGATATGACCATCAATAAAGAAGTAGCAATGAAAACATTTCCATGATGGCTTCTGTGGTTGTCATAATTGGACACCAGATGAACTCCTTTTTCATTTAGGACCAAACAGATACTGTAGTATAGGAAATCTTTAAGTGAAAACCCCTTGCTGATTTGACCATCCAAGCTGGAGGACATGCTATTTTCAAAGTGGCCATTGGCGAATGAGGATATGTGAGAAAGCGTGCCAGTAGCTTCTTGTGGGTCGGTGGTTCTTTCTGGTGATTTCCCAGTTTCTTCCTCCACCATTAATGCTGTTTAGCCTATCATGTGCTGCAAAATGGCACTAACCCCCACAACAAGGTGGCTACTGTGGTACCCATATTGGATATCCAAGCAGCACCATTTTCATTTAGGACAAACAAACAAGACCATAGGGTGAATGTGTACCATTTCATTGTAATCTTAAATGTAGTTTAGGAGAAGTGGCAATAATGTGATAAGCTATGGACAGATGATACAGAAAAGGCCATCTCTTTAGCTCCTCTAGTTTGTGAACAGTATAGCTAAAATATGAGCTCCAGGTTTTATAAATGTTGTAACCAGTATGAAGTTTGTTTGGAAGAAACTGTAATCATCAAATTTGTTAAGATGCTCATTATTCTCTTCCAACATTTTCAGGTGCCTACAGGATGGAGACCAGAAATCATGATTCAATAATAACTACCTATGTGCATTTGCTGGTTGTTAGTAATAAGCTTCAAATTTACAGCAAGGTACAAGTTTATCAGACAGATTGCTGAAGTAATTATGTATGGAAAGAAGTAATTATGTATGGAGTGAAGTAATTATGTAGAAAGTGGAGCAGTTATCTACAGTGTGTGTCTCTAACTATAAGGGACCACACGATTTTTGATGTTTTTACCCCATTCCCCTTGTCACACATCATAAAAAGTCAGACCCCACTCAAATATGATGTCACAAATCTCTACCCCCTCTTCTGAAAAAGCCAGGTTTCCTATTTGAAAGTTAACATGTTTCAAATCACCTTATTGTCATTGTAGTATGTATTTAGTGTGGCACTGCATTCTGATCTTGTTTGAGATCAAAATAAAAACATTAAGAATGAAAATTAAGTGGAACTTTTGTTTATTAAAGTTGCAAATTTTGATGTGACATTATATTTCTTTTCCATTCCTTTCATCACATCCATTCCGCCAGGTGTGTGATGTCATTTATGGACAGCTGATAACATCTTGTAGTTTATTAGTGCTGACATGGTTTTTTTCTCAAAGGTATAAAATCAGATCATGAAACCACATATCATTTTCAGCATGTGTAGGGTGAACATTACTGAGTAGGTAAGTAAAATTGCATTTCTACCAACTCAACCAATTTAGCATGAAACCAGGAATGCTCATATTACATTTTAATGACTAAAGCATCTATCAAGTAATGTGAATATTCAGTTTCTATGTGATTCTTCCTGTCTTTAAAACCTATAACTTTCAGATTTTTCTATAAAGAATTTTGTAAAAAGTTTATTTAAAAATAAATTCAGGAGATGATACTAGCCTGGACAATTATTGTAGGACTATTTAAATTAAATGAAAGCAGCAACAAATAAGAACAATCAATTTAGGTATGATTTTCCTCACATTATATTTGGCAATTAAGTCAAAATTGCAAGTGTTATCTCCTAAAAATGCCCAAAATTGTTTTCAAATCTTGTTACTCACTGTAAATCCAGTGTGCTTTCATACTCACTAACCCTATATCTACAGTATGTTTGTGCCCATTAACCCTAAATCCATAGTGCTTTTAAGCTGACCAACCTAATTTAACTAAAACACCATGTGGTGTTCAGTATATATAGCTTAAGTCTTTCATGCTAAGACAGTACATGACAGGAATGGAGATAATTTTTCCCTCTATTTTCATAACTGTTATGTTGCATATTGCTTACTGGCAGGTCTACTAATCCTACTGGCTCTAAAGTGTATGCTTAACTCTAGGTCGTACATTCCAAGTCTCATGTAATATGATGTGAAAGCTTATTTTAACAAATATTTTTTGTGTACTCTCTATCTGACTGATTTACGGCCCTAGTCCATAAAACTTTTCATACTACATATTATTGTTGCTTGAATAGAAGAGGCCTTTGATGAATTGGATTTTAAGGAATCCATATAATCACTGAAAGAAGTTAAGGCTCCTGAATACCATGGAGTTATGGCCCCTAAATACCCACAATGATCTAAGAGTTCTTCTGTTTAAGGCTCAATGGAGCATATTGTAATGTATATGGCCCTTTGCATTGCACCTATTGCTTAAATAGTTTCCTTAACACCCTGTGTGGTCAAGTGGTCTAATGGTCACCTTTAAAAATCACTGACATCTTACTTCTGTCTGTGTGTGTTAAAGCCACTACATTGACCAGCATGGGTATGTGGGAAAGCTTGCAAGGACCTGGGTCAGTGTTACTTCCAATGATTTTTTTTCTGGGTTCTTCCACGATCATAAACTAGCTGCCTTGTATAGCCTATATTGTGCTGAAAAATCATGTTGAATACAGAACAACTAGTTTCTTTTTAAATGAATCTGTACAGATAAGAACACAGAATGTCTATAGTGTTGTAAATAAGTTTAAAAAACAGATCATCAGACCTACCAGATCAATCAAGCAATCAAGTCAAAGGTCTTCTTTTTTGTACTTCCCCAAGCTGATGAACATAGTAACTTAAAGTCCAGTGGTCAGGTAAGCATTGCACAGAGCTGACCACCCACAGAGATATGAAAAATTATACTGCATATATGGTCTCCTTTTTACCTGCTTCTTCAGAAGAAGGACATGTCTGTGCCTTTAAATGAAGTCAGTTAGGTACATGATTAATTAAGGTACTGGATCATGCCTTTGAAAATGATAGTGTAGGCAAGATAAAGAGTATGCAACACACCAGTAATTCAACATTGCTACAATAGTGATGAAAGAAACAAAAGTATGCCTTTGGATATATTGTTAATTGGAATATACACTGTGCAATATTTCTAAAATGATGACAGCAATGTGTATGGCAATCCGAGACATAAAGTAATTACATGTATATGTATGCCACAGTAAACAAGTATCTTCACCTCACAAAGAATTTTGAAATATATGTACACATTTGTCAAGGAAATGTTTAAAGTAGGAAATATTTGTATGAGTGGCAAAAACAAAAAGCTTTCACTTTATTCATGAAATATTTTCCTTACATCTCAAAAGACAATTTTTGGTCAAACTAATGAGTATTCAAATGAAAATGAAGTAATTCTTTAAAGTTTTTTTTTTTTTAGAGGTCTTACACAAATTGATACAGTGAGCAGTGTTGTGGTGGAGGTCCTGTAGAAACACCATAGAGTAGTCAAAACTGACAGATTGCTAAGTGCAACATCTTCAAATAAAGGATTGTAAATACAGTGTATTATGAAATCACCTGCATGGACATTAGTTCTCTATTTTCTTTATGCATTCAGAGGTGAAGTTTTGGCTATATCCTTTTATCTATGTTGTGCTGAAATCATTTGATATTCTTCATCAATTACAAGATTTTCAAATTAGCTGCTGTGGTACACATACCTAGATGTCATTTAGGACATTTTTTGGCATTCCGGACACCATCGAAAGTCCATTCCAGAAGAATAGCAACAACTAGATTTTCAAAATGGCTGCCTCATTGGCCAATTTTTTTCAAACATCTATTTGGCATCATTTTTATCTGAAATCCAATTTGTGAATACCATAAGCATACAACCATCCTTTTAGTAGCAGCAACATTTTCAAAATGACTCCTGTGCTATGACAGCAATAATGGACATCAGATCAACACTATTTTGATTTCTTTATTATATGAAGTCTTTTATTGAAAACCCCATGTTGATATGACCAGCCATTCTCAGGATGCAGTAAAAACAAGACTTGCAAAATTTCCATTGTAGCCGCCTATTGGATATGTTATCATCACCATTTCATTTAGGACCAATTAAATCCTGGCATGAATGTTTGTGTCAAGTTTCAAGGCAATCCTCCAAAAAGCTTTAATAGTAGTGATAACAAACTTGTGTTAATGAACTCATGGGTGGCTAACAGATGACAGACAACAGACCATCATGTAAGCTTTTCTTGATCTGTGATCAGCTAAGCAAAGAAAGCACAGTCTAAATATGATTTATTTACTACTTTACACAACCCTATCTGACTAAAGCAAGACTCTAAACTTAATGTCAAAACTGGTGGTCCCCTTTTGCTGTGATGGGGAAACATCTGATATAGTACTAAGGTCAACAGACAGCTCTGGTGGCATAGTGGTTAAAGCATCCACTTATGATGCAGAAAGGTGAGGCTGAGACATACCATGTCTTATAAAAATTGGTATTATCAGCTGCCTTGCTAGGCGCCCAGCATTAAATCATTAATCACTGCTGCCCCTATATAACTCATAACACTTTTCCTCCCTCATCTCCCGAGCACATCATTTATTTTCACCTTTATACATGAGTTTTTTTTCAGCATGTAGCATGAAATTTATACCTTTATGTAGGTAATTTTATTGAAAACTACTGTGCCAAATTTCAGCCTAATTAAATTAATATAAATAAGGTAATAACAAATTTAACTGCAAGTAAACCCTCTGGAAAAATATGCAAGCCAAGTGCTGTAAGCAAGTCAGGGATTATAACAGACACTGGTAAGACTAACACTGGTCTATTATTAGTGATCTCTGCAAGTATGCTGTAAGGCAGTGGTCCCCAACCTTTTTGTCACTGCCAACTGGTTGATTGAATAATTTTAATTTAATTTCTGATTGAATAATTTTAATTTAATTGTATTTAAACATGCCTTCAAAATAAAATACAGTTACACCAAAAATGAATATAAATAAATATAAATATAAAAGAATATAAAGTTAATATAAGCCCAAGAGAAATACACAACAGTAAATAAAATGGAAATAATTTAATGTACCTTGGGCGGCCCTGTATCATTTGATCCATGGACCGGTACAGGTCAATGGCCCAGGGGTTGGGGACCACTGCTGTAAGGGACTGCATCCCTATTTGGCTCAGGGTTAATGAGTTAAGAAGTTATTGTTAGGACTGGTAGGCCTGGTGTCAGGATAATGTGACTGGGTGGGGCATCATGCTTTGTTTGCAACACGATATCCCCCAGCTTTTGATATCACATCAACTATTGTAGCAATATGACTGAAAACTCGTTAAAGCAACATTAAAATCCAAATCAAACACATGCTGATGTCAACAAGATTTACCCTTGATGAAAACAAAAAAAGAAGACCAGGAAATCTATGCAGAAGTGACAAAGTATTTCAGTTTTCTTTCTTTCCACTTGTTTATTATAATGTACTGCCTTAAAGTGCTATAAGAATTTAAGCATTTCACATTTGAAATATGATGTACATTGTATCACAATATTCTGGCAGTATTTTATTTTTTAAACAGTATGCAAGTAATAAAATGTCTTTAAGTTAAAAACCAATATTTATAGGACCATACATTTAAGACAAAAAGTTTTTTGATGATGGCCACCATACCATCAATGTTAGTACTAATAATATTTATACTAGGTGTTTTAATGAAGACTCAGAATATTCACAACCATATTTTCGATATGCAAAAATGGCTTCTATAGCAACCATGACTTTATTGTCAGATAAGCATTAGTTCATTCATTTCATCTATACACTCAAGTTTTAAAACATTTTTTCAGTGAAACCCCAATGTAATTATGAGCAGTAGTGACAACAAACTATTCAAGATGATGGACATCACGTTAGCATAATTTTCATATTGAACATACATACATACATACATGCATGCATACATACATGCATGCATACATACATACATACATACATACATACATACATACATACATACATACATACATACATACATACGCACGCACGCACGCACGCACGCACGCACGCACACACACACATACATACATACATACACACATAAATACATACATACATACATACATACATACATACATACATACATACACACACACACAAACACACACACACACACACACACACACACACACACATACATACATACATACATACATACATACATACATACATACATACATACATACATACATACATACATACATACATACATACATACATACATACATACATACATATATATATATATATATATATATATATATATATATATATACACACAAGGTCTTTTAGTGAAAACCATCCATTTAGGATGAGATAAAACTTGACAGGACCATCTTGACCATATTGATTTCCTCTAAGTAGTTTTGGAAAAGCATAAACAAAATAACTGGCAACAAAATGGAGACATGATATGGATGGACGAAGGATACAAACCCATCACATACGTTCTTATGGTGTTATACTAATAGAGTTATAAACCAACACTGTTTGGTATTTATAAACACATCAAT
The DNA here is from genome assembly GCA_016746295.1 of Potamilus streckersoni. Taxonomy (NCBI): domain Eukaryota; kingdom Metazoa; phylum Mollusca; class Bivalvia; order Unionida; family Unionidae; genus Potamilus; species Potamilus streckersoni. The sequence goes on from JAEAOA010000761.1 coordinate 967,933, forward strand.
ATATGAAAGCTTATATATGATAATGCAACTGGAATAACTTTGTCTTACCCAGGGACACACCATGGTAGCCAACATACCCTGAGTATTTCAGAAAGACCCATACCCACTCTTTTGTGGTTGTAAGTACAGAATGCTAATCACATAGCCACAACACTTCTGGGAAAGAATCAGGTTGATGTACATTTATTGAATATGTATGCAATGTATTACAAAACAGCAGGTGATTAATGTGTAGGGGAAATTTGGTTTAGCAGTAACTGAATTTAAATTAAATTTTTCATTAAATAAATAATGCATTGGTTTAGAATTTCTGTATGAGCATTTTGTACAGCCACTTATTGCCTCATTTATCATTTCAGTTTAGGTGCAGGTGATCAATGCATGGTTAACCAAGATGGCGTGCAATGCTAATTTCTAGGTAGACTCACTAGCTGCTAGATTTTAACATATGGTGAAAGACATCTGGTTAAAAGCTATGAAATAAAATGTAAGGAAATTATAGATCCAGAGTAACTTACACTGGACATTTGCATAAAAAATGTCATGTCATGTAAACTGCTTGTCTAAAATATTTTTAAAATACATATACAGTGAAGGCAGCACATGGCTGGTAAATAAGATATACCAAACCTGGCACAAAAATTACATCATGTATCAATTTCTACAGCAAGCATCAATTCTCCATATTGTAAAATTAAAATTGTAAGGACTTAATTTCAACAGACTGTATATAATAGTACAACCTGTCTTGAAAGACCACTGCTGTAAGACCAGCTGTCTTGGGAAGCCACATTCTCAATGCATGGATTTATTGATTATATAGCGTTATGACCTGTAATGAGACCATTATTATTTCCCAGAAGGGGTGATCTTTAAAGACAGGTTCTACTGTACAATGTAATAATGACAATTAGTTCTTAAAAACTATCATTTGCATACATTTCCAGAGGTTAATGTTAAGGAGAATAAGTGCATACAAGTGCTATGGTAAAGGTATCCCAATTATATGTACTATATACATTCACTAGTAAGTTGGATCCAACTGCAAAATGCACTGACCCTGATATGCCTCTGAATAATGCACTGACAGATCTGGGTCTATGCAGTTTTTATGTAGCTGTCAGTAGAACAAACAAAATAGAATCTGATCTTCTGTTGTGTGTCACGACAAAGGTTAGGGTCTGTTTTGTTTGAATTTGAGACTGACATATGACACAATATATACAATTTCATTATATTAATTGGCTAACTCTGTTGAAAGCTCTCCACTTTGGAGGTTCATTTTATCTACATGCATGATTCTGCTATTGAAGGACAACTGTTATTCTGTTATTGAAGGACAACTCAGAGGTTCAAGTTGCTTACTCTATAATTCACACAATGAAGAGAAACTTACTTTTTTTGTTCTTTACTTGTATTTGAAATGTATTTTTTAACACTATTGGAAAACTGTGTGCTATCTGAAACTTGAACTCTGCTGAAGATGGCTGCTTCTTTGTACCAAGTAAATGTACTTAAGTCCCGAGAAGAATGCAAAATTTAGCCGTTTTTTTAAAATATAAATGAACTTTCAATGTAGGCATTAATATTTTTTAGCACAAAGTTCAATCAAAAATGTCCTTTTTGGGTGTGTTTTGGATTTTTTTTAATATGTAGCTTTAACAATCTTTTACTCATATCACTACAATGTCTGCTGTGTGGCAGTTTATAGTGATGTCTAGCATTGGGGCATCATGCAGCACATGTACCAGTCACATTATCTTGACACCATGCCCAGCAGTCCTAACACTCACCTCTTAATGAGGTCTAGCAAGGCAGCTGTAAGTACAATTTTTTAAAGTCTTTGGTATGACTTGGCCTAGGTTGAATCCACAATAACCTGTATCCAAGGTGAATGTTCTAACCACTACCGCCAGAGTGTTAATATGTCTGTGTTGTATTTCAAAGTCAGCATCTGAAAGGCCATTTAATGTCTCAAATTTGGAACATGTCAAAAGTTTTTTCAATTTACAGATGTTTCTTTAGTCCCTTATTTCATTATGTTTCTGGAGTAAAAATAAATTGTAAGATTAAAAATATAATCAATTTTATTATATATATAGAAAAGTCTTTATGAGTAAATATTTGTGAACTGTTAGTAGAATAATAGTTTCTCTATATTTTAAATTAACAACAACAAAAATTCTTATGACAGTGATGGATGTATATAAAAAAAATAAAGGAACACAAGAAATTACAGACAATATGGGAACACTTCATATTGGAATGCATTGCTTTTTATCTAATAAAACAAAAATGAAATGTGGTCAGTACTCCATAGCTGACCTGTATTTATGGTAGATATAATATTCCTATAGTTACCTATAACTGGGCAAGATGGGTTCCCCTCAGCAAGTTCTTACCGTCCCAGTTACATAGGAGCATTAACATCTGACCCAAGTGACAAAATCCAGGGCAAATATTGTTAACACAGGTAGCTGTATTATGCACCTGTGGATTATAGGAGTAAGGTAGTTCCTGGTACAGCATAGAATGTAAAGGACAGCATGCAAACAGTCACCTGATCAAGATGCTTTTGTCCTAATTCCTGATGCATGTAGAATCATACCCCTCTCTAAACACTGTGCCTTTCCTGTTGCTCTCTTGAATGTAAGGGAATCACCAAAATCCAACAAACTTAAATCTATTCCTACTTGTCAACTACATTCAAGGTTATTTCTCACTTTGACATAAATGGCCAAGCAGTGTTGCAATATCAAAGCTAGGCTATATTGTAATAGTGCATGACACCTTAAACAGTGCATTAAATATGTACCATATTTTCTATGTAAAACTACATCATACAAATGAAAATCATGTGAAATTTAGCAGCAAGCAAGGTTCAATTTTAATGCATCTTATGGCATTCATGACATAAATGATTCTTGTTTTTACTGAGAGAGCCAATTGTTTTGGATTTTAGAAGTCACTTGACTGCTTATATTTATTATTTATGAGTGGTTACTAAGGTCAATTGTTGTTATTGTAGGGTTTAATGCCATTTTTGAGTGCAAAATTGGCTATAGATGGTGTCCAGTATAAATGGTGGAGGAAGAAATCTGGTAAACCCCTGAAAGAACCAATGACCTATAAGAAGCTACTGGCAAACTTTCTCACATACCCACATTGGCCGAACCCGAGACTCAAACCCAGGCAGACAGAGTTGAGATGGCATTAATATTTAATGGTGAGCACTTCAGACTACTATGCCACTCTAGGCTCCCTAGAAATTACAACATATTCAAAATATTTTACCAAAACCGAGGAATGGCCTTTTATTCAGACACAGACTCATTTACAATCAATAAAATAAATGCTGGACAAGTAAACATTCTAAATATCATGCCTACAGGACATATTGGTAACCAACTGAAAATCTTTCAAAAAATCTTTTGTACCCCAACTGCAGCATCCACATTAAACTATTAATCATTCTGTTGCAACAGATTTTGTACAGCATGTATGCAATTCATACTTGTTTTCCAGACGGATTAATTTATTTCTTTGCTTTTGTACAAATCTGCATATAATATCCAGAAGAAACTATTTCTTCTCATCTTAAAATTGTCTATAAAAACTGTCAATAACCATATAATTAATAATACAATACTGTACAGTATCAAGCTGGACTTGAGGAATAATACTTTTGAAATTCTTTTGTGTGGAGAATCTGAAATAAATATTATGATGACTATAGAGGGAACTGCCTAAATTTTAGGATCTATTTCTGCTTACACTAGTCAATGTTTACTTGTAGCTTTAAGTGCTTGTCATTAAATATACCTACATATTTTCCGTAGCAAGATAAATCACTATGATAATTATGGTCAGACCTTAATTAAGTGGGAGCATGGAGTACCTTAAGTAACAAAAGCAATTAAAATGAATTAGACAATGTTCATAAAAAGAATTTTAAGAATTAATGAAACCAGATGTGTTAACATATGCCATGGATGATCACACCAGGTCTGACAAAAAAAAAAATTGACTGAAAGGCAAAGCTTATGTCAAAAACAGGGGACACAACTTTGCTATTAGTTTTATTGAAATGGTGAGAATAAAGGTTTACCTAGTTGCCCTGTTGTTCATTTGAATCATAAGTTTGTACCAAATTGGTTGTAATTAGAGTACATATTAAATTGATGTTCTTTATTAAATGCATGAAAAACATCAGATCTGCCAATCCTAACACGACCTTCTCAGTATGGCAAACAATATTTGTTTATTAGACCAGTTTTCAAACAGGTGTAACAAAGTATCATGTATTGCTATTGTCAAGCTGGAAAACATGCACTTAAAAGTCAAGAAGTATGATGTAGCAACAGTAAACATGGAATTCATCTAAAAAAGTTTGTAAAGTATATTTGGACCTTAACTGCATGTACCCCAAGTACAATTTACAAACTTCAGGTGAAGTTCAAACCTATGGAGTTCAATGGCTTGCAGTTATCTCTCAACTTGACATGAGCCTTAAAAAAATTAATCTCCTGTCATAACACATAGCCCAAATCCACATAATTATTGCCTTTCCTGCTTTTTTCTCCAAAGAATCTGAATGTTCCTGTTCATTTCATTCAAGGTACTGGACAATTTTTAATAGGTTTAGTGTCTCTTTCATCTTGCAAATGTACAGCTTGTATGGCATGTTAGAAAGTAAGCAACACTTTGAACATGCATTATGAACTAAACTATAAAATATGTGCAGTTTAAAACATACAGGTACTCCTGTAAAGTTAGTCTGGTTCCTGGATCATCTCTAATGAATATAATATGTAACTAGGATCTGAATGAAACACAGACTGGTCAGTATCTGGATTTTATCACAATCACAATTAGTGCTTTCAAGTACTTATGGTCAAGGTCATTCCTGTAAGACAAAGCAAAATGTAAGGGTTGGCAGGTCTTGAGCATGATGGGACAGGAGGGTAATGATGAACATGGGATACAACACCTATTCCTTAGATATAGTGTGTTATACAAAATGTTAATCAAAATTGCTTTTGATTCCTGGTTGCTTTATTATTTGTGGTTTAACACAATATTCTGCAAAGGATAGGCCTTACATGCACCTGTTGTATTTGGTGAAGAACTAGGATGAACTACTTACTGACAGACCCTTGGAAAGCTACAGACAGCTTTCTTGTATACTCTGGTTAGTTTAGTGGAGGCCTGAAACTGCATGGATAATATGTAAAGGCAAGCACCTGCAGACCAATCAGCCACCTGGTATCATATTCGTTCTTGAATAATTTCCACTCAGTTTAGTGTCTAATGTGTGCATGAATACCTAAATGTTCTGAGCTTTCTGAAAGTGCTTTTTCTCTGACCCACAAATGCTAGCTCTATGATTACAAATTCTGTGTACCTTTAGCTTTAAGAAAAAATTATGTTGAAAATCATTTTTTTGACAGTAGTTACAAGAAATGTCAAAGTTTTCTGATATTCAGAAAGTACAAATATTGACTGGGGTTTTTTTAAGGGAACTTTTAACATATTTATCTGCCAATTATCATGCCAGGAAATGACAGCTAAGTACCTTTCTGAAGGGCCTAGAAGATACTGATTATTTTATTAAAAATATTTACACTACAAAGGTAGTATTAAAGCAGAACCTGTCTAGAAAGACCACCTCTTCAGCTAAATAATATTGGACTTGCAAGACAGTTGGTCTCTCATGACAAGTCATAACACTACATAATGAAAATATCCATTCATTGAAAATGTGGTCTGTCAAGACAGTTGGTCTCTCATAGTAGTGTTCTTTCAAGACAGGTTTTACTGTATTACTTTTTACATCCACAACTGGACTCCCTCTTTTCTCACCCAAACTCTAATTTTTTACACACAAAAACTATCCCTTCTATGTTGAAAGGCTACTTAGAACTCTGAATAAGTTACAGATGCAACACTTACATAGTTACATGTGATTCGGGATATACTGCATGTCTGCCTTGCTTGGATACTTGGGAATGACAATTTTCTGATTCAAGGGAATTCTTTCTGAGTAGGAGGTATACAGTAAACACCATGACTTTAACAATTTTTAATCAAGTTGAAGCACTATTTAATATTCTAAGCCAGGCATTTAAATACTTCTAAAGAACAGAGCTCTGTGTAGGATTTTGACAAAGAGTCCAGGACTTTTAACATGCTTAAACTTGAAACTCTGAGTCCAGATGAAAAAAAGAGGCCCTAGATTACACCTATCAATTGCATTAAAAATTTTAATCATATTCAAATTTAAAAGTTTAACTTTCAAATATGACAGGTGCCACATACCTACTTACAGTGTACATTCATGTAGCTACCTAATGTGACAAAGCATAAAGGATGAAAATAAAGCAAAAGATACAATGATGAGTTGAAAAGATCACAAGATTAATGTTGTTTGTATTATTTACTTCAGAATCTTGGTAAAACAGTATGTATAGAGGGTGAATGAAATTTTAATGTAGCTTTAAAAAAATTTCCGTCATAATGCTATTATATCTGAGAATTAGCAGTTTATAGTGAAGTCCAACACCAGGGCATCATGCTGCAGACATGATGTTCCACCCAGCTAAATTATCCTGACACCAGGCCAATCAGTCCTAATATTAACCCTTTCATTTCATCACTACGACAGAAAAACCGGTCATGGAGAAGGAAGTCAGTCGATAAACACTATGGACCAACTTTTTGGTCTAGGGCAGTGTTCTTTTTTAACATTATAGTACCGACTAGATAACTTTTGGGGTACCTCTAATGACTTCCATCTTGTAATATAGATGTCATATTTGGATGATCTCATGAGTTTAGCTTGTATACAACTAGAAATATCAAACAGAGTAGGAACTTTTAACGTGTTTTCCGAATGGTGAAATTTGTATCCAAAATGGAGGAGTTTGAAGAAAGTTCAGAGGAGAGTTATCAGAGGATTTAAATAATTTCGACCTGGTAAATTTGGATGAAAATGAAAGAAGACGTCTGGAGAGACAATGGAATGCACTTGTGGGTGACAGTGATGACAAAGAAGAGGACTTTGAAGGTTTGAACCAGAGGAATTGTATGCTTCATGTGATTTAGTTTCAACGAAGCTGGAAAACCAAAGATATTTGTTTCAGTTTTCTGACAGAGTTGGACCCACCCAAGTGTTTGATGGCTCCAAGCAAACTTCGGAATATTTTCAAATATTCTATTCAGATGTGAAGTTTTTGGAAACATTGTCTGTTTAACGAACTTGAATGTGATGATCAAACGTGGCAGAGGCAATATAGATGTGTGGACAATATTTCACCTTGGATGCAATCAAGACATTTTATATAATTTTAATTATTATGGACACCATGAAAGAAAGACGTGTTGCTACTGTGATTATTCACTAGTACATCTAGGGTCAATTAAACAAGTTTTGAGAACTTTCTAAGTTTTCTAAGAGGTAATAAAATAATTACTTGCATTTTACATGTTGTGTTACCTGTTTGCACCTGTATTTTAACAGTGGTAATAGGTATGCACATTGTAATGAATTGGTCATAAAATTTGATTTTTAACCTTGATTTTGACACCTAATCCAGCCAGATATCTTTAACATTGGTAAAGTTATGCTGTTTCAAAGTCCACAAATCATTTTGCTATACTTATTGTTGAGGACTTTATGCCTATAAAGTTACTTAGTGATGAAAGGGTTAACCTCTTAATGCTGTGCACCTAGTGAGGCAGCTGTCGGTACCATTTTAATAAGTCTTTGGTGTGACTCCGCCAGGGTTCAATCCAGCTACCGCCCACATCCAAGGTGTATGCTCTAACCCCTTGGCCACTGGAGCGGTTTGGTTTTCGAATGAAAATTACTATGCAGAAACCACCACTTTCTAATCAGACGTACAATGACCATGATCTTTTACCTTTTGATCCCAAAATGTACAAGATTCTGTATGTAATCACCCATTTCAAATCTTTGTTCAAGGAACTTAAGATCCATTTTTCTTTGACTGACAATAACCTTGAACGAAAACTCAAAAGTCCTTTTCCTTAAGTACAAGCCCTCCAGAAATAATTGTCATGGTAAATGGTATCCAATGATTTATTATGCAAGAAAAGATGTTTTTCTTCTTTCTCAGTCAGCTTAATCTATGACCTTCTAACCCCAAAATCAATAAGCTTTTATTTTTCTTACCCACAATGTAAGCTATCCCATACCTCAGCTGAAGTTGTTTTTGAGAATTAAAATTCTTTTGCTGAAACCATTTTTTTCTCATATTTCAGTCACCATGACCTTGACCTTTGACCTGATCCCAAAGTCAAAATGCTTCTTTCTTATTCCAAGTCCAAGATATCTAAAAACTATGGCCAAATTTAAAAAATAAATATTATCTGCATACCAATTTTTCTTGGGCACCGATTTGATGGCTTAGTGGTTAGAGCGTCCAACTAAGATGCAGAAAGTTGTAGGTTCCAGGCAAAGTCATACCAAATTGTTAAAGCTACATTAAGACTTCAAAACACACACACACACACACATGTACACACACAAGTTTTCTTGACCTTTGAATCCTCATACAGGATGATCAAGATCTGTCATGCAAAAGTATACTATTTTTTCTTCCGTAAGTGACAGAAAACTTTAATTGGAAAACTTTTGTCCCCAAAATCGATAGGCTTGTTTGTTAACCAAACTACAAGGTATTTACAAAATTTGGTAATGTTAGCTTATGAAGAACTCAATCTACTGTGTGGAACCAGGAAAACAGATCATAGCATGATATGCTCCAATTTGTGGTGGGCCTGTATAAAAATCTATTCCTTGTAATTATATGTATATCACATTTTGTAAGATTTGATACAATTCATATTGATATAAATAATCAAATGGCTACCCATAATGGTTAAACATTAAAAGTAAATTTTATATAGTAAATATTGTTTTAAAGCAATTTTCCAACTCAGTAATGAATGTGTGTATTTAAATGGCAAAAGTATTGACATTTCAGTAAATCATTTCAACTCGGGTAAATAAAACAAATGATTTTGTGGCATGTTATGCGTACTGTTCAAATTCCTAGCAATGACAGTGTCACTATAATAAAACAGTGTCACTAATGTTAAATCTATGCCATTAATTTTAAACAGTGCCACTAATGTTAAAACTGCTACTGAAGTTAAAACTATGCCACTGTTAAAACTATGCCACTAATGTTAAAACTATGCCACTAATGTTAAAACTATGCCACTAATGTTAAAACAGTGCCACTAATGTTAAAACTATGCCACTAATGTTACAACTATGCTACTAATGTTAAAACAGTGCTACTAATGTTAAAACTAATTGTCATTAATGTTAAAAAAGTGTCCGAGATTTATATCCTAATGTCATAATGCATTTTACCATTCTAATCGTAAAACTTAAAATATTTTACAGACAAATGATAAAATGTTCATTGTTTGTATATGCACATGTTAACAAACTGCGTGATTCAGTACTATGCAGCAGGAATATATTTTGAGGGATGTCATAAAAATATGTCAATAACAACAGTTTTGATGAAAAAATTTTAATCTGTTTTGCTTTTGTTAATGACCACAAATGATATTGGATTAGCATCACCTGCACGATTTTTGTACCCTGTGTCAAATTTGCTTAAATTTTGTGGAGTGGTTCTTCTAATACAATGCCTGCATTTAGTGTCAAAAGTTTAATTGATTTATTCAAGAAAAAATCCAAAACTAAAAAAAGTTCTGACAATAATTTACATGTTACTGCTTTGGATCCAGATATTTTAGAATAAATACTGTAGAACATTTGTGATCCTTGCCGGGTTTTCATGTGGAGTAGGTGGTACAACATTCTGGCTTCTGATAAAACCATGTACTACAAGCATAAGATAAAAAAAAAAAATGTATCACCCTGTATCTACGAGACTGTTGTATAGCAACTAAACTAAATTCATTCCCCTTCCCACCTTAACACATTACAGCAGCCTCATAGTTGTTGTCCAAACTGATAAAGAAATATCAAACTCTCCAGATAAATCTATTACTGGTAGTTTTCAACAGTCTGGGAGCCCAAGATTTGGGACAATAAATATAATATTTGTAAGGTTAATTGTAAATACTCTGAAAATAGTCCACAATCTCTGAAGACATTTTTATGTGCAATTTATATATTGAATATTTGCAAAAAAAATTAATTGCATAATGATGTTTCACAGCTGTATTGGGTTTCATGGGACACTGGGAGAGTAGAGATGTCTAAGGTGTTTACCCTTACTAATCACTAACATCTCACCTCAGACCCATGCAGGTTTCTGCTTAACTCATTAACTTCTAGCCTTTACAGGGCAGGAGGTGGTAGCCTACCCCTACAAAAACAAATTCCTGACTTCATGAACAATCATGAATGTTCATGAATGTTCATGAACATACTTGAAATGTTCATGATCAGTTCATCATTTGAGTTCATGAACTAATAGCCATGAACATTCATCACCTAAGTTCATGAACACTTCAAGAAATTTGATGAATCATGTACTTTTGTTCATGAACACAATGATGAACTTTAATGAACTATTATGATATCTTTGAAGTTTCTGAAATGTCATGAATTTGCTTCATGAACAATTCAAGTACTTTGATGCACCATTAAGATATTTCTTAAAAATGTATATGAAATTTATATATCATTATAGTCATAAAATGTTTATGAAAATTAATCATACAAACTTCTCACAATATTAGTGAAATATAAATAAAGGTGAATATTTTTTTTAATTATATGATACTGTATAAATGTTAGAGATCTTTTATTCAATACCTGTGTACTTAACATGAGTAGTTCTAGATTAATATGGAAAAATATTTTTCTGGCCCTCATAAACAAAATTGACTTGCTATAAAAGCTTTCAATGACTTTGTTCTAATGTTTTTGTCCAGTGCTGTCATAAACTGCATATTTTATTGGCTTTGTAACTGGTTGCCAAGTTGCAGTAAAAACCGAAATATGTAAACAACGATTATCCTGATTGGATGACTGTGATATGATTGGGTAAAATATGGCGAGTGATTTCAGCTATTGAGCACAAAGGGTTCGGAACAAGCAGCACTCTCGAACAAAAATTGTGGAATCCCGTGAAATTAACAGATGAGAATATTTTCAATACCATTTCTTTTAAGTACGTAGAAGTGCGGAGGAGTTATGAAGAATATGAAGGAATTGACTTGATAAGAGCAAAATTAGGCGGAAAAGCGTACACAGCGGGATCATCAAAATTATGGTGAGTGTTTCTTTTTCTTCGTCATTCATTATTTTTAGATGGGAATTATATTATAATTTATTGGTTTTTATGTCATCATATAGTTCTAACAAAACTAAAATATCTGGTTTTTGTCAGAACCATTTTAAACTTTCTCTTCGAATTTGTGAAAATCACGAAACATTATACCCCCACCCCCTTTTTCGATCTCAATACCCTACGCGGTACTGCATCGGCGATATGAATTTATATGTTCGTTATCGTTTTATATTTCATGACATCACTATTTATATGATCTGATGTAATTTGGTAAATTAAAACAAAAACAAAAAACTAGTTAATGTGTCAAACTGTACATAATACATGTGCTACTAACGCGCTCAAACTTTAAGCAGCTATATGCAACATCCTGCATCAGAGAGATACATTTTTATAAAAACATTTGACTCCTGTGACTTATAATACATATGGCAAGTCAGCTTAAGTTAAAATACAACTAGTGAACAAATTTCTCCAATAATGTAAATGCGCAGTAAGTTGTGTATTAAGTGTAAGGGATTAAATAATTTTGAGTTGGGTACAGAAATAATGTGCTAAAAGCTGAAGACAATGTTGATCATAGGTTGTCTGTAATTAACTTTATCTTTCTTTCAGATCAGATAGCAGAAAAGGAAAATTATTAGAGGATGAAGTTTATAAGATAAGGAGGAAAATTTGACAACTGGAGGATCTTACAGCCAAGATGGAATAGACATTAAAAAGTGACTGCTGCAGCAATGTTAAATATTCATACAGTAATCAAATGAACAGCTTAAGTTGCTGATGGAGACATTCAGTAGTGACAATAGGTGGAATTTCATTAAATTAAAATTAGTCCCTGACTGTCTTTACAAAAAAGAGTTATCTGACAGGTCAGTTTTGGGGTGGGGATTTATGTCTTCAGGAGAAACATCAGTGGAATTAGCTCCATGACAACCACAGATAAATATGCTTCAACAGTCGATTGAACACAACTGTCTCATTATCTCTTGAACAATTTTCAAAAGAAAAATTACAAAACATACTGAAAGTATTGCTAAGAATAAAAAAGGAATATCACTTAATGACAGTTTACGTGTTCTTTGTTGCATATTAAAAAATTATCTGAAATTAAAGTTTTTTAAGATAGTATATTGCATTTTATACTCTTTTAACCCCCCACATCTAAGGTTATTTTGATTCAGGATGAAATGGGTATTTGTAAGTTTGTCACACAATCAATTTTTGTTAGGAACTGTTCATGAAGTCATGAAAAATGAGGAACATTGTTCATCATAGTTCATGAATATGTTCATTAACTGTGATGGATGATGATGAACCAGTAAGTGAACTTTTATGAACTGTTCATGAATTCAGTTCATGAATAGTTCATGAACGTTCAAGAACAGTTTGTAAAGTTATGGTTCATGAACGTTCATGAATTCATTTAATTTCATCATTGACAGAATTGACCATTTTCAGTTCATGCACATTCATGAATGGTTCATGAACCTTTTGATGAACTTTCAGGGATGGTTCATGAACAGGTACATGAATCATTCAAGAACGGTTCATGCACGTTCATGAATAGTTCATGATGATTTCGTAGGGGTACTTCTGAGATTTGTTGCTTTAAGGTCATGTGCAACACAATCAAGTGGGAGGTATTAATGAAGGGTGGACAGATGTATCTTTATGATGATACTGAATAATATAAATGTTCTAGCTGCACTACAAAATATAGAGGGAAAAACATCACTTTTTGGACCAGAGTTTTTTCCAGCCGAAATTCAACCGAGGTCGTGATCCGGTTTTGTGTCCGGATTTTAACCTTTTTGGCCTCAGATCTAAGACAGACCAGTCTGAACTGCTCACAGATATGTGAACCTTTGCAAAAAAGTAGGATAAGATTTGCATTTAGAATGAAGAGTGGTCTCAACATGAAAATGATGGGTTAGTTAAGGAAAAATAAACCTCTAATTTTTACCCTTCTGCTCATGCTAACGCAAAAGAGCCAAAGAAAATTGACGTTTAAAACACAAATAGGCATTAAATTAACTGAAAATGTCTTATAAGTCTATGTCCAGTATTCGGTTGTATTCAGAAATATCTCCCAAATTCTATTTCCTACTCGCATTTCTGGTGAAAACAACAAAAAACTCCAGGGGTTAATGGGATAAGCCAACATGGTTATGTGAGAATTTAACTTGACAGTAGCTTCCCATGGTGCCTAGGGTACTTCCTCCACCAGCTTTACAGGCTGCCATGTATAGACCATCATTTGCTGAAATATTGTCATTAAACCTCAAAAACACTAAATTAATGGCACATCAGCACAATCCAGAGTATATATATATATATATATATATATATACAACAAAACAAATGCTACATTTAACAGCAAGATATAGCAAAATCCTCTAAAAATGGACAGGAAGACGAAACAAATCAAATAAAAATGAATGTTAATATAGAAGACACGAGATACAAGGAAAAGAAGCAACACAAACCTAAAGAAAACACATTTAAAAAAAAACAAAAGAAAAAAAGGCAAAAGTCAACAAAATGAGAATGCCAAAAATCTGTTTCGGTCCAAACAAACATCTAATGGTCTGAAGATGGCTCCAAAATAAAGAGTTATGTTCATATCACTGATATCCAACAAGGAGATAATATTTGATGCAATACCCACACGTGATAATAAGCATCTGAAATGGCATGCTTTTTCATCAAAGCATGCACAAATCATCCACTTTATTTTCAGTGGTGAAGTCACTGCATCCCATTTCTGATCACAAGTGGGAAGATGGCTGCTAAAATCAGCACACTTCATAATTTGTTCAGAGCATGCACTTCTGGTATATTGTTACCATTTCACTTTGTGGCCTAATTTAGGCTTTTAAAATCAATATTATACCTGGTATATTATGTTCAACCATAAAGGAATGTGAATGAATCTCAAAAATGGAGTCCCCTACATCAACAGATAATGATAACACTTGTAGCATATACTGTACAAACACACAATCTACACTTGTTATGACCATCACATTGTCCATTTTCCATCTACAGATTAGACTGTCTATTTTCCATCGACAGACATGACTGTTATTTTTCCATGGCGATTTCACTGTCCAGCTTCCTTGGACACATTTAATTGCAGAAGGAAATGGACAATACATGATAGCCTTGAAATTCTGGAAGATGACCATGCTATAAGCCTGGAAATAAAGTTAAGTGTATACACTGCACAGTCAAATGTTGGTCTTTTTCCATGGAAATGAAGGTTAGGTGTTTATACACAGCATGGTCATATGTTGGTCTTTTTCTATGGAAAAAAAAGGTTAAGTGTTTATACACAGTATGGTCATATTTTGGTCTTTTTCCATGGAAATGAAGGTTAGGTGTTTATACACAGCATGGTCACATGTTGGTCTTTTTCCATGGAACATGGGTAAGCAGCACAAATTTTATTTATTTGTATCAAGGTTTTGGTTTAATATTCTTATTTCTGAGGCTGGGGAATGTATGGAGGTACAATAGTGGTGCCAACAACACATTGACCCTATTACAAATGGATGGCTGAGACCCCATGGATGTGCAAAAGGTAGAGTGATGCACATTGGACTATTTTGGGCATGGGCTTTAAGAATTTTGTAGAGCACAGATAAACCAGAGAGAGAAATAAGATGTGACAACTAGGAGTAAAATAATTTTAAAATGTATCACTGCATCAATAACTTTTGCCACTGCCATGCAAACATCAGTACTAAATGTGACGAATCAATTCAAAACCATATTTACTTCATGAAAGTTAATCTTTAAGTCATTAATAATTGTTAATGGTATATAATAATTATTGATTTTTATTGTAGGTTGTGAATAATGTTATACATTCTAATGGGCCATAGGTGTGTCATTTCCCACTTTGCTGAGAAAAGCATCAAAAAGCCATTAAGGCCAGGCCAGCTCATAATGAGACTTATTAAATGTATATGGCTTCAACATTCCACCTACTATCCCATCTGTAAAAGTCAGTAACCCTACAGCCACCAATAAATCTCTGGAAAACATATTTTAAAAGGACAAAAGAAAATAATATAGTACTTAATCCATTAGTAGCCTATAAGAAGGATATATTCTTACTTGCTTGAACAGTTTCTTTGGACACTTACTGTATGTAATGAATGTTTTATCAAGTGCTCAAGTAACTCATGAAATTACTGACTTGTTTAAATATCTGCTTTACCTGAAAAGAGGTGCATCACAGCCATTTTGAGTCAGTTCCAGACCAGGTTCTCATTTTATCTTTATTATTCACTCATCCACCAACAATTTTATAAAAAAGTGCCACTGTTTTTTAATAGGTTTTCTTTTCAAATTAATAGTTCATTGATTAAATGACAGGTTGTGTATTTGCCCAACCTGATCATCATTAATTCATCCTAGATAAATTAAATCATCACTGCCAATTATTAGGTGTGCCTTCAGCCTTGAAAATGTGTTACATATGAGACTATTAAAGACTTTGTTATGCATCTTGGCATACTATCACTAACCTTGAATGTTTAGACTTGTGTTGTTTTTAAATGATGACTACAGTAATTGCAACCAAAGTTTTATTGCTTTTTATAGCTTTGGCTGTTGCTTTTTTATTGCTTTTAATAACATGCTACTGCTTTTTTTAATGCTTTTAACAACTTTGGCTTTTGCTTTATTACTGCTTTTTTGGCTATTGCTGTGATATTATTTTAATAACTGGCTTTTGCTTATTGCTTTTAAGAACTTTGGCTATTGCTTGCTTATTGCTTTTAATAACTTTGTCTATTGCTTGCTTATTGCTTTTAATAACTTTGGCTATTGCTTTTTTAATGCTTTTTTGCAGGTTTGTAGGTATGGATGGACATGTACTAAAAATGGGGGTCCAATGTCTATATATTTTTCTTTACAAAAATGGGAAACAAGGGGACAAGATATGGGGACAACAGAAAAAAGAGACGGGCGACTCATAAATCCCCCCAGCTGAGGTGCAACACTGTGGCTGAATGAGATGACAATATAATGTTTAATATGTCTGTAACTGATTATCATTTCCATTCTGCCTGCATCCTGACTGCATATTTTATTTAAATCAAATACTCTTTAATAATACAGTTCTTTCAGAGTGTAAACATGGGGACAACTTTGGACTGAATGTTTAAAACCTAAAATGTGTTTCATTGTTTGAACATTTTTTAAAAAAATGTTTTTCATTTAATTTACTGGAAAAAAAAATACACAAATATGATAACCATTCTACAGTCCTGGTGATTGATAGTATGGATTAGTTGTATATGGATTGACTGGTTAGAAACTAGTACCTTTACCAGCACAAAATATATAGCTCAAATACTGTACTGTGCTTAAATACAATAAGTGCTTAAATACAATAAGGTTTTATTATTTCCCCAGTTTGGTGATAAACATTTATAAAAATAATAATTCAGTGTTTCTTCTATGATAGAAGCCCTTATCAATGAAAGAAAGTATGAAGTGGGCACATCATTGCATAACCTTTTGCATTTGTAATCTTTGTACATAGGCTCACATGGTCTAAACAAGAACATAAGAATGAGAAATTTGAAATAATGCCACAAAATTCAGGTCTAAAATTATCCAAATACACAAATATCTTGTGCAAAATATTTACAATCCCTAACTTTTGTTTCCTTCAAATTTCTGACCACTTTCTTGTAAATGGAATGGAGGGAAGGGATTTCCCCTTGCCCCATCACTTTAAAGCTAAAACAGGCCATGTGCTGATCAGGGAAAATAAGTAGCAAAGTACCCACTTCTAATTGTGCAACATGAGAAGCCTGAGACCAGTTTAAACTGTATTTAAATATGAATGGCACTGTGTAGGAGTATTTATAAATAGAATATCTCCTGTTCAAAATATAAACTGAAATCTTACACTTGTCACATTGACTTTTCTTGATGAATGATGTCAGTAGGAGAACTTAGTAAAAAGCAGCATTCTTCAAACCCTCAACCATAACTTGATTTGCACAATGCTAGCTCAGACTGAATGCATTTAAGTTTTAGACAGCATATGAACAAGGCAAGTTTAAAGTGCAGTTTTAAAGCATATGAAAAAGACTTTGAAATGCTGTTCTACTGCAGATAAAAACAACTAGTTTGAATTGCTGTTCTATAACACATGATAAAGTCTAATTTGAATTGCTGTTCTATAACTGATGATAAAGTCTAATTTGAATTGCTGTTCTATAACTGATGATAAAGTCTAATTTGAATTGCTGTTCTATAACTGATGATAAAGTCTAATTTGAATTGCTGTTCTATAACTGATGATAAAGTCTAATTTGAATTGCTGTTCTATAACTGATGATAAAGTCTAATTTGAATTGCTGTTCTATAACTGATGATAAAGACTAATTTGAATTGCTGTTCTATAACTGATGATAAAGTCTAATTTGAATTGCTGTTCTATAACTGATGATAAGGTCTAATTTGAATTGCTGTTCTATAACTGATGATAAAGACTAATTTGAATTGCTGTTCTATAACACATGATAATGTCTAATTTGATTTGCTGTTCTATAACACATGATAAAGACTAATTTGAATTGCTGTTCTATAACTGATGATAAAGACTAATTTGAATTGCTGTTCTATAACACATGATAAAGTCTCATTTGAATTGTTGTTCTATAACACATGATAAAGACTAATTTGAATTGCTGTTCTATAACACATGATAAAGTCTAATTTGAATTGCTGTTCTATAACACATGATAATGACTAATTTGAATTGCTGTTCTATAACTGATGATAAAGACTAATTTGAATTGCTGTTCTATAACACATGA
The DNA here is from genome assembly GCA_016746295.1 of Potamilus streckersoni. Lineage (NCBI taxonomy): Eukaryota > Metazoa > Mollusca > Bivalvia > Unionida > Unionidae > Potamilus > Potamilus streckersoni. The sequence continues at coordinate 986,087 of JAEAOA010000761.1, forward strand.
TAAAGACTAATTTGAATTGCTGTTCTATAACTGATGATAAAGACTAGTGTGAATTGCAGTTTTATAGCAGATGAAATCTAAATTACTGTTCTATATAGCAGATGAAAACAACTTGTTTGAATTGCTGTTCTATAACAGATGATAAAGACTAGTTTGAAATAATGTTCTATAGCAGAATGGCAGATGAACAAGAATATTTTGAGTTTCTCTTCTGTAACACATTTCATCAAAAGAACAAGACTAGGTAGAATTGCTGTTCTATAACAAGTGAAAACTAGTTTGAACTGAAGTTCTACGGCATATGATCAAGTAGAGGCAGACCAAAATTTTGTTTCGGTTTTAGTTTCAGTTTCAGCACCAAAAATTGGTAAATGGCCTCTTTCGGCAAAGTTTATTTTTCGGCCAAAGCCGAAAAGTTAGCTTTCAATTTCAGCCGAAAATGATATTGTCTTGATCATCAGGTAAAGATCTATTTTAATTTTCAGAATGCAACGCTAGAGCTGCATCTATTACCCTGCTTGTAGACCAGTCAGTTGGTGCTAGGCAATTCTAGGCACCAAGATACAAATAAACACAAGTGCGCACCAACAGCTGCAGCTCGCTAGCGACATTACCACAAACATTGTTGGCTAATAACTGGTCAACAGTCTGCAGCTTGTAGACTCTGTCCTAGGAAGAACAACTAGTTTTGGCAGGAAGAAAACAACTCACAAAATGTCTCTGTTCCCATCCCGTCTGCTTGCCTTGGCTTATGTGTTGCATTTCAGTCTATTCAATACCCAGATTTCGAAGTCTGACAATATTGATAATTTCAGTTAGTTAAACTGTAGAGAAATAATCTGTGCAAATTAAGAAATTGAAGTTAATAATAAATGATTTCGTTAATCACTGCAAAGAATGTAAAAAAATGCAGTGTGGGATTACTTCATAAAAATTTAATCTGATGCAAGCATGGCGCAGTGCAAAGAATGCAACTGTTATCAATTGGCAGTGATAAATCAAGACTTCAGACAGTTTCAGGCTTCAAAGTTCATCTGGCCAGCTGCCACTAGGAGCTCCATGGTAGATATTTCAAGTGATCCATTAACAACGGAGCAGAGCCTGAATAAAAAAAAGTTGATGATGGAAGAGAAGAAGACTAAACATTCACTACAAAATTTTGTGCAGACGACCTTGACATTAGTGGTAGAGATCAGAATGGTCTGACCTGAGGACCATGTTGCAGTTCAGTGAATTGGTAAGTGTATCATGGACTTGATAGTTGTTGACATGCTACCCTACACAACTGTTGAAGGTGAGACAATCAAAAGACTGAACATTGGTGATCCAAACAGCATCATCACTATAAAGGAAAAAGTGAAAAATACTGTGGCACAATGCTGTTGTCTGCCACTTATGACAAGGTCATGAAACACATGAAAAAAAAAACTGTTGCAGGAAGCCAATTGGCTATCATTTACTACAGATGGATGGAGCAATCCAACAAAATCATGTTCTTTACCAAGCTTCACAGGTCATTTCATTCATGATGCTGTGCAGTGTAAGGTTATTTTGAGTGCGATGGTGCTGGAAAGATCATGACGGAAATTATCTTGCATGGAAACTTGGTGAAGCCATTGAAAAAATGGGATATTGCGGAGAAGCTTCACGTTGAAGTGTCTGACAATGCCGACATGAAAATGGCAATGACAGTAGAAGGCATATGATATTGGCTGCATGTCCCACACATATGCAGTTGGTTCTTCATGATGCCTTGTTCATGCAGACATCAGTAGGAGCTCTCGTCAAGAAGGCTGGCAAGATTGTTATTCACTTTAAGCATAATGAACAGGCGTGCCATCATCTTGTGGAACACCAGCAAACAGTTAAATCCCCAGAACATTCCTTACTGCAACAAGTTGAGCCTAGATGGAATAGTGCATATCTTATGCTGGAGCAGCTAGTGGAACAGCACAACGTGATTAATCTGTACAGCTGTGCAGTGTTGCAAAATCAACAGTCTTTCAATTGCAGAGTGGGAACTGGCTGGAAGAGTTGTTAATATTCTTAAACCATTGTACCTTGCAACACCTGTTTCAAATTTGAAGAACATGCTCAATACTACAGCAACAGACCATGGCCTGAAGCAAATGATATTGGAGATGCATGATGCAATGACATGTTGATTCTGTCAAATCAGTTTTTTGGCACCTTTCCTTGCTGCAACGCTGCTTGACCCATGTTTCAAGGATAAATAATTCAATGTGCCAGAGGCAGCAGCAGCGAAGACAATTGGTTCTGGACTTTCTGCACTCAGTCCATGAATCCATTATGAACAATGTGACTGCAACATTTGTAGCTAAAATTGAGTGTTGAGCAAGAACTTGAGAGCAATGAGACTTCTGAATGAAATGCTCAAGAGGAGGCTGATTTGTGGGCTGCACATGATAGACAACCTGCTTACGTGAACCCACCCCAGAATGATGACAAACTGTTGCTGTACTTCCATATGAACAGAAGTTGATCAATTATTTAAAGTAACCGGATCTGCATCGAACTACCATGGACTCATAATGGCACTGCAGTCAGCACCTACTTCTGGAAACTGCTGATCGCAAATACTTGTCTGCGCCGCCTACCAGAGTGGCCAGTGAACAGCTGTTTAGTGCAGCAGGACAGTTGTATGCGGACCTGCTGGGCGAGAATGTGGAAAAACAGTTGTTTCTGAACTACAACATTCATTTGTTTGGATATAATTACTAAGTGTAACACTAAAAGATGACATGTAGCGAAATCCTCTTACTGCAGGCTCTGAATGACTACTTTTAGATTTGTAGTATTGCATCATGACCTAGGTCTATTTAATAAATCTTTTCGGCAACTTCAGTTAATCTTTCACTTTCGGCTGAAGGTGTAGTAAAGCTTTTGTTTTCAGCTTAAAGTAAATTTATATCTTTCTGCTGAAAGTCAATTTATAACTTTCGATCTGGTTTCATTTTCGACCAAAACAAGTAATTTAGTTTCATTTGGCCTCTATGAGCAAGACAAGTTTGAATTCATCTTCTGTAGAAAAAAAAGACTTGTTTTAACTCTTGTAACATGTAAAAACCAGGTCTATTGCTGTTCTGTATTAATGAACAGGTTTCCATTGCTATTCTAAAGTAGATGAACACGACTAGTTTCAACTGTTGTTCTTTTTGATTGGAAGACTAAAAATTTATCCAAGATGGAAATAATTGTTTTTTGTTCAGTTAACATTTTGTGAAATTCTTTTTATTTATTTGAGTGCTTTTGCAGTATCAACTCACTGGTTAACAAATCAAAGCAGCAGGTAGCCCCACCGGAACATGCCAGATAATGTTTCTTGATAGCAAAAGCTCATTATACAGAGAAGTAAACTATGAGCACCTGTCTGGCTATAACATATAATGGTGCTCAACAAAACTGGTAAACGAAGAATAAATCCAGACATAAATCAATTCCTAATTTAAAACCTGCTATGGAGTTCTGTAATGAATATTTTCAATAAAGAAAATTAAGTTTGTAAGATAACTGCTCAAAACTGTTGCAGGATATCAGCCTGAGAAATTAATACAAAATATTTGTCTCAGATGTCAATATACTGAATTGGGCAGAGTTGATAGTAGCCTGAAACATTAATATAAACTATTAGCCTGAGCTGTTAATTTGTGTGCTGTATTAGGCTACGTTGTTAATACACTGAATTATTCTAAAATTAGCTGGTAATACAATGCATTAGCCAGGGTTCTTGACACATTCTACTAGCTGATTCGGTTGATACACTCAGTTATTACTCCAGCATAATGCATTAGCTTGAGGCTTCATACACTATGCTGAGATGTCCATACAGAATATGAGCTATTCTTCCTTTTGCTATTCAGAAATTTAATGATACACATCAAAAACAGACCTGACCTGAGCTAATTGGCTGACAACATCCTGTTGATTACAACTGCCAGTTGAAATTGATGAGTAGTGACTATTTCCTTTCTTGAGATTTCCATATTAAGTATATTGATAATCAGGTTCTAAAATTACAAGTTACTTTGTCTCATCCTGCAAACAAACGAATGCAAGTAGGATTAAAAAATGTTAAAACAATAAATTTAAACAAAAACAATAAATTTAAAACAAAATTTAATAAAATATACATGTCTGAGAAGGGTCTACGAGCCAGATACAAACCTTTAACATAATGTTAAACCTCAATTTCTCTGCATGGATCTTAATAGACAATATATTTCATAATAATCCATTCTGGCATATTTTGTTACATGTTTTATTTGCTGTGATGGAAATTCGTGTCGAATAATAATTTATAGTTGTGTTATGTGTCTAGGCTCATACAAAAGTAACAAAGAAAGGAGAGAAGCCAAGAATCATTGTAAAACTTAACAAAATGATTTATTCCCTAAAAAACAAGGTAAAATATGAAAAAGGGCTTATGGTTTGTGAATCTAGTCCAAAACTTATCTTAGAATTAAAAAATATAAGTCCTATCACTAAAAAGTCATAAGTGAATCACAGTTTGAATCCGGATCAAGTTCCAAGATGGAAGGTAATGACATCTTCTATAGCCTATTTTGGTTTGTCATGTCAACAGTTCCTTGTTGAAATACCAAGAATAAGTATTTTCCAGGACAAATAAATGATTTTAAAAAAAAATCATTTCAAACTGGGAACAAAAGAAATACCTTTGAGCCTGAAGGTATGAATTATGACTGACTACAAATCACTATGCTACATCAGTTTTAACCCTTAACTGAAACACAAAACCTGATCACCTGATATGTCACATGATCACTTCCTTTCAAGCAGTAGTAACATATGCCAGCTGTCATGTCCGCCATGCACAAATTTGATTGTACTGAACAATCTTGCTATAAAGCTGAAAGGTGCTCTGAATCTATGTCAGGAAAAGATACAAAGCTTCAACCTACTGTTTATCAGGTCCAAATAAACAAAATTGTCCAGACAACTGTCTAATCAAGTAAATAAAGTTATCATTACAATAACATGTAATGAAATAAAAATAAAAGAATAAAGAATTTAAAACTAACACTCAATTACATTTAGGTATCAGTGGCCCTAATATACATGTACAAAAATTCAACACTGTAGCACTGTCATTATATGTATGTGCAACATAGTTAACTTGTGATGGAGATAATAAATGCAACAATATATTTCATTTATCATTGATAAACCAAGTACTGAATATTTGCATGAAGAAAAAAAGAGTAGTTTCTTTATCTGACTTCAAACACCAGCTGTTAATGAACACTTTTTGCCATTACAAAATTTGACCTATAAACACATGTATGCATCTCTCTCTTTTTTTTATCTTTATATATATATATATATATATATATATATATATATATATATATATATATATATATATATATATATATATATATGTGTGTGTGTGTGTGTGTGTATGGGGAATAATACTCCTTTCAAGTGCACTGGATTCAGCAAGGAATTAAATGTCAGGGATTGATTAAGATAAATGCTATAAACTGACAAGGAACAGTGCAAAACTAGCATCTAACTAGCCTGAGCAGTTTAAACTCTTAATGGGTCTATTTCAAAGGCATATACAAAACACAGACAAGACAAACAAATAAAACAGAAAAACTGTGGTGTTTGCAAATGCAAAACTTTACATGTTTGTTTATACAGGAATTAAAACTCCAAATGTATTTTGTTTCAAATAGTTTATACCATAAACACACACACACACACACACACATCACAAATCACAAATTACCACCAAACTATGACCTCTGCTGGAGCCACATATCAAATTTTGTATACAGCCTGATGTGCAGATACAAGCTAGTGACTTCAGCTAAGGAAGCCAAGGGGACTAGCAATATAGCAATTTAAGAGGCAGAGGGGATCTGTGACCTTCTTTGTGTCTTTGTTTAATGAAGGCCAAAAATAATCAGTCATGGGATGAACCTTACTTAACTCTCAACCATACATGAAGATTTGAGATATGAAGAAAGAGAATCAAATGCACAAGCTATCAGGTAAAGACTGAACAATACCAAACAGTAACTTGGACCTGAGCTGATTACTGTTGTTTCTGAGTGATAAAAGGGCATTTATGATATTTTTTAGTCACATTTTTTCATTTTCAATCCAAATCTTAATACTAGTTGAAATAATTCTTGTGTTGTCTAGATGTTTATGCCAATGCACCTAACCTTCTTCCATTTTTATTCATGTAACAAGAGTGACAATTATCAAGGAAAACATGTAATGTTCTTGTTATTTTGCAAATTATTAACAACAAAAAAAAAGGAAAAAAAATGAAGAAGCTATTATATTTTGGGAAACATCTACTGTGTCTTTTACCCTGAAAATTCTGCAGACTTTCACTGTGACTTACTCAGAAGCAAACATCATTATACAGTTATCAGTGGCAGCTTTTGGCACATTTGTTTACAATCTTTTAAGTCAATTCAGTTGAAGATTACATTAAAAGTTGGAACATAACTGTCAAAATGTTTCACCACCCAACATAAATGTCTCAACATCTGCATGAGTAGAGAAATCTTGAAGAAACTCAGACATCTGACATCTTGCTCTCTTTATCCAATACCACTGATCCTTTATAATATTCTTGAAATGAAAGACATTTCATTCCCACATAAATCCATTCTAGTATGGGTCCAAAACAAACACAAGCACAGGAAGACTGGGCCCCCAAATGTCAGCCTACCTGGAATTCCCCTAACAATCTGAATCTAAGTCCAATTCATTGTAACAAAGCAACAGTTGAGAAAATATTCCTTGGGATTAGTGTCAAGGGCAAAGGATTGTTCTGAATCAATTAAGACACTGGCTAAACATTTACCTTAAATTTTTCAAATACCAGAGTAATCTGTACTGTAAATTTAACACATCATATGAGCTCTAAACCATGCACAAAGCCACCTCTTGTTAATTGGAAAACTTCAGTTTTTACCATGTCTGTTAAAGTCAATGTCAAGTAATAGTCACAGCAGAGGAATCCCAATCACCAGCTTTAATAAGCACAACAAGGCCTCAGTGATACATAATGGAGGTACATGTAGTGTTTTACCATTATAGACATCAATGTTATCAACAAATGGAAGACAACAAAGAATAATTTCATTTATTTCATAAGATAAAGTCTGAACAAACAACAAAATTAGATTATCAGACAGTACTTGTGTTTATTATTTTGTGAAAATGGATTGATTTAGTTTTTAATATCAAAATTTAGGTTCAAAAGATTTGTTAAGACAAATACCAAATATAAAACAGAAAAAATGGTTAACTTCAAAAGCACAAACTATTATTTATACAGCAAATAATAAACAGATCAAACTGATTCTTGATTAACTCAAATAACCAAGATCAGGGGGCTCGGAGTGGCCAAGTGGTCTAAAGCGCTCTCAGGGATCACTGCCATCTCACCCCTGTCTGCGCAAGTTTGAGTCTAAAATTCAGCAAATATGGATATGCAAGAAAGCTTGCCAGTAGCTTCTCGTGGGTCTGTGGTTCTTTCCACAGATTTTTTCCCAGTTTCTTCTTTCAGCATTATTACTGGCCACCAAGTTTAGCCTATTGTGTGCTGAAAAATGGCATTAAACCCAACAATAACAACAAGATCCTGATCAGTGAAGAAATACTGAGCTTGGTATATATATATATAGTTGTATTTTCTTGATTTCAAAGAATTTTCCATACTTTTTTAGAATCAATAATCAGGAGACAGCTGTTACATGGCATATCAGCTGGTTAATTTTATGGCGCTGGGATTTCACAAGTAATGCAGCCCGAGCCCCACTGCCAGCAACAGTACAGTCCAAAGAATGTGACAATCCAATGCCTATGTTGGGTTCCAATGGCCTAATCAGTCTTTGCAATATAAAACAAATGAGAAGACAGCAAGCACTATCAATTTCTCAGGATGATGGCATTGAGTACAGGGTGGAGAAAAAAGGATATCTGTTCTCAGCTGAAGACACTATTATTTCTCAAGATGATGGTACTGTGTACACAGTGGAGACAGGAAGATATCTATTCTCGAATGAAGACACCATTATCTATTTCTCAGTAAGGGGACTGTGCACAGGGTGGAGAAAGGAGGATATATGTTGTCAACTGAAGACACCAACATCTATTTCTCAGGATGATAGCACTGTGCACAGGGTGGTGGAAGCTGGATATCTGTTGTTGACTGATGACACCATAATCTATATTTCAAAATGCTGATACCTTACACAAAGTGGAGGAGGCAAGATATTTATTGGTAGCTGCAAACAGATTCTTTCACTATGTGGGTGTTCTTCCTTTTACCACAACTGCTTCTATTAGACATCAGCAGCATAGCCTGTAACAGGTAAACAGTGACACATGAAACAATAATCATGTGCAAGAACATTTGTTATTGGAATGGTGCAATGAGAGAGAGCACATTCATTTGTTACTGGATGATGCAATTAAAGAGTAAATAAGTAAGTAGAGAGAGAGAGAGAGAGAGAGAGAGAGAGAGAGAGAGAGAGAGAGAGAGAGAGAGAGAGAGAGAGAGAGAGAGAGAGAGAGAGAGAGAGAGAGAGAAAAGAATAAGTATGAGATAAGAGAGAGAAAGCACAAATCGGCAGCTACTTTTAGATATAAAAAAGAGGATAAATTTACTTAAGGACTTTTTATCATTGATATTATAATGCAAGAAAATAATTATGCAGCCCCATTATACCATTATACATGACCTGATTATTGTTTGCATGAATTTTAGAATTTTAGGCTGCCTAATTAAATTGTACTTTATTTTAAAAAATACTTTTACATAGGGCATAACAAATTAGAAATTTTTTTACTGATTTCCGATTTGGATTTTGGCCATGTATTTTTTTCTTATTCCAGATATGATTCAATTAATCGGAAATGCTAAATTATAAGGTTTATCAAATTAACTTTCTAAACCATGTCACACACATTTTGCACATCACACCAACGTCACAAAAGATATGGCAGGACTATAGCAAAAAATGTAACGAATTTCAAAACCACAAAGAATCCATGAAATTTTTATATTTTTGTAAAATGAACTGAAACATTATAAACTTTAATTATTCTCCTGATATGAACAAAATATGTCAGACAGATATCATTTATTCATTGCTTTAACCATAATGATCTGTAGTACAGTTAAGATTCTTAACTTTACAGAACTGGAAATTTTTTTGTTGGCATGTGCATTGGAACTAAGGAAGGTAATTTTAAGCGCTACAATCAGTAACTCCATTGCAACCGTATAATGCCCTATAGAAATTCAACTTTTTATTTTTATTATCCGAATTAGTCATTCCTGCCTTTTCCAACTCTGATTAATTGGAAGTTCATACTATCCGGTGGAATCCGATTTCTGGATGAAAAGTTGGTTATTCCCAAATTTTACACAATTTTGAGTTTGCTAAAGAAACTGCAGCTTAACAATGCAATTATATAAGTTCTTGAAATCTAAAAATTAAAGTCATCATCAGAATGAGTGTTAACAGTATTTGTCACTTCTGTGGTTGAGATTTCCTCATGTACACTATGGGAAGGTAACATGGTGTTGCAACTGTCCATCTAATGCAGAGGCTGTTGTTTTCTTCAAAATGTGTTGTTGTTGTTGTTGTTGGGCTTAACGCCATTTTTCAGCACACGATAGGCTATTCATGGCGGCCAGTATTAATGGTGGAGGAAGAAACCGGGAAATCACTGGAAAGAACCACCAACCCACGAGAAGCTACTGGCAAGCTTTCTCACATATCTACATTAGCTGAATCCTAGACTGGAACCTACGAAGACAGAGGTGAGATGGCAGTGATCCGTAACGGACAGTGCTTTAGACCACTCGGCCACTCGGGGCCCCCTTCAAAATGTGAATAATAATCATAATAATAAGCTAATGATAACAAAATATATTTTCTGTAAATTTTCCTACCATCATTTTTTTCATACACCTTTATTAAATGAGAAAAATGAAACCTTAAGTTGGGTTTTTTTTGAATGATTAATTTTGTGAAGTTTATGATTTTAAGTGTTTTTCAGCAACTTATAAATATTCAAATATTCCAAAATAATTATGCAGAAATAATACACACAGCCCCAATCTATATCATGCACCCCTCTGAGGTCATAATTTAAAATTCATTAAGAAACTTTTTGCATTTCAGCTATTAATACATACTTAAAACTGGAAAATGTCTGGAAATTTCATTTTAATTTCTTTGATCTTTTTATAAACCCAGTAAGCCTAAGGTGCAAGCCAAAGATAACATAATTCCTCCATTCAGACGACAGTGGCTGTGGGAACTGTGGGAACATACCAGGAACCAAAATGTTTTGTGACTTTCTTATGTAATCTGCTTTTTGGGGATAGGGTAAAGGCCAGTGCATCAAAGACCCTTATTTTTCATCTTTGGCACAAGGAAGGAGGCTTCACAATCACCACAATTTGTGTAAAAATTCCAAAGTTAAAAGTAGAGATCAAGGACTGTTATGGTTGATTAAGGGAGCAAATCATAAACTTACTAAAGAGATATCACCATCTGGCAAAGTGTATGATGCTCAATTTCACTGGTTAATAATTGTCTTTCTGATTTTGACTGGCTCCATTGCCAAACAACAGCAGTATATGATTACTGATGAAATCTGGTCAACAAAACACTGCTGCATTTATTGTAGAGGGTAACAAAAAAAAGAAGACATAATATCCAAAAATAAATTCTTTTTACTTGGAAATGGTTACTCTAGAATAGGGATTTAAATCCCAGTATGGAAATTCACCACAGGAAAAGATTTTCACAATTACATGTGCTGGGGTCATGAATTGATTAATGAACATAATAATTATCCAATTTTCCAGTTATATACACTGAAAAACTTCCTCCTGACTCTGTTAAGAGTAAAACAAGTGCTATAATATAGTCTGACTGCTGGAAAATTGACTATTTATTGCAAAAATTAATTAGTCCATGAGGAAAGTGCCCATAACAATTAAATGTGCTTCAATTCAATTCAAAATGGCCATTCATTTTGCAGTTTTTCTCTAATAAATGATGGAAAAGACTGAGGATGTTCCAACTGGTGGACAAACAATATTCCCACTAAAACCACAATAAAATATTGTCTTAACTTAAAATTCTGCTGACTACAGGGCAATATTGGGACATGCATCTACTTAATCTCCTCATCTAAGAAAAGACATATTTAGAGGAGGAATCCTAATTTAAAGAAAATCATGTTGCAATAAAGTTGTATCAGATTAATCCCACAATTGCTTGTTGCATCCCTTAAATCAAACATTGCTGTTGTTGTTGTTGTTGTTGTTGTTGTTGGGCTTAATGCCATTTTTCAGCACACAATAGGCTATTCATGGCGGCCAGTATTAATGGTGGAGGAAGAAACCGGGAAATCACGGGATAGAACCACCGACCCACGAGAAGCTACTGGCAAGCTTTCTCACATATCCACAATCCCGGAATCCTAGACTCAACACACACAGACAGAGGTGAGATGGCAGTGATCCTTAATGGACATGCTTTAGACCACTGGGCCACTCACTCGGGGCCCCAAACAAATTGCAGAGATAAGGTGGTATTGTGCCAATTACATATGGGGCATATATATCAGACTTGTAGCCAGACTTAATGGGACATATTACATATGGGACATATATACCAGACTTGTAGCCAGACTTATGGGACATATTACATATGGGACATGTATACCAGACTTGTAGCCAGACTTATGGGACATATATACCTGACTTATAATAGGTGAAACATGACAAAAAACAGTGTACTTTGCCTATATCCAATGACAATGGAAAACTTTCTTGTTTAGTGTATGAACTTCCATTCCATTAGATTGAATTTGACATGAACCTTAAGTGCTCTTTGAGAAAATCTTAAATGTTTTAAGAGATCACTGTTTGTATAATAAATTTTGAAACAAATAATGACTTTACAGGTGTTTATCTTTTTTTTTTTATATACCTTGATAGAAACTTAACATCTATTATTTGATATACCTTTCACAGAAAGTTTGTTGTTTTTTACTGTTTTATTTTATATTTTAATTAGTATTAACATTTATTTGGACGAGTTTATTTTCTCCAAGATTTTATGGAAATTTGTCACTTGGATGTTGCCAATTTTTAATAAAAACTTTAGTTAAAGCATCCTCCTCTGATGCGGGAGGTCGTGGGTTTGATCCTGGGTCTATTCATACCAAAGACTTACAAAAATGATACTAACAGCTGCCTCACTTGACACTCAGCATTAAGAGGTTAGGACTGGTCAGCTTGGTGTCAGGATAATGTGACTGGGTGGGATATCATGCTATATGTCTGCTGCATGATGCCCCAAGCTACACATCACTATAAACTGCCACACTGCAGACATAGCAATATGACTGAAAAATTGTTAAAGCTTAAAAATCATAATTACATCATAATCACATAAAAACATTGCTGCAACCATTTAGCCTCCATATTATGCTGAAGTGATGTAAATTGCTGCTGCATGCATTACATACATGATTAGTGCCTTGGAGATTTATAATTTTGCATAAAGTATATGTACATGTCTCCTCAAAACCTACCAAATCTGGGTCAGAACCAAATAGCTCAAATTTCTGCCTTGTCTTGTACCACCTTGTCAACTGACTTGGTAACTGTAACCATAACCTCCTGCCAAGTCTAAAAGATAAATGAAGCTAAAGTTGTCCTGCCTTGCTATGTACTGATAACAAAATTTCCATACATATTAACTTGTAAGTAGAGTCCAACTGCAAAGTGCATAAATCCTCATGTACCAGAGTGTAATGCACAAGCAAATATGGGTCTATGCAATTTGTTACAAGCAATAAGTTTATCAAGGAAAACAGACCCTGACCTGCAGTCCCATTACACAATGACAGATCAGGGTCTATGCTGAGTGTTGTTGACTTTGACTTACAAGTGAGCATATACAGTAACTGTTAGTGGAATTAGTTTGTCATTCAAATTAGTGATAAACATTTGTGCAATAACCATGTAGATAAAAGTTTAAGGCATGTGAGCAAATAGAATTGTGTGGTTTGGGTACAAATGGATAAAATTTTGTGGTTTCAGTGCAAATGGAATAAAATCATTTAGCAATGTGAGCAAATAGATATAATTGTGTTGTATGGGAGCAAATGGAATAATATTTTGTGTGGCCAGACTGTTTGCTAAACATTAGATCATACAATACATACAATAACTGGATGGTGGATTAATCTCCTGGATATTAATTAGCCAGGAAAAACCTACAAGTACAATTAAATGCTGCATGAATCAACTGCAAGAATATCTATCACAGTTTCACTCAATGCTGTACTGGATGTTACAGTTAATTCATCTGCCACACTGAAATATGCACGTATTCCTCATTGTGTTCTGAATTTCTTATTTTGTTTTTATGTTACCACAGAAAAACCTTCAGGATTTCATTTCCTGTACAAACCAACAATATACTGCACTGAGCCAAGTATAAATAATGATGTTGTGGCAAATGTTTCCATTTACAGATAAAGTGTAACCTTCTTCAGATTTTTAAATTAACTTTTTCCAAACTACCTGCAATTTGCATACAATAAAGTTAATATCTGAACAATTCTAGTGATATTTTATAAGCTGCAATTTACATTCATTCTCTACCTCTCTCTCTCTCTCTCTCTCTCTCTCTCTCTCTCTCTCTCTCTCTCTCTCTCTCTCTCTCTCTCTCTCTCTCTCACACACACACACACACACACATACATATAAGAATATGCAATCATTTAGATGAGAAAGAACAAAATAAAATAAACAGTAGGTTGAGTTGTTAGAATTAAAAGATTACCTCTCTCCCACTGCTTGTATGCTGACATTGGCCATGCTGCTGTCTGGCCTGAATGCTTGGGTGTGGTGAATGGATGGTTTTTGTCCAAAAACTGTTGCAAGCACACTTTGACGTATAATGGATGGCACAGCATCTGGTAGAAAAGCAGCTTTGTTTTGCTGATTCCAAATATAGCCGTAAATTTTTAGCTGGTCTCAAAAGAATCTGGTTGACAATAAGCAATACTGATTGGTGCATGTGGAGATGGCTGTCTCCAATCCACTTGAATCAATTCCAAAAACTGTCAATTAAGTCCGCAAAATGTAATATCTGACAGAAATGTGTAACACAGAAAATTGTAACACAGAAAATGGTAACAAATACCATCTTTTATTGTAAAATAAACTTGAAGGATCTTGCTACATTCACCTGACACACCTCACTCCCATGCCTGACTGGGGCCCTGGGTGTCTGAGTAATCTAAGGTGCTCACCTTTACAGATCACTGACTTCCCACCACTATCCACCTGGGTTCAAGCCATGGGCTTGGCCAACATGGATATGCAAGAAACATTGCTAGTAGCTTCCTGTGTGTCTGTGATTCATCCCTGGGTTTTACTGAGTTCTTCCTCCATTAAATGTACTGGAAGCCAGGTATTATGTGAAGCCAGGTATTATGTGAAGCCAGGTATTAAGTTCGGAACAAACCAACCAACCAAACAATGCTAAATGAGGAACACATATTTAAACTTCACAACAGTATAACAATGGTAATTAGGAACATGGAGTTCCTCAGTGACATCACATGGACTCAATGTTAAATGCCAAAGTAATGTATGTGGCAAACAATGGAATATTTAATAACATAAACATTTAAGCTTAAATATCTCACAAAATATTTGCAGCTGAAATTTTCAGATGCTGCACAAACTGTCATGCAAAATAATTTGTAGGGATTTGGTAAAGAGGGACTTGTATACTTGTCTTTATTTTCCATATTTGCCCAATTAAGATAGGCATGATCGGCCATTTGGAAGTCCACCACAGTAATAAGACTATGGGAGAAAAAAAATACCATCCTTACTAGCCATTAGGAATGTCCACTACAGTAAGAAGACTATGGGAGAAAAAAAAGACCACCCCCACTGGCCATTAGGAACCTTCATTACAATAATAAGACTATGGGAAAAAAAGACCACCCCAATAGCCATTAGGAATGTCCACTACAGTAATAAGACTATGGGAGAAAAAAAGACCAACCCCCACTGGCCATTAGGAAAGTCCACTACAGTAATAAGACTATGGGAGAAAAAAAGACCACCCCCACTAGCCATTAGGAATGTCCACTACAGTAATAAGACTATGGGAGAAAAAAAAAGACTACCCCCATTATCATTTTACAAAATTGATTAAGACAGTCCCACCACTTTTATCAAGTAAGCCATAATGTAGGCGTCTTAAACTCCTGTACTAGGTATTGCATATACAGTGAAAGTTTTTCTATATAATGCCAATGAACAAAGGTCATGATACCTTTGCATTTTAAACAAAGATGTACCTTTATTGTCTCAATCGGTCTGTATGGGCTACAATGGACTGCACTTTAAGGTAAAAAAAAACTTTTCTTTACATCCACACCCACTCTATGACCCCACCAAAATTGGGCCAAGTTGTGTGAGAAGTGCATGCTAAGAGGTAGAATGCTGAATATTCAGAACAGTCACTTTAAACAGATGTTTTGCATGATCTTGGAACTATAAAAAAAACCAAGGAAAATCTCAAGTTTATCTTCACTAGCAATGACTATAAATCTCCAAAGAGTATTAGTCAACATGTGATTCATAAAAAAATTAAATTTCTTTCAATTCAACATAAAAATGTATATGAATCACTGCACAGAATCCCAAGAATTGATAGGTAATTGCTGACACAAATAATAATTAAACTGATACAACTGGTTATCAAAAAACATCATAACACAAATTTATGCTGTTTCGATTTGGCTTTGACATTTTACTTGACTGAGAATACAGAAGGAGTCAATATCCCTCAAAAAAATGGGGGGCGAGGGGTAAAGACATAAAATTAAAGAAGAGACACTTCACTTCTTCTGCACATCAAGGCAAAATGTCTGGGAATCATTAGGTTAAACCAGCATGAACTCTGCACTGACTTACAAGTTATTTTAAAAAAATGTTATGAAATTTAGAGAACTGGTGCATATTTTAACAGGTTTAATATGTATATGGTGTTTGGTAAACTGAGTTCATATGTAACATTACAAATCTTGATAAAAGCAGTCAAAACTGACAGAATCGCACATCTTTTGGTATACTAGTAACTCTAGGCACATATTACTGGTTGACAAAAACATTTAAACCTGCCTTAAGTGGTCACATCTATTCAGCATTTACCTGTCTTCAGCAGCAACATTTTCAAGGTCCCACTTTAAGTTGTACAAAAGGTAGTTGTGTTCAGAAGCTATTTGTCTTAAGAAGATACTTTATTGACTCCTTTACAAAGGTTTGACTGGAAATAAATGTTTATATACATGTAATGTTACTAGAAAACTACAGTCTCATTTCCCTCTGGTTTGATACCAATGTGGGTATGTGGAGAAAGCTTGCAAGCACTTCTCATAAGCTGGTGATTCCTTACGGATCTTCCTTTACCAAACATACTGGCTGCCATGTACAGCATAGTCTATCAAGTGCTGATAAATGGTGCTAAAATCCACAAAGCCAAGTCAAAAGTTGCATGCTTGTGTTTTATTAAGCAACAAACAAAAGACTACAATGCTAGGGTGTCAACATAAATACAAATGGATGAATGTACAAACAAGCAAATGGAGAGCACATTTTTTTTAATGCTGAATTTCTGCTGAAGTGGGTTAGAAAAAAAGTGAGTCCCCAAACTTATTTCTTTAAGGGACTCTGCCTTTGTGGTAAGAATAAACCCTGTGTGTGTGTGTGTGTGTGTGTGTGTGTGTGTGTGTGTGTGTGTGTGTGTGTATGTGTGTTTGTGTGAGAGAGAAATAGAGAAAGAGAGAGAGAGAAAAAAAAGACACACACACACACACTGTTTATAGCTTCTATACAAAATTATGTGTACAAAAAAACATGTATATGGTGGGTTGTTTTTTTAAGCAGCTGCCTTTATGGACTAGTTTCACTGGTTGCCTTATTATAAACTTAAACAATACAAACAACCTGGGTCAAAAATTACAGGTTTTGCTCAAATTAGTTTAGAGTTTTTGAAGTCTACCTTTAGTTGTTTTGTTTTTTTTAGGCTTAACACCATTTTTCAGCACACAATAGGCTATTCATGGTGGCCAGTATTAATGGTGGAGGAAGAAACTGGAAATCACTGGAATGATCCACGAGAAGCTACTGTCAAGCTTTCTCACATATCTACAATCCTCTACCTTTAGTTAGCTTAAATGTCCAGTAATGGGCTTAGGTGCAGTTCAATGCTACTACATAAATACATCAACCCAAATTGACTACATAAATATATCAACCCAAATTGACTACATAAATACATCAACCCAAATTGACTACATAAATACATCAACCCAAACTGCCAACATTAATACACCAACACAAATTGACTACATAAATACATCAACCCAAACTGACAAACATTAGCAGAACTAGAGCTGGGAAAAGATTTTAAAAAAAACCCTGCTAATTTTATAACAAAGAGTGCACAAATGGGCCATTAAACCTGTCAGCTTCAATGTCAGTGGTAAGTATTATACATTCACTATAAGATAAGAAACCTGTCAACATCAAGTCCAGGGCAAATAATAGATATGGGCATTGACCTTAACTCTCCATGGTTGTAAACCAAATGTCCATTCAGACAAGCAGGCAAATATTACAGATATTTACAGGGCATAAATAACCTTGTTCTGTACCAGCCACTATTGAAATATAAAAGCTAACAATTAAAAAAAACCAACTAAATTCAACTATATTAAAGGTTTATTTTTTGAACAATATTCTGTTACCATTGTAATACTATTTGGAAGAAATAAAAATAATTGAGACCAGTCTACTCCCTCTGGTAAATGTTTATTAGCATTCAAGATATCAAAGATCTTCTATAAGCTGTATCAAAACAAATGGAAAACAAAATTCCCATAGTACAGACCATTGGTGAACAAAGCATCATTTTCAACATAAAAGCCATAAATCATCACTTACCTGACTGAATGGAATACAGATTAAACTGCTGGTGAATTTTATGAACCATTTCATGCTGGGAGAGTGAATTTTCTGCCACTGTTTTCCGATTTAAAAATAAATCCTTGATGAAATTAGAATTTTACTTATGTTATAATTACCTTTGTGCTTCAAATAATGGGAAATTTTCCTAGTATGGGAGAGATTTAACAAAATGAACAGTTGGGCCTGCAAAAATGATACAAAATTGTCATGCAGTAGGTTTATTTTTGATGCCTTGTTTAACAAATTACCATAAATCTTGCTGTTGTGAATCAGAGCCAAAATCTCTATCATCTGACTCAGTAAATATGAACTGACCTTAAGTATCCATGAACTTCATGTCTATGAAGTGAACTCAATCATCAATCAAGTGACCCTGCATAGCTATGAAGTGACACTAAGTACCCATGAACTTCATATCTGTGAACTAACATTGACTGACCCTAAGTATACATGAACAGACCTTGAGTATCCATAAATTTTCAGAGTATCTATGAACTGACCCCAAGTATCTATGAACTGACTACGAATATCCATGAACTTACTAAGCATCTGTGAACTGACCCTGATTATCCATGAAATGACACTGAGTGTCCTTGAATTTCCTGAATATCTATGAAATGACCCCAAGTATCTATGAAATGACACCAAATATCCATGAACTGACCATAAGTATCTATGAAATGACCCTGAATATTCATACATTTTCTGTGTCAATGAAGTGACTCCAAGAATCCATGAACCACCCCTAAGAATCTATGAACTATTCCAGGGCATTCATAAATTTTCTGAGTGTCTATGAACTGACCCCAAGTATCTAATAATAGAACCAGAATACCAATGAACTGATTCTAAGCATCCATGAACTTCCTGAGTTGGTATATATGAAGTGACCCTGACTGACCCTGAGTATCCATGTATTTCAAAAGTATCTATAAACTTACCCCAAATATCTATGAAATGACCCTGAGTATCTACGAACTTACCCTGACATACCCTGAGTATCCATGAACTTACTGAGTATCTAAAAACTGACCAACTGACCCTGAATATCCATGTATTTCATAAGCATCTATAAACTCACCCCAAGTATCTGTCAACTGACAAAAAGTATCTACAAACTCACCAAGAGTATCCATCAACAAACTAAGTATATATGAATTGACCCTGAGTATCTATGAACTGACCCTTACTGACCCTAAATATCCATGATCTGACCCAGAGTATCCATGAACTGACCCTAAGTATTTGTGAACTGACAATTATTATCTGTGAACTGAATCCTGGTATCTATAAACTGACCATAAGTAAATATGAGCTGACCCCAAGTATTTATGACCTGACCCCAAGCATCCATAAACTGACCCTGGGTATCTAGGAATTGTCCCTTTAACTTAAGCATCATAAACTATATAATGAATCAAGATTACTGGTTCAGCTTCAGCAGTTATGTGTTAATACAAAGCTATCATAATTTCCTTTAGAACATCGGCATAATCATAAATCCAATACTAAAAAATACAGGTCAATTGGTATACAATCTTGTAGCTGATCAAATATTTTTAATAAGATAATCAATGATTTATAAACTGCATCAGGTCATATAGTAAGCTACTGACAACAACAATTAATCTATAGAGTTAAAAATATTACCTATTAAAGTCAAAATTGGCTTGGGAAAAGCCAAACTAACTGGCAATGCTACCAACCTGCAATCCATGAAAAGCCAAACTAACTGGCAATGCTACCAACCTGCAATCCATGTCTACCAAACAGTATAAAATTCCCAAACCAAAAAAGGCATTATTCAAAAAAATTCCAATACTCTGAAACTTTGCTCTGGAATAGTATTTCAGTCCAGATTTGGAATGCCCCCTTTTTTTTTTCTTCCAAACCCAATATATCCAGTGGCTCAGAAATGGAGTTAAAATGAGAATGAAAATA
Organism: Potamilus streckersoni; assembly: GCA_016746295.1. Lineage (NCBI taxonomy): Eukaryota > Metazoa > Mollusca > Bivalvia > Unionida > Unionidae > Potamilus > Potamilus streckersoni. The sequence continues at coordinate 1,006,134 of JAEAOA010000761.1, forward strand.
ACTGTAAATGTATTGGATTTACAAATGCCTTTAAATATGCTACTTATCTATTACCTCACTAACTGTGTACTGCATGTATATTGACTGCATGGGTTCAATATGTATAGGGTAAGGAAAGAAATCCAAGGTATTGTGTCTATACATGTACATGCTACTATGAACAGTTGTGTGTATATACCTGTGAATTTTTACCAAAATAAGTTCCTTTGTAGGAGAGCCTCAAGGTAGATTAGATCCTCAGTTAATTGTGCTCTCCTCTTTAAATAAAGTCACTTATTATTATAATTATTACAAGTGAAGTGCCTCAATGATCAGTGACTTTTAGCTAATATTGATTACTGTTATGGGTTTATGTATGCTGCACCAAGTCAATGCATGCAATTTTCATGTTCTCTCATTGTCCAGGTATTAATTAATTATTTATATAATTAATTCTGGGGGATTTGTACAATTACACAGCCTGGATTCAGTTTAGTTTGTGGATATTCTCTAAAGCTTATTTTGGTTAAACTGATTTCTCTCTGATTTCTGCCAAAGTAAATAATAATGTCTGGATCAAGGAAAATTAAGGATGTGTTTGTATGCTGGTCTTACACTGTACATGTACTATAGAAAGTCTAGTAACAAATACAATTAATTATTAGTGGTATTTACAGAGCACAGGAAATCCCCTGGAGACATTTATCTACAGAATTATACACAGTGTAGATAGTATGTTAACAGGAGAAACTATATAACAAATCATGTCTGACACAACACATCAAAACTGACAACATGAACACATAGGGACCATTCATTATTCCTGAAAATTCAACAAATGGATTAGCATAAAAGCTCTTTCTCTTTATAAAATGGTGTATCCTCTAATCAGTTGCTGCCATTGGGATCTGAAAAGGATTAAATGCTGGGTAAAATTCGACTCCGATCAGATCCAAGTTGCTAAAATCAATCAAATATGTACTTGTACTAATTTCAGTTGATTCTATCTTTGCCCAGTAAATTAGTGATCACACAGAAATATAAGAGAAAAGTACAGTATCACAAACCATCCTCATAAATAACAGCTGAACAAATATTGAAAATCCATAGAAACTATACAAGTTGATGAGCACAAACTAAACTTATCAAATAAACAAAAGGTATGGATTTTTTTAATAGCATATTGCTTTAGCACATGTATAACAAAATTAAACTTCAAGACTTCATAGTGCTACATTTATAGTGTCCCACACTTCAAGACTTCAAAGTGCTACATATATGCAGTCCTACACTTCAAGAGTTCATAGTGCTACATATATGAGGTAGCTTACTTCAAGAGTTCATAGTGCTACATATATGAGGTAGCACACTTCAAGAGTTCATAGTGCTACATATATGAGGTAGCATACTTCAAAACTTGATAGTGCTACATTTAGAGTCCTACACTTCAAGAATTCGTAGTGGTATATATATATATATATATATATATATATATATATATATATATATATATATATATATATATATATATATATATATATATGAGGTTGCTCACTTCAAGAGTTCATAGTGCTACATTTATAGTGTCCCTTTCTTCAAAAATTCAGTGCTACATATATGGGCTTACACACTTTAAGACTTCATAGTACTAAATTTATAGTGTCCCACACTTCAAAAAATTCATAGTGCCACATACATGAGGTAGCACACTTTAAGAGTTCATAGTGCTACATTTATAGTGTCCCACTCTTCAAGAATTCAGTGCTGCATATACGGGGTAGCACACTTCAAGAATTCATAGTGCTAAATTTATAGTGTCCCACACTTCAAGACTTCATAGTACTACATTCATGGTGTCCCCCACTTCAAGAGTTCATACAAGTGAAACTTACATGGGGTCCTGCATTTCCTTCAAGATTTCATATTGCTACTTATATGGAAACCTGCACTTCAGGACTTCATTGTGCTATATTTATAGAGTCCCACACTTCAAGAATTCATAGAACTACATTTATGGGGTCCCACACTTCAAGACTTCATAGTGCTATATTTATGGGGACAGGCACTTCAAGAGTTCAGTGTTATTTATATGAGGTCCCACTCTTCAAAAGTTCATAGTGATATATATATATATATATATATATATATATATATATATATATATATATATATATATATATATATATATATATATATATATGAGGTCACAAATATAAAGACATTATTGCTACATACAGGGGGGGACAGAACCAAGTGTCACATTGTAAGTGTGTTGAAATAATGGGCCTTAGAATGTGAGAGTGCTTTTGTGGAGCAGCTCAACTAATTTGTGAAACATGTCTGGCAAATAAGGAATTATTTATAAAAAGTTTACAATACTCTGGAACTTTGCTCTGAAATAGTATTCCAGTGGAGATTAGAAATGCCCACTCTATTTCCTTTTTCCAAACCCAGTATATCCAGTGGCTTCATCGATGCAGCAAAAATAAGTAAATTCCTTTGAATGAGGGCCTCAAGGTAAATTAGTTCCTTGCTAATTGAGTTACCCTCTTTAAATAAAGTCAAAACAATATTAAAAAATACAGCAATTTCAGTATTTCTTATATACATCTTAAAGATAATCAATAAGTAAAAAAAAATAGCAGTGTTACACCCACAATCCCAAGGACAGGTGACACTGTTCCACACCCTCCAATGTCTGGTTGGCACATTTTAATGGGACCAAAGAAAATGGCTGTATGTACCAGCAATGCACTAGTAAAGAAAATAGGATCATTTTGTATGCATAGACAGTAATTGTGACCTTACATTATTGCAATAAATGTTCTATCATCTATTCAAAAGTCATGAAAATATTAACAGGACTGAATACATTCAATGCTCAAAACATTTGTTAACCCAACAACCGGGGTCCCTTTTAACTTCTGATGGAATCGATCCTGTATTCCAAGTGAGGTGCCCATAAGGCTTTATCTGCATGAGAAAACTAAAATGCGTAAATTTATTTTCAAGATGTTAACAAATCTGCCATAACACAGTGCAATCTGATTAAAATCAGTTCACCAAATGCCCTATGTGAAGTGGAGATCAGATTTTATTCAAATTGTAACATGGTGTTTCATGCACAATTTGGTATTCACAAACACCCTGACATGGCAGTCTTTTGAGAAAACAATTTCCAGTAATCTTCAAAAATAAAAAAAAAATAAAACACCACTATTAGAATTATGCCTGTTACATGTATGAATGGTAAACAGACAGGATTGGAGCTGATGAAAAACTATCCTTTGAGAAGCTGATATAGCTGCAATTAAAAGGCAAAGAGATCAGGTATAATCCACCATTTCCCATATTAACCTAAAAGGTGCATGGTGATCATGGGCAATTAATTATTTGCACATATACTGCAAACAACCTATCAACATATGTCAACTCAGTTTTGACCTGAATTCTTTCTGAGAATGCATTAGAATAGTTCGAACAGGAAGACCATCCAGTTTTCCACTATTTAACCCTATTGACTTTAAAATTTGAATTTTAGCAATTACAACACTGTGACAAAAAATATTAAAAAGGGGATATATTGGGCATATGGAAACAGGAGTCCAGGCTTGTGGAATTTCAGTTAGAGCTGCTGATTTTTGGAAGTCACCAGCCTTGGGCCTGTACATGTCTAAAACAAATTTCTTTGAATTCTGATCTATTTAATCCAAAATGATCTGAACCATGGAATTTCCATTCTGGATCTGAACTATGATTTTCCATTCTGGATCTGATCCATGGAGTTTCCATTCTGAATCTGGCTCTAATTATATAACCCGAGTTAGTATTTATTGCAATATTAGAGTAACCTAAGCAATTAGAGCATCCAACTAAGATACGGGGAGATGTGAGTTCAAACCCAGGCCAAGTCATACCAAAGACTTATAAAAATGGTACTTGCAGCTCCCTTGCTTGGAACTCAGCATTGAGAGGTTAGAGTTAGAATTAGTCAGCATGATATCAGTATAATGTGACTGGGTGGAATATTATGCTACATGTCTGTGGCATGATGCCCAATGCTAGACATCACTACAAACAGCCAGACTACAGACATTGCAGCCCTATGACTAAACATGTTAAAGCTACATGTACATTCAAAATTCAAATCACACACACATGAGTATTTTTTAACTACTTTTCTTTGGAAATTAATGACTCATTCATCAAAAGACAAGTTGTAAAATTATCATAAATTAAATATTTTTCGTAAAATCAAACTCTAAACCGCACTTATGATTTTAAAGTAAACAGTGTTACACTAGTGGGAGCGTCAAAGACTGTTTATTGTACCTTAGCCCAAATATTATGGTGGGCCAAGATTCTTAACCAATTGTTTGCTGCAGATAATGTATTTTGTAATGCAATATTACTAACACTATCCAAAATGACCCTTAATATTTCTTAATTGTTTCAATACACTGAAGAGAATGTGCTGTTCAAACGTCAAAATATCTAAGAGAGGTCAAACGAGTGCATTAATACAAAAGTGGCTTCATTAATATGTTAATTAATATGCTTACATGTGTTAAGAGATAGATATTACAATAACATATTACAGAAAACATTTTATCGCTAAACAAATATTTGCAAATCATGAATCAGTACCTTCAATCAGGTAAGTACCTTTAAAAGATATACTAAATGATAATTCTTTATTCAATGAGTAATGTAAAGGATTCAGTCTGTATTCATTTTGTTTTAGTTTTTGTTTATGTTCATTTGCACTGATCTGACATAGCTGTTGGAGCAGTCCTTAGATGGTGTGGACCTAGGCAGAAGCCTACAGGTCAAGGACTAGCAAGTAAAAAAAAAAAAGGGTTAGGACCTGTATATCAATGTTACATGCAACTTACCCCAACTTTTCCAATGGTAATTTAAAATTGGAATGAGTCAAGCAATTTAAAAAAAATAAAAATAAAAATGCATTCTTTTAGTTAGAGTTCATTCCAGAATTCAAAAAGATCCCCATCATAACAATATCAAAAAATGGGGTCATTAGAAAAAAGAAAACAAGTTGCAAATATACTAAAGGTTTCTTATTTTTTACAACATGACAATGTTTAATGACTTTAATTTTTTTTTTGCATTTGCTATCCAAAATAATCAACAATGTGTTACTTTTTGGTGACCAAGCTAAATCACTTTAGAAATACACTTCTTTCAGTCAAAGAAATTGATCATCTTGTACTTTAGAAATGAGTGCACTCTAGTAAGCTGACTTAAAGTACACCTGAAGCTGTTTGTCAACCATAATAATGTCATTTTTCATTTTTTATGTTCTCTATGGGAATATTTCCCATATTCTCATATTTCCTGCTGCAAAGATATTAAAAAAAATATCAATGGTGCCCTTTAAATGAAGAGTGTTCATTTTCCTAAAGCAATACTTTTACTTCAAAGAATTCAAATCTTCCTTGAAAACTACAGTATTTTTAATTATTATTACTATTATTATTACTTTGTCTTTTCTATTAATAAAGGTATTATATTTTGTGCTTATATTAATACAATCACTGCAAAAGTGATTTTAGTATTTTAAATTACAAAAGTCCCTTTAATGAACGCTGCAATTTTCAGTTAAAATTGGGAATAAAAATCATTAATCATGGATTAGGAAAATTCTGCTAGAAACTGACTCAGAACAATACATGACAAGACATGGTCACTTTGACATTGAGTCTTATATTATATCTGTTTTAATTTTGTTTGTCATTCTTGTAGCAATGTTGTACCAATGTATATTATTATATTTAAGAAAAATGTTAAATATCTGTAAAGTAGCAAATTTCTAACACACACTTCCCAGCAAGGGAATGATAATTGGTGTCACTGAAGACAAGATGAAATAAAACTATGACTATATTTGGATTATTCTGGTTAATAATAATGACATTTTCAACCTGTGTCAAATACATTGATTTCTGCATATTCCAACTCTCCTCCATACCTCTTTAGATGCATTCCTCCTCACCCCCAGAAAGAGACTCATAGTTCATAATTCATCTTCCTTATATACAATGTCTGATTAGAAAATATTTCAAAATGTCATTTAAACATTTAACCTTTGACCCACTCATATAAATCCCTGGTGTGGTTGCCTATAGCACAGTGGTCCTAAACCCATGGGTCAAGACCCTAATCTGGGTCACAAGGTTATTTTCAATTGGTCAAGGAGATCAACCTTAATTATATATGAAATTTTCAACCTAAGTGAATCTTTATCATTTATCATTTAATGGATCACAAGACTAACAACACAAACCTAGCCTGGGTTACCACCCCAAAAGGTTAACAACCACTGCTCCAGCATAATATACCAAGAAGTATTTGTGAATTTCCACACAAAAAATGTGTATCCATGACCTAACTATTGTACCCATCATAAACAACATACTTTACACCAACCTAAAGTATTAAAAGACAGGAGAAAAAGTTACATACCTTCAGTCATTAAATATTCAGGAAATTATTGTTAGCACAAGAACAGCTTAAATCTACATATACGGTAGACTATAATCGGCACCATTAATTAGGTTTTCCAGTCCCATATCAATACACAGCCAAACACACTCTGTAACATGGGTGTCATATTACCGTCAGGCCATGCCTGTAACATAAGTAAAACTCGGTAACATGAAAGTTACCACGATAACTCTTTCCTCTCGTCTAAGTTGAATAGCATGACTTGGTATACATGTACTTACAAAGAAATCTTTAATTCCTCAAGTAATCGGAATGATTTACGTTCTATCGGTTACTCAATAGAAAGTGACATTCCAAAGCACTTTTATTAGGTCAGTCTTCCCACAAACGTGGGGTGCTCCCATAAATGTAAAATTGAGTATTCTTTATATGCAATAACTTGGCCGTTATATGGTAAATTACCAATATTTCTGTTAAATATGTAATCTAGAAAGAAAAAAAACTTTTGACATCGCATAATAAAGACGTAAAACTGCCGAGTGTTCTTACCTGCTTCAGATTGTAGCTCTCGTATCCACCATTTTCATGACGTCATCATGACATGTGCCCCTTGTTCTGATTGGTCGAGGAAATTTAGCCCTTCAAGGTGTTATTATAGAAATCTTTTGATATATATATATATATATATATATATATATATATATATATATATATATATATATATATATATATATATATATATATATATATATATATATATATATAGCTCGTTTTATTCTTTAAATACTCGGTTAAAGACTTTTGCTTGTGCAAGGATGTATTGATCTAAATTTAATTAAACCTGAGTCTTTAAGAATGTAATGACTTTTAGGTTAAGAAAGTGTTATTAATCTACCAGTTTGTGATATGAAAATGATAACGCAGAACTAATAATCATCATCATAATCATCATTATCGTCATCCATCAAATAATAATAATAATAATAATAATAATAATAATAATAATAATAATAATAATAATAATAATAATAATAATAATAATAATAATAATAATAACGAAAACCTTTACACAGAAAAAGTAGACTACATGATGAAAGTGATTTTCTTGTAATAAGACAGCTGTACAAAACAGGCAGACAATTATACCAAAAGAGAAAAAAAAAAAGATAATTGTGATGAAGACAGCTAGTGCTGATGATGCTGGTGAAAAATTTACAATGTTGGTTACATCATTAACACCTATTCAATCTGTCCATTTACAGATTGTTTGGATATCTAAACAGATTGAGTATAAGGGTAATGACCCTTTATAATTTTGAAATAAAACCAGTTCATTCATGTATTATAATATTGATATAATGCATTCAAAAACATGCATTTATCGCCTCCTATTTTATTTGGAATGCTATTTCCCATTCTAGTTCAAGTATGAATAAACAATTAAAGAACATATTTTCACAAAGAACCTGTTTTATAATACTGACAAATTAGTATAATTATGTACAACCAACACGTACACTGTGTGTGTGTGTTTGTGTGTTTATTGGTTGTTTAGTTAGTTTATTGGTTGATCGCGAAGTCACAAGCATCTGCTTTAATATTTCTCGTCGCACTGGGGAGAAAATCATTTAATATTGTTGTTTGTGCTACTTTGGTGGTATTTGGCAATGTAATGTATTCGTACACGTTATTATTATTATTATTATTATTATTATTATTATTATTATTATTATTATTATTATTATTATTATTACAATGCATGAAGTCAAGACAATCGACAGTGCACATATTACATCTCAGGCGTAAGGGTTGGTGTGTCGAGTTACTCCCCTTGTGAATATACCTTTCTAATGGTAGACTATGAGATATCTTCAATATGTGAAAACTATTTTGGGATCTGTATCCATCCCTGGATCATGGTAGGGGTTTGGGCCGAGGTGGGTTTGATGGGGATGGGGGAAGGTACCAGATGTCCAAATAAATGTGTGAACAGGGCCAATGTGGCCAGGCAACGGATACTTAGGAACGTTTTGTACATTTGGGGGTTATTATTTTGTTGATGTATACCATTATCTTTCATTATATCAGAAAATGACCAGTACACGTATGCAATATTTTCTGATCTTAAAATCCTAATCTGAAGTTGGCTGGCTAATTCTTATCACCTTTGGATAATCTCTTGACTCGAGAACAGAATAGTGCGGGTTCAAATTCTACCATCCAGTGGTTTATTAGCCGTCAAACAGCAACGAGGCTGGATTTTAAGATCGAGTGGAAGCTAAAAATCACACTCAACAGTTTTCTCTTTTTATGGGGGATGGGGGAATAATTAAAGTTTTGTGGCGTTTTTTTTTTTTTCTTTTCTTGTTTTTGTTTGTTTTGTTTGTTTGTTTGCTCTTTAGTATTAGACGATATTGTTGCCAAGAGAATCCATGTGCTTGTATTAGTATCCGAAAGTTAGTGTTTATGGTTCGAAACAATATTAAAGGCAAATACGTAAATGGATATGAAAATAAGCTGGCACAATATGCCGACGACACACCGTTTCTTTTGGATCCATCTCAGAACACTTTGTATGTCTGGACTGAGTACCAACAAAATAAATTCAGTGACACATATGTGTACAAATACAGGATTTGATTTGGTTTCAAATCTCTTGTTTCTAGGAGTTTAGTTATTCATGAATACAGAAAAATCTTACAAATGGATTTTGAAAATAATATAAAGTTGTACAGAATGTGTTAGAGACAAAGAATCAAAGAAATGTAAAAATATTTGGGAAAGTTGTTATAAACAAAGTGGCTGTATATAGACTGACACATTTGTTCTTATTGTTACCAAATCCAACAATAGGTAATCTAAAACTAAATGAAAAAGAATGTTTAATAAATATATGTGGAATAAAGGTCGTGATAAAATAAACAGAACAACAATTATTATTAAGTTAGAAGAAGACGGGTTGCGCACGGAAATATCCAGCATTTTTTATTAAACTTTAAAAATATATTGGGGAAAGCGTTTCCTGATAATCATTCTGAATAGCAAAATATAAAAGCTTACATTTGCAATAAAAATGAGTTGTCGTTTAATAGTTTTTTTCCTCAGTTAAATGATTTACAAATATCGCGATTATCCAAAACTGTAATAAATCATACTTTTTTCTTGGGCAGAATTTATGACAATAAAAAAAAATAGAAGCGTTCTTTGAAATTTTTCGTGAGGATGTCTGGAAAATGTATATATATATATATATATATATATATATATATATATATATATATATATATATATATATATATATATATATATATATATATATATATATATATATATACTGAAAACAGACCAATTTTATATCGATCGTGGCACGGAATACTGTTTATGTGCCATTTGTTATGATCAAAGTTGTATGTTTATCACATGCAGTGATACACGATTTTGCACACAGGTAAGAAACGTAGATTTCATTTTTTATCGTATGCTTGCTCCATATTGTGCCATTGCGTTTAACAACTGTATTAATACGTCGATAAAAAGATCCTAAATTTTACAATAATTATGAGACAGCAAATTTTTATACATTTAGCATGTAGATTTCATGTTCAATGTTATTTTGTGCATTTTGTTACAATAATTACGGTAGAAACATAGCAAAGAGGTTGTATGTGACAGGCTTTAGATCGTAGCAACTTTAAATAAACTATTTGATTGATTGTGACTTGACTTGTAAAGATGTTCGTTCATTATTTGGTTTACTTATACATTGAAATATGAATATTATGAACACACACACACACACATACATATATATATATATATATATATATATATATATATATATATATATATATATATATATATATATATATTGATCATTCGAAAGCGTACCCATACGTTACGTTGTTGAACGTTTTGTAACATCTAAACTCCAGTCTATGCATCGATACACGAAGTATCCATCTGCTCGATTACAACGCACCACGTAACAAATCTGCCGTCGTGACAGAAATACTGGAGAAGCATATCGTTCAAATTCTGCAGCATCCCATCTACAGGCCTGACTTAGATGCAAGTGATATTTGGCTGAACCACGTTATCAAGAGTTTTCCAAATCAGACGATTTCAAAGTTACCAAGAATACAAAATATCATTTAATGATCGCATAATCAGCCTCAGAAGAAACTGTACATAGCTGCATACGGATAACTCTGACTGATACAATGACGTATAAATAATTTTAATGTAAAGAACTCTAATATGCTAAACTTGTTAAGTACCCTTAGTACGTTATATTGTTCAGTTAAAAAAAAAAAAATAACTCTGAACCCAGGGGAACATGGGGCAGATGTAAACACGTGTTAATTCAGGGCGTACATCTGTAGGAGGAATGGAAGCAAAAATTAGGTGGAAGAGAGAACAGCTCTTTGCAGAACATACAGATAACAATGAATCTTGATATTTATAATTTATAACAGTTTGACTTCATCTTCAACGCATATTTAAAATGTACTGGAAGAATATTTTTCTAAAATGCGTGTGTTGTCCAGAAATCTGAACAGCAGAGATGATTAACTGATATATATATATATATATATATATATATATATATATATATATATATATATATATATATATATATATATTACTACAATTTCCCCGTCTACAATTTAAATATATATATATATAGAGCAAGGGAGATAAACGATCCCAAGGATTTTTTTTTATTCTTCTTAATGGAGTTGTCGCATTAAAAAGCTTTGGTGCTTTCGTGCCTGTATGATTTCCTTTCTATCTTGAACATAATTTACTCTCTGAGGCACAGACAGGATTTAGTAAAGTTTTTTCCACTACTGATATTATAGTTTTATATTGAATTCCATAATATAACTTTCATATTTGAAAAACATAACACTTTTGTGCTGCGAATTTTCCACATGCAATAAATTAGGTGTGGATAGAATGTTTATGGAGAAAATTTATGAACACTTGCATAGATTATAAAATACTTAAGATGTGAACGGAGATGTTGAAATCTTGAATCAGTATAAGTGCAGTCAAGGAGCTAGACAAGGGTAAGGGAAAACTCTTTTGTCTGTAGTATTTGCGATATATTTAAATGACTTAAAGAATAATGTTTTCAGATCCAATTGTATTGGTTTTATATTCGATTTATTGGTGGAGGTGTAGTATGATACACAGACCTAATAGTAAGATACATAAAACTAATTTTAAGATATACAAAACTAAGATACATACAAGTAATAGTAAGATATATAACTAATAGTAAGAAACATACAACTAATAATATAATAATTCACTAAGCAGACAACGTCGTTTTAGTTTTAGATAATCAAGGATATATATATATATTTAACACTGCCAAGTTAGTTATTATTGACACCAAGTCATAATTTTAAAAATGTATAGGTAAGCAAAGTATGAAATCCAAATATTAGAAACGTTAAATTGTCAGACGTTACAGACATATATAGTCGACCTTTGCAAGAGTTGCATATGTTGATTGGGAATTAACTACTAAAGCTATGGGAATTAATGTAAGTTGATATGGAAAGACTATTTAATTTTAATCGGCATGTAGACTTTCAGTTTAAATATATAGTATGACAATAGTTATATCTTTTTAATTTGATTTGGCAAAGTTAGTCAGAAATCGGGTTTAAATTTACTGACATTATTCAAAATGTATCCAGACATACGTTCTGTCCCAATAAATCCCGGTTTGAGACAAATCTTCAGTAACAATTACTCGGAGGTAATGCATACCTAACTCGAAAAAAAGTCGAAAATATCTAATTTATAAAATGGGATTTAAATTTGAATATTATTTTTTGAAAGACATATACAAAGCTAGAAGGTTAAGATAATAAAGTTTAAACAAGCAGTTATTGTTTGTCTCTTGAGAAGAGACGATGGAAAGATTTAACTAGAAATGAATTATTGTCTTAACTTTGTGGAATCAATCTAATTATTACCCTAAATGCAGATTTTCTGCGATATGCAGTCGAAATCATTGGCTGTCATAGTACAATAGGTGGCCACTTAGGAGTTGGTGTAAGACGGTAGCACGCATGCAGTGATGGGCCCAACTATATATTTAGCATACATCAGTTGATTGATGAACATGAATTGTACTTCAAGGGAATCGTTGAGATACCCAATCGTACAATTATCGAAGAACCTGGCAAGAATATTTCGAAATTTACCACAATCCGACGGAAGAAAAAAGTCTTATAAATTATTTAAGCGGGCTTTGAATGGTTGGATGTTTGAGTTGAGGCGCAAGTGCTTGGGTCAAATCAGACACACATTGCTGAACAAGTCCTACGTAGCGTTTACTACTCTGTTGTCCGATGTAACGGGAAATGTTTGTCATCAATGTTGCAGTAAACTTTTTAATGTTACAAAGACATAAATTAGACAAGTGATGAAATTCGCGATTGTTAGACCTGTCATGATACTCGAGGAATTGAAGGTGGAGTCGAAAGCTCTAAAGGTCGAGATAACTGCCACATGACTGACTCGTAAGGAGGAGCTGCAGGCAACGCATGTGGTCTACAGCAACGAATTCAGTCTAACACATTAAGAATTATGGTTCTACTTCGTAATATGCACTGCTATTATTTTCCACTTAATCTTGCAAGGAATTTAAACAGTATAAAGTGCAACAATGAGTGCAATTCATATAAAAATTTACAAATAATTGATTGTTTTTTTTCACGAGCCTGCTGAACTTTGTTGACTAGCTACAGTTTTTCGGTTCGTCGAGAATCTTCTGCGGGAGGTTGGTTCGACTGGTTCAATTATTCGGTTGAATTGAATGCAATGGGAACCTGTCAGCAAAAATACCTAGAATACCACCTGTAACAGTGTGCCTGAGTTATTAAGGTGCAGAGAAAGTTTGTATATCACTTATAATTTGAATCAATTTCCGCTTAAGTCTGTTAGTAAATATTTGAATATATGCTGACACCTGCATATGTAGAATGGTATTGCTAATTATAGCATCTCGGAATTACATATACATTTCTTCACAAACATTTGCATTATCCCTCCTTGCAATCATATGTCGAGAAAACAAGAACAATTTCGGCAAAAAACAAACAAAAACTACAGATATAAAAAATATAGAGGAATACTCCTTTGGTTACAATATGCCGAGTCTCATTCTACCGGGTTCTTCAGGACAGGTCTAGTATTTGGAGTGATTACCCGCTGAATCTGTCTGAGGACTGGTACTCGAGAGTGTGACATATTTCTACCTCAGCGGGATAAGGTCTGATTCCTAGTTTCATGTTTTCTACTGTGTCACAGTCTTGGTTGAAGTCGATGACTGTGTCGCAGAGTAGCCGACTGGTCTTCCTCTGGTTGCCGATTTAGTCGAAGAGTCGCCGACTGGGTAGCCGACTTGTCGCAGGGTGGCCGACTGGTCTTTCTCTAGTCGCCAGTTTGGTCTCAAGGTGGTCAACTTGCCTGCAGTCGCCGACCTGGTCGCAGAACGTGTAGCAGTGTCGCCGACTGGTCTTCCTCTGTTCGCCGACTTGGTCGCAGACTCGCAGACTTGTCGCAGTGTCCCCGACTGGTCTTCCTCTGGTCGCCGAATTTGTCGCAGAATCGACGACTGGGTCGCAGAGTTGCAAGTGTAGTCCGATCGAGATCGATATAGTGAAAAGACAGTGCAAAATAAAAAAGAAGAGTCATTCTCAGTCATATATTCTGATACCGCAAGACCTCTGCCTTTCCTGGACGAGACTTGCAGCGCCGGCCTTTTCGTCGACAAAAGACCTTGTCTTTACTCTTTTCGGATTCCGTGGACTGGCACTCTCCTGTTCTAAGAAATACCACCAAATGTGCTTGCACTGGCGGGGTAGTTATACTGCTATATTTGCAGGGGACATGTTCACACTATACTGCTTCATAACACACCACTGTAACACCCACAGTTGGCACGTATATATATATATATATATATATATATATATATATATATATATATATATATATATATATATATATATATATATATATATATATATACACTCGTGCAAAGATAAATTTAGATTTGGAAATTCGAGAGATATTCTTTAACGGCGTGGGTTAAATAACCAGGTTCTAAGTTCGAGCTGAAAAATGTATTACTCTCTAAATAACTAGACTGTGGTTCACTCAGATATATATATATATATATATATATATATATATATATATATATATATATATATATATAGTTTAATACAAACAATACTATCATACAGGTTAGAGAAATTAAATTCGTACTCTACCGAGTTTCGAACCAAGGTCCGTGAGTAAATTGCACCCATCGCCTTGCCTGCACGCACCAACCCATATACCGTCACGACTAAGCACGCATCACCAAAAAAAGATGGCACTGAATCGTTGTTATATAAGCTCGTGCGTAGCAGACACACTCGCATGACGACCTAGTAATTAATTCTCATATATACACACAGTCGTTCCAGATTCCTCTGAAAGAAATCAAGGTATATAGGATTTTTGTTTTACAAAGAATTATAAATATATACCAGACAGAACGGACTGTGCTATCCCTGGATTCTATAGTAGTATCTTGATAATAGTGGGCATAAATAATAGTTTAATACAAACAATACTATCATACAGGTTATATATATATATATATATATATATATATATATATATATTTTTATACATATATACATATATATATATATATATATATATATATATACATATATATATATATATACATACATACACACACACACATACATACATACATACATACATACATACATACATACATACATACATACATACATACATACATACATACATACATACATACATACATACATACATACATACATACATACATACATACATGTATGTATGTATGTATGTATGTATGTATGTATGTATGTATGTATGTATGTATGTATGTATGTATGTATGTATGTATATATATATATATATATATATATATATATATATATATATAGAGAGAGAGAGAGAGAGAGAGAGAGAGAGAGAGAGAGAGAGAGAGAGAGAGAGAGAGAGAGAGAGAGAGAGAGAGAGAGAATGGAGGGGGTTAAATTATTTGGTTGTTTCCGTTTCACCTTGTTACAGTCAGAGTCTTGTACGTTGCATCTTAATATTAAACCACATGTTGTGCAGATTTCTGCATAAAACTCTTTTGTTATTCATTGTTGTTATATTTTCAGTAACCGGTTGTAAATTTTACCAAGATAAAATCTTGTATATATTCATGATAATAGAATTATATATCAGAAATAAATATGTAAAAATTGTATCATTTCGTGTCGACTATTTAGTCCAGACATAGACCATCTGGTCTGTAGGCGTCTGTGGGTGCGGTCGTTATATTTGGGGAAAATTCGAACAAAAAATTTCTGACCCACTTCTTGATTCACTCTTTTTTGGAGATTAATGATAGAGGGACAGTACACATTTGGAAAGACTGAGTCTTTCGATATTTGTCCTTAAATTTATATAAGTACGATACTCGTTTGTTGTTTAACAACAGTTCCAAACCATTATTTGTTCGTAACAATGTAGTGAAAATTCGTAAGAGAAATATTATATTATGAAATTTAAAACAATTAGGTAAGGGCTATACAGTAAAGATACATTTTATTGTAAATACTAACTCTGTAATGCAAACATACTAATGAAGTTAATCAGTAAATGCTCAAAACGACGCATTAAAATACGGAGTTCAAAACACGATTGATGCAAAATTTTAAATTTGGGGAAAATTCGAACAAAAAATTTCTGACCCATTTCTTGATTCACTCTTTTTTGGAGATTAATGATAGAGGGACAGTACACATTTGGAAAGACTGAGTCTTTCGATATTTGTCCTTAAATTTATATAAGTACGATACTCGTTTGTTGTTTAACAACAGTTCCAAACCATTATTTGTTCGTAACAATGTAGTGAAAATTCGTAAGAGAAATATTATATTATGAAATTTAAAACAATTAGGTAAGGGCTATACAGTAAAGATACATTTTATTGTAAATACTAACTCTGTAATGCAAACATACTAATGAAGTTAATCAGTAAATGCTCAAAACGACGCATTAAAATACGGAGTTCAAAACACGATTGATGCAAAATTTTAAATTTGGCAAATAGCAATTTGAGTTATATAACAAAAGGATAATGATAACTACTGAAATCTACATTCTTGATATATAAAAGCAAAACATCACAGCAAATCTTTGTGATCAACTTGAGTGGATGTTTTGATGGACGTATACGTTAAAACCATTTTCCTAACACACCATTGAGTGTGTTCACTTGATCCGTGAATGAGACGTTATACCGAAAACATTGGAAAGCACGACAGAGAAGTACCCTAAAGATTTTAATCCATCCGATATTAGAAAACCAAGTTTTGATACAAATAGCAGCTAAACACATGTGCTACAATACATACAGTTGACTTTGTAGCGCAATATTATAGCAAGAAGTATATGTAAGAAAAAATTACTTATTGCCTGGACTGAACAAGCACAACGCTTTTCTCTCTACGTCTACGACAGAATTTCCGATATGCATATTATTTGCTTGCTTGCATTTATGTCACAAAATAGATGGGGAAAGAATGTGGAAAACTCGACATGCAAATAAGTAATGTCGATCGTATATCCTTGAAAAGGTTTTATACATCATTAAAGAGCAAACACAATTGTATTGAAAGATAAGTAAAGAAGGTTAGTTATGTAAAAACATTGATTTTTTAACCCGGTAAAAATGCCAATGATGAACTTCAAACAAGTCAATTGTAATGGCTTTAGTTGTTGGCGTAACTGTAAACCTACAATTATGGTCTATTTTTTCTACTATCTTAAAGAAGGACAAATCTAAATAAATCAATGTTATATAGTTTATAATTTAGTGTAGTCATATAAATGGTTCAATAATAACTGTTTTGCTAATACAATAATTTCAGAAACCCAGTTTGATACCCAGTTTCATATGAGGTCTAAAATAACACTGCACAACAATGGGTGACAGGAACGTCTTTGCAAATGGGCTAATGGACGAGCGGGAGGATGAGTTAAGTTAAAGGCACAACAATGGCTTCCTAACATGACCCTGCCAATATGCTGTATCAATGAAATAAACTTATGTAGTTCAAAATCTCAATTAAGAAACCTTTAAGTATGATGTTTTTGAGCTCCCATACTCAATGCTACCAAGAAAGAAATCGTCCCAATAAATGTCAGTGTGACGAAAACCCAGAAGCAAAATCGGTCCAAGATATTAGCCATCTCCTTCCTTGTGTAGACCTTTTCTTTGCATTCATCGACGTTTTCAGATTTCTCGTCAGTTCGAGCATGCATTGTCTCGTAAGCCACAACTGTAAGCTTTCTACTTGGAACAATTCTGTTTCCCGCCGTCTTAGGGTTGTTAGCATTTTTGGTTTTTGATGACCCCGTGCACCTCTTTACGTTGATGAACTCAGTAAATTTATAGATAAACGACGTGGTATCCAGCTTCTCGTCCTTATGAAAGATGTTGAGAAGCAGCACGGTAAGGAGGGCACATATAACACTAATGAACAGTGTGAAGGCCAAATAGACCCCTGAAAGTTAAAAAAGTCAATAGATCTATTGTTAACGAAATTTTGTCCAAACCATGGTTTTTAAAAGATCTGATATAGAGCCCTACGCAACCTGTTATCTATTTATGTTCCACTTTTTGTCTGACACATTAAGTACATAATATTATATTATCATTTACTTGATTGTTTGTTTGAAGTGATCTTAATAACGACTGACCCATCAGATAGTTCTTATGTCTTCCACTGTATTCCTTTTCTTTATGTTTGTCTCATTTAAAGCGGCTTATCTTTCGAACTCGTTATCATATACTTCTTATATGTGTACCGAAGATCAAATACCAACTCACAACTTCGGTAATTATTGTAACCTTTTTGGTGATATCCTAATTAGCAGACTGTACCCACCCATTCATCATCTTATATGACCACTACGTAATTTTACGTCTTAAATATTATGTTTTATTTTTCAGTTTGTTAAAATCTTTTAAAATTAACAAACATAGGTTTACTTGAATAGTTTGCATTTTAAAATGAGACAATTCCAGTATTCGATTAGAAATTTTTCGAATTGAAATGCCAATTTTACCTTCTAATCTTCATCAACTCTACCAATCATTTAAATTAAATCCAAACCAAATCTATTTTAATCCAGCTCTAAAATATCATAAACATTTTAAGGGATATCGTATTCATTTCAGGACAAGCATCAAACCAATTTGTGTGCAAGTCAAAGTTGCAATTTGTGTATCTTTGTGAGTCCGCCAAATCAATGTCTGTTATTCAAAGTTGTAATTGGTTTGCATTTGTGAATCGGTAAAATCAACGTGTATTTATTAAAGTTGCAAGCATGAATCTGTAAAATCAGTAAGTGTATTTATCAAAGTTGTAATTGGTTTGCCATTCTAAATCCGTCAAATCAATATCTGTATTTATCAAAGATGTAATTGGTTAACACTTGAGAATCCGTCAAACCAATGTGCGTAGTTATGAAAGTTGTAGTTGGTTTACCTTTGTGAATCCGTTAAATCAGTGCGTATATGTATCAGAATTGTAACTGGTTTATCTTTATGAATCCTTCAAATCAATGTTTGTGTCAAAGTTGTAATTTGTTTACCTTTGTGAATCCGTGAAACGAAATGTGTGTATTTATGAAAGTTTTAATTGGTTTTCATTTCTGAATCCGTCAACACAATGTGTGTATTTATCAAAACTGTAATTGGTTTTTCTTTATGAATCCATCAAATCAATTTGTGTTTATCAAAGTTGTAATTTGTTTGCCTTTGTGTATCCGTCAAACAAAGGAGTGCATTTATTAAAGTTGTAATTGGTTAACCATTCTGAATCCGTCAAACCTATGTGTGTATTTATGAACATTGTGATTGGTTTACCTTTGTACATCCGTTAAACCAATGTGTGTATTTTTATTAAAGTTTTGATTGGCTTACATGTGTGAATCAGGCCAATGTTATAGTTACCTTTGGGTCTGTAATCTTTCGAAATCATATACCCTGCTAGCACTTTAACGCATTACAGGCTAGCTAGAATTTGTTTATTCGTAGCATCCATTTGAAGCTAAATTGTTTTAATATTTGAATTTGGTAATGTTTTAAATGATGTTTATCATGCAATTTTCTGCTTCATCATTGATATTTTGACATATCAGAATTCTTAATGTTGGGTTTTTCCTTAATTTCTTTGACAATTTATTCTATTAATTATTCATAATTTCCATTTCAGAATCTTCATAAGATAGACCTCAGTATCATGTGTATCCTATAACTCATGAATTGTTTGTTTAAATGTTTCGTAGGTAAAGACAGGAATTTTTATTTTGGGACAGATTTAAATATTTGCACCAACAAACAAAAACTGTATTCAGCAATATCCTCTACATTTTTTACTTTCTGATTTGATGCTATTAATCGGTTTTGTATATGACATTCACATTCGCATATAGTATGCTTTCGGTTTGTTCCACTCTGTTTTTTGTCAGAATACATGCACTAGGTAGTTATTTGCGCCGTTTTTATATTCTCAACCATACATCACTTCATTTCTCGAATTCATTTTCATATTTGCTTTCGTGCATAGAAAATTTTTCAAGAACTTTTAGTGATCTGTCATAGTCCTTTTCCAATAACAAATGTACCTGTTCTAATACGCTTCTTTCTTGCTGCCATGTATCACATATATTTTCTTGGCCAGTATATTAGCTACAAGTCAAAGACTCTCTTGGTTACTTTTAGTGACTATCAGTTTAAAATATTTTCAATACGTAACAATAGAAGTATCATGTAGTTAGGCTTATAATTTTTGTCTAGGCAGTGCTAATTACTTCATGTTCAACTTTGTACATAGTTAAATAAATTTTCTGCCTATGCATTCTCTTCGCAACAAAAGGATAAGTGGAATATAACGAGTCATGTCGAAATAAGCACTTCCTATCGCTTAGCCCACTCTGCTTTTCAAGGCCTATTTATTTTAGGCCTGTTAATTCAAGGCCTAAATTTACACAAGCAGAAGAAATACAAAAAGAGAACATCCTCTACCTATAGCCAATAAGTGAGTAACGTTAAGTCAAATCAGTAAAAAAAACCCACTTGAGAGTTATTGTTTATCAACCTTGAGAAAGTCGAGGAAATTTTAAATAATTATGATACTATCCAAATTAGATTTAAGAGAATACAGACATAATTCAGAAAGATCTTAAAGCGCCGAACAATTTGATAAAAAAAATTTAAAGTCTTAATTCGGATCGATGACAAGTATCACGTTTTACTCATATAAGATACATCAAAACAAATTTAAAACAAGGAAAAAGCAACGAAATTGTCAAAACCTTGTTCCTAGCAGCTAATTACGATATATAAAGCAAAACACTATTCCGGAAGTTGGCAATATGTTGCATTGCATCTTTAATTAGCTGTCATTGAAATTCTAGATAGGTATTATGATGTAATACTAACATCTGGAGTAGTTGAAATTTTATCTCAATTACTGTTATTCATAATTTGTCGTTTTGCAAAACCTATCATAAGAAATCATTTACAAGCCCACACATGTAGTGTTTAAAAAACAGCTTAGAACAATTGGTCATCCACAGCCTTTTAATGGATGAATCTGTTTTATGACATACTAAAGACGATTTGGTATCTGATAAATGTATATTATTGTACTCACGTTTGTTATTGGTGATAAAAACATATTATACGTAATGGTATAGTTCTTGGCAAGTTGAATATTTAAACATTAATAGCATGTGGAGTAACGTTGTCAGTTCACAACGTTTTAGAAAAAAATTAACCATCCTACCAAATGCACATATATGACCTTGTATTTGTTTAGTTCGCACTCGCATTTCTACTAAAATGTTTAAGTAACTGCATTTAACTGATCAATGTAATAATCGATCATCATGAATAGAATGTTGTGGTAATGATGAAACCAATAATTCCATTTTCTTCATTTCATATCAAGATTTCTCAATACGTGTTATATTGTCATTCTTATTTATTTGAGTGAAACTTTTATTCTACAATATCTTTCTCTTATTATGTCATAAGAAATCATATTGTGCGAGGTGTTTTGAAGTTTTAATTTACAGATATTGCATTTCAGGTTCTCTATAATTTATATGACATTCATTTGCAAAGTATAAAGCTGTGAAACCTAGGATAAAAAAAAATCGAAATTTGTTCTCAAGAAACTACAATATATGATATATATATATATATATATATATATATATATATATATATATATATATATATATATATATATATATATATATATATATATGAAATAGCATACTGTTTTGAATGTATCTAAACTTTCTATCCAACCTAATGGTGAAAGTGTGTATCTTTTTACCTAACACAGACGCTGTCAGTGACGTATGTGGTAATGAATCAGCAATCATGGTAAGAAGCACGGCTATGGCCAAAATCAAGGTCAGAATGTATGCCACCTTCTCCCCGGACTGTAGCGGTACAATGAACACTACGCATGACAGGAAGGACGCAAGAATAATGGGTAGAATTACGTTGATGACGTAGAAGGCTGGTCGGCGCTCTATGACAAAAACAAATTCTATCTGACTGAAGGTCACGATTGTTCCGTCAGATTTGGTCACCGGCAGATCCGTATAATCTATTTCTGTCCGGTCAAGAATCCATTCTCCATTAAGTCTGGCAATAAACACAACATAACATGTATAAATTCTAACTGTTTTGGTAGGACACTGCATTGCAGCTGACCTAATATTAGCAAAATTCTTAGTAAACACTTGCCTAATGGAGTATTGTGGTTGATAAAATCTTTACATATGCAAGGCCAAGCGTGACAGAAACATTTTCAGACACGATGAACACTGTCACCTCTGAAACTATTGTAAAGACTAGAAATGTGCAGCCATAAATTGCATTTAAGAAGTATAACATTTTTTTCTAGCAGTATTAGTGAATTTGAATTGAACACACACAATTGAACATTTTCATATTATCCCATAGCTGTTCAGTTGTTTGTCACATGAGTAAATGCTTAAAACGGCATCTAAAAATAATATTTGATCTGTAACTTTAATTTTGTTTTCATCAGCGTCAGTTTCTAATTTGTCTTCAAGTATACCAATATACATGATAATCCAAAGAACATGGATTATTTACTGAAAATTAGGATTCAAAACTAAAAGAAAAATGCTTGAAGCATGTGGTAGTTTAAAACCTGAGTAAAGGTTGATAACCTAATCTATGCCAGACTTTTTGAATTTGACATCTTTCATACTCATCACTTTTATATAATTTTTTTCATCTACCTATCTATCTATCTATCTATCTATCTATCTATCTATCTATCTATCTATCTATCTATCTATCTATCTATCTATCTATCTATCTATCTATCTGTCTATCTTATGAAAAGTTCTGGTTAAAAAATCTGATTCACATTTAAGGAAAAGAGAGGGCATATACTGTTTTTATAAATCAAATGGATCTGACTATGTGCCGATCATGAGTCTGAAAGTACTTACCCTTTACAATATTGCCAAAAGTACTGACATACAATATTGCGGAAGATATTGAGAGAGTGGCTGAGTAAAAGCCAAAGATCGTCAAACTAGATTTGCTGAAATTACATTTACTTTCATGTTCGAACTTTGATTTTTTTATAAACAAGGATCTTTACAGTAGTAGTTATAAAACGCATATTTCTGGCCACATTCTTTCATTTTCAAGCTATTAAACAATTTTCCAAATGAAACTCTTTTGTTTTCATTATTTCGTTAGGAGATTCCATTATCAAAAATAAACCTTCCTACGAAAATGAAAATTAAGGTCAATAACGTCAAACTGAAGTCTCTAACCGACTGAGACTTCTCTAATTGGGTAAGCTCATTCGTTGTTAATTTTTTGATGCTTGTGTTTTCTTTTTCTATGAGTGTTTGTTTACTTACCAGGACACTTAATATTTGTCGTCACTTTCTCTGCTGATGAAAGTGCCAAGCAAAAATGTTTTCGAGACTAATATGATATCGTGATTGAGGGTCATGTACATTTATCGTGATAAATCCATGAGGAATTGCTTGCTCACGTGAAACGAAGTTTTTAAATTTAATCAAAAATATGTCCCCTGAACACCAAGTCTAATGAATGTTTCCTCTGACAATATTTATCAACTCCATTATACACAACTAAATGATTGCAGTTATCTCTGATCACTTTAAGTATTTGTGTATATTGCCGAGTAATATATATATATATATATATATATATATATATATATATATATATATATATATATATATATATATCTATATATATATATATATATATATATATATATATATATATATATATATATATATATATATATATATATATATATATATATATAACATCAGTGTGTTTGTGTGTGCATTGAGAAAATTTCAGAGATGGATTTGATATTCTAGCATCACATCATTGTATAATACGAGATTATTAATAAATCCATCGTGGTCATCTACGAATGTGGTTTCATCAATATTGGTGATAAAATCAATAATACCGTTACCGTCTTCATCCAATAATTTTGCATTTTCATTAAAATCTTTAAGCACATAGTAGCATCTCTGATGATCTACACATGGTGCCACTCAATATAACGTACTACATTTGACCCCTCTAATCATGAGATTGAGCAACAATCTCGTCTTACAAGACCAAGATAGGCCTATGATAATTGCTCTTATAGCATTTGGTAGCACTTGATGATGCATAACTGGGTTCCTGCTTTCGTGTCGTCGAGAAATCAATGATATCCATTTTGTAGAAATATAATAAATAAATATAGTTTTAAATTGTTCTCAATGCAGAGCACCCACCACCACCAGTGGCTTAACAACAAAAAGAACAAAAGAAAAAAAAGTGTGCGTTTAAAGGCAAGTGTATGAAATTTGGTACAAGCAAATACAGGTTTTTTTAATCTGGATATATTGCTGCCTCACTGGGAAAATTACCAGGGACTCCATGTACTAAGTATCCTGGTGCAAAAAATATTTTTTTTTTTATATAATTATTGTTGTCCTGGGACTCTACTTGATATCCTACTTGACGAACGAGACCAACCAAGACCGGAGAGCATTCAATAAATGCCATTGATCAAACATTCCACATTTATGATTTTGTGTATAAAAATAAAGATTTACAACAACGACGTATTGCAGATGTAAAGCTGATTCACTCTTTAAATAACATAAAAGAAAATATTTTCTTATGTAACAGAAATAATTGTTGTTGAAGTGTGACAGGAACTATATTTCTACTTGCAACTATCAAATCAGTATGACTCCATAAATTTCAAATATCCTTTGTATGTGTTTCTGAAATTATTTTACGCATTATTTCACACTGAGTCTTGTCTGGTTATAGTCTGATTAATCTTTTCTAATCTCTTAATTCTGGATCAAACGCTCGGTAATAATTTATTTATTTCCTCATAATAATCGAAAGTAGTTTTTAGCCCTTTATGTTCAGATGATCCAATAAAATGTGGCGGTTGATCATTATCATCACACATTATCAATGTGTTTAGAGTCAATTACCAATCAACAAATATTTTTAAGATCTCTAGCAACATTTTGAATATTTCATCCCAAATAATATTTTTAGGAATATATACATCTCTCATTCGTTCAGGAGTGTCCATGTGTCTCCGCAGCATCTAAAGAAACTACGATAAATTTGAGAATTTTCATTGCACGTTCGCTCATTTCTTGGGCGAGTCTATGTCTAGTGGCAAAACACCCATACCAAAACTCGACTAATTCGATTATTATTTTGTTAACAGACTCAAAATCCGATGCAAACTGGATAAGATGCTGCATTATTTCAACGATGCATTGTTTTATGTCATTGTTGTAGTGCTGTGATATAGAAGAAAACATTTAGTAGGTCACAGAGTACTCGATTGTATTCAAAATTAATTCCGTTGGAAAGTGAGTTATTAAACGTTTCGACAATGAACAGATTTTCATATACAGTTTTGCAATCTTAGGAAGTCTTTCACCATCAGTCGCAGAAATAAAGCCTTTATTTGTTTACCCGTGTTTCCGTATACAACCATTAATACGTTTTTCGATGTTCTGGATACTTCAAAAGATTCTTTCGTCTGTGACGTGATCAAATCGTTTCGGCTGTTGTTGTTTCTGCAGAGGTTAGTGGTTGTACGTCTGGCCATCCTAACACCGTTTTGATCGATTTATATCTACGGCATAATCTGGATTTGATATTTCTATTTTCGCTGAAAATTTTGGTTCGCGAAAATTGATAGTTTGGGTTCTTTTCTTGTGATAGATTTGATTATGTTTTATGAAAGGCATAGATAATCTGTTTAGATTTGATAACTGCCCGTAGATATACTTAGAACTTGGCAATATGGGGTTCTATCAGGTTTATTTGTATATGCAAATACCAGTGAATTATTTGCTTGTAATCCGCAAAATGACTTTGTTCTTATATTTGGCCAACTATGTTGCACCCGTAGAAGTGCTAGTTCTATTTTTGGCTGGAATCGCAATTCGAAACCTAACTCTGAACTCAATATTAGCTGAGCTTGCTGATATAATCGTGGTTTTCAACGAAATTGTGTTAGCGACGATCTGTTATAGTAATTCGTTGGACTTTGACATTATTATTTAAATCCTGATTTTAAATCACTATTTTCAAACTGGGGGTCTGCATTTATGAGACTCAAGAGATCAGCGAGTTCATTCTTGACCTGGTCAAGATTTGCTAATTTGAATAAGTTGCCTTGAGGCTTACCACGAGTCTTACTCAGTAGATCTTCCATAAATATATATCATCATATTTTAATACCTGTTTAAAATATTGGACAATGTGGTATACTCGTGCACAACTTTATGAGGTAGTATTAGGGACTTTGACACGGCTTCGAGTACAGCGAGCACTTAACGGCAACATATTGGCAGATTTGTTTTTTTCTGTGTTGGTAATGTTAAATACCAGACAAGAGTGTTTTGAAGTCCGTCGACATGTTTAAAGATTCCTTCGTTGGTGACAACCCATACGAATCGAAATAAACAACTCCACATGGGTCAGTCATGAATGCAAACCAATGAGTACTTGGACAGACTTCCATCGAGATTAACGATACCTATATCAAAACGGATTAGTTGTTTTGGTAATTAATCAAGCATAAATATGCCTCTGAAGTTTTTGATGTTTATTTTTTTCACATCAGCATCAAATAAATCAAATTTGAACATGAAAAGGATCAGTGAAGTGTCAAGGTAAGTCTTAAACCTTCTCCGTACCAAGAATGTGGAGTTCTTGGCATTCTTAGATCTTTCCTTTACTTGGAAGTTTTTATTCCTTGTCCTTTTGCTTTCATTGGTTCCATCCCAGCGGCAGTTCTAACAGCACTAAGTACAGCTACTTTTGCAACAGCTTGGGCTGCTGAGGTAATCAATTCTAGTATAGCTGCAAAAAGTAGAATTATACCACCCGTCTTAGCGATTTCTTTAATGGCACCCGCAGAAAGATTAAGTCGTATACCTTTCTTTGATTGTTTGGCTTCATTGAAATGCCTGAGTTGACGTTCTGACAATGATAGTTTATTTGGACCACCTTAGAATTTTCTTTCTTTATCAGCATATTTAGTCCACACTTCTCATTTAATGCTAACTAGATTTTTAATCTGACCAAGAGTCAGAGTAACACTAACATGATGCTAGGATATTATAATACAATGAGTGATTTAATTACTGAATGCTTGCGGTACAGTTAAATGTTTTCGACTGGGGAATCAATGACTCTTATTCGATCACCAAGCAGCATCGCTTTATCTGAGAATATAACAGAGAGTGCTCTGTAACCAACAGCGAATAGTCAAGCTATACGAGCTCGGAAATGTATATCAACAAATTATTGTTTGAACAAATCAAAGTGTCCCAGTGAGAACTAATAGATCGGATATAATGTTATGAAATCCCGCTGAGATATCTGCAAACCAGAATCCATATTCTGATCACGACCCATAAATGACATCAACCGATCATAAGCACGAGCAACGTGATTATTATCAAAATCAGCAACACTGATACAGAAGATTCATGAAGTCCGTTGACCTTAAAAAAAACTTAATAAATGATGGGCCGATAACCATTATTGTCCATGATATCCCTTGCGAATAATCTCTGACAAATATCAGCTGCTTCATTAATGATTCTGGGGATTTATTACCTGCTCGTTTTTTAGCGATTAAAATTTTTAGTCGATCAACATCGGCAAGGACGTTACTCGCACATGGAGTAATAAGACCACTTCCCCTGGTACCTATACAAAAACCCACTTCAAGCTGGTTCTTCTTCCTCAATAGTAGGTGGCCTGAATGGCGATAATATACCTTCACAAGATATGAGAATTCATCCCTATATTTATCAATGATTCTAGATATGCCATGAGACTTTCAAAACACCAAAATAAACGCAATTTTTTATTTCGAAATACTGGAGGCGTTTGGACCTAATATATGATCTGTGTATCATGGTGCGGAAACCGTTATAGCATTTTCTCGAAGTACTTTGCGATCTTCTTCGGTAAATCGGGCTGGTGGGTTTGGTTTTGGTGTAACAAGATCCCTTACATCACCAACCTCCACATGAACTTTGTCAATAGACTAAAGTATTTGTTGTATTTCTTCTTGTAATTGTTGCTGGGACGCAGCTATTTCAGCCGGAAGTGCTTGTATAATCTCTTTCGTTTTCTTAGTTCTTTCTGCTTTTTCCAGTTGCTTCAGAGGTTTTCTCCAACGTGGGAAGAAGATCTTTGGTAGCAAGTTGGTTTAAATAATTGTTCTGCACCTTCTGCAAATTCCACCTGAGTTACCTGACGCGCTTGTAATCTTTGTTTGACAGAATTACGGACTGGAATATATTTTTCAATTGCCTCTAGTCGCTCTCTGGCTAATCTAGCTGTGCGATATTTCGATATTAATTATGATTTAATTACTCCACACTCCAGCAGCTGAGTGTGACCACAAAAATTGAGTGTCCGGGTAAGTAAACGAACACGCATAAAAATTGAAATCACAAACGTATTTTTGTAAAAAAAAATAACGAATGAGCTAACCCAATTAGAGAAGTATCGGTCGGTTAGAGACCTCGGTTTGACGTTATTGACCTTGTATTTTCATTTTTCTTAGGAAGCTCTATTTTCGCGAACGGATTCTTCTAAAAAGGTTGTACGGTTCACACTCTCTGCTGCTCTTACTCAAGAAATGCTTTGCAAAGATGTCATTATTATACCTGAAGTTTTCGATATTAACTTCAGAAGTTAGAAGCATTATTTCTAGTTGCTCTTTATTGTGACTCCATGACGTCAGTTCAATCATACATTTTTGTCTGTCAAACGGATAGTAGGTGATATCTATGTCACAATGTGTTGTGAAAAGTCCCGGTGGTTCCCATTCAACACGGCCGTTGTATTTCACTATGAGTTGCAGGTTTTCGTCGTTGATAATGCCTATGTCTTGCAAGCTACAAAAGTCAAATAAGAGGTTATAGTTTGAATATGGTATAATAGTTGTAAAAAAGTCATAAGATGAAATGTTGCAAAGTCTAATGCAGTCGTAATAGTGAATCACTGGTAGACATTTGACATTATCTCACTTGTCATTCGAACGCTTTACTATTAAGATAAATAAATGTATAATTGTGCAAAAATGTACCAAGGTCTTTAATGTGAAGTGTTACGATGTGAAAATTTTATTCAATGTTTAGCGAAATCCGTCAGTTTTTAATTTGTCAGATCAACAATATGACATAAATTATACTGGCAATTCGTCATACTCATTAAGACCAGATCGAATCTTCTTATGCAATTAGGTTAATAAACGTTTAATTTATATTCACTTAAATGTTTTGTTTTTTTTTTCAAAAATTGATTAGGTTTATTAATATATATATATATATCTATATATATATATATATATATATATATATATATATATATATATATATATATATATATATATATATATATATATATACATATGTGTGTGTGTGTGTGTGTGTGTGTGTGTGTGTGTGTGTTCATTCACTGAATTCAATATTAAGGCTGTTTCTGCCCCCTCTCGTAAAGTTGTACCGAAAGCATCTTTTCCTAATTTTAGCTCCGGATAAAATGGGCGATAAATCTATGAGAAGGTCGAGAACATTATATGCATCTCAACTTACTAATGTTATTTGTCATGAAAGTATTATCTGCTAAATTAAAAAAAATAATCATACATTTTTATGTGCCAGGCAATATAAACGTATCGAACAAAATAAGTAATCCAGATCCGGCCGCTGACGTGAGATGAAAGTCAGAGAAGAATTATATCTAGTGCTTGCAAAATGCCGTTAAGAATTTCAGCTAATCATGTAAAGTCTCAGTGAATATGAATCTTAGAGGTTTTGTATCCATATATACTAATGATATATTGCTATATATTATCAAGTGTTTCTCGGCGTAATCTTGTCAACTTTTGTGGTTCTGAGAACACATTGCATCTATATTTTTCGATTATTTTGTAAAGGAAATGACAAAATGTCATAACCAGTACAATGGATTCGTTGTGCAACATTGTTGTTTGTAGTAGTATCGCGTGACCTATCCAATTAGAAAATGAAATATTGCGCTTCTTTTGAGTTAAATACTTTTGAATTTTATAAACACAGATGTAGAGATAAATCTTTAAACCTTTTTAATGTTCAATCTGAACAGAACGTTTAGATTAATTAATAGAGATTTTACATAAGTTCATATTGTATACAGGGAGATTTTATCGTAAGAGGTCAAACAACCGGCACAATTTGTTAAATTGTGAAGAAACGAGATTCTCGGGTTGAATGAAGATGACTGACAACGTCATACGTGATTGCAATTAGCGTTTGCTTAACACAGCAATTAAATTCACATAATAATTGACCTAGAAGTATGCTTCGTTCTGAGTAGTTGTCGGTATCATTTATATATGTGTGAATCGTGGTGGCTAATATATTAGCGTGCAGAGAACATAATGTTGCATGTCCATTACTGTCCTGATTGGAAGACATACAGGGCTGCTTCTGTGTTGAAGGCATACTTCTTCAATTGCCTATCCATTAAAAAGGCTATAACATGCTGATGTGCGGAAATAACAACAAGCAACATACTATAAATCAAGAAATAACGTTGATAACAAATACAGGATAAAGGATAAGAGGTTCTGGGCAAAAAATGCAGCATTGTTCTTGTTGATACTTTAAAGTCATTAAAACATTTATAGAGTAGTTTAGTAGACAAAGCTTTAGAAGCAATGGTGGAAAAATTGTGAAATGACTACCACGAGTAATAACGTACGAGTTGTCAATTATTATTTCTGGTTTCCATATTTCGGATGGCATGAAATGCACCTCTTCAATCTTACTAGTATAGTTTTCTGGATCCCATTTTAGTCTTGGGTCAGTCCATTCCTGTAATGACAAGAGGTAAGAATTTATTAAAGAATTACTTTTTGAAAAACTTTCGGTTTGCATTCTAAATTGTGGCTTTTAACTATATATATATTTGCACGAACACACACACGCATATATATATATATATATATATATATATATATATATATCTATATATATATATCTAGATATATATATATATATATATACACTTGCTATCATATATATCAATAAATCAAGATATGCAAACTAGCTATCACACACACAAACACACACATATATATATATATATACATATATATATACACTTGCTATCATATATATCAATAAATCAAGATATGCAAACTAGCTATCACACACACACACACACACACATATATATATATATATATATATATATATATATATATATATATATATATATATATATATATATATATGATCTCTAGTTTGCATACCTTGAGAAAACAAAACTTACTAGTGTGATCCAACCAGTAACTGTCAACGACTGCTGTTTGATGTCCTGAAATGGTAAAGCATTTTGTATAAAAAACACTCAGGGAAGGATGGGTTCTTTAAAAAAGAAAAGGAAATCTGAAATATTTTATGCAGAGAAAAATGTGCAAAGACATATCTATTAATGACAAAAACTTAATTGCGAACTTTGATCCATTTGTCAGTATTAATAACTATTTAAGACGTAATGTTCTATGTAACAGCTTAAAATTAATTTTGAAAATATTGCGAAATAATTATCGCATATTCTGGTAACTCCTACGTTTAAATAGTCACTAAAATAAAACCAAACAAATGATACTTAAATTTAAGTATTGGAATTGTGAACGATAAAATTACTCTCTCGTCAGGATTTCTGCTTGTCATTTGACAGTTTCCGGCGATGACATAATATAAATTAACATTAGTAACGGAGACAATATTTGGGGATAATTCTGTTAAGATATATAATGGCTTATTTCGGAAACGATGTCATGAATATTGTTGTAGTAAATATGCTAGTTTCATATCAGACTATTTATTTAATGAGTGTTGATATGTCAAAATCAATAAAATAATGGAAAAGCTGAAATTTAAGCTGACATGTCAATAGCATGTGATACAGTGATTGCATAGGGACAAATATGGGATATAATTAGCTAAAACATAAGTACCAACGAAATTAACTGGATTAGATGTTATCAATGTGTGACATCGAAAATCAGTAGATCAAATGAAGCCGAAAATACCCGCTAATATCAAGGAATAAAAGTCGATTAAGTTTAAAGAAATCAAACTGGTGTCGTAACAGAGAAGTGAAACGATAAGATCAATGCTGTTTTTGTATTGAATCAATCATCTTTAAATAAGATATACATTGAAAATGAAACGCTTCCATCCTCAATTCGACAATGAAAGACAAATTCCTCATACGGTTATTGGTAACAATATTACGTATAGCACATTAAATATCATGATAGTGCATGTTATCATATCACTTTAGATTATTCTGATTGGTCACAAAATGCCCACGAATATGTCTTGCACAGTGTTCTCTTTAATATATATTTAATTTGCATTTGCTAGTTCATTTTCACTCGTTCATCGTGATGTTTTAACTAGTATTATGTACTTGATCTTGCCCAAAATCAAGTTCATGTTTTCCATGAGCGGTGTTAGTTTGTGAACAAAGTTTTTCTTACTTTCGAAATGTAGCATAAATATTAGGATCATTATTTTAATCCTAGTTAAGGACATTGTTTTTATGTACTTAAATGAACTTGCTGAATGCAATATTTATCTCACTCTTTATTATAGTAATATGAACAATTCTTATTTTGGTTACGGTTTTGTTTTTAACTTCAGAATGTTCTATATATGAAAGTTTTCATTTAGTCATGATGTTTTCAGCAAATGCTAAACGTGGCCTAGGTCAAGTCGAGGGTTTTATTATCTTGTTATCTTAGGGTGTTACTAATTCTTGTGATAACACCTGAGCATAATCAAACATTAGTTTTGTGTTCAGCATGTTGATCTGGGTGAAGTTGTTTAATACAATTAATCTTTTATGGTGTCACGAATCTATGCTCTTGATTAAAGTAACATAAAAAGCGAAGACAGCACGATTTGCAAAAGTTAGCAAATAATTTATTTCCCTAGAATAAAAAGTGAAAAATTAAATAAAGGAACTTACGGTTTTACGAATTAAATCCAAGAACAATCCAAGAATTAAAACTTAGATGTCCTAGTAATAAAATGTCCTGAATGAAATCCAAAATGAAAAGCGATGACGTTTTGCTGTAGATTTCAAAGTGTAGACGTGACAACAGTTTCATGCTGAATCACAAAAAATATTAGTCCAGTTTTTTTTTATTCCGAACAATCTTAAATAAATGCCTTTATCCAAGACTTATTTTTAGGAACAATTATGTATTTCCAGGCAAAATAATCTTTTGAATTCTATAAAATAAAATTTCAAATCAAACTGGTCACAACATAATAACATAACGCGTCAACTGAACAAACCTCCATCACGACAACAGTAATACACTAATTTAAGATGCAAAAAGGTTCCCGGATGAGGGTCAATCTTCTAGAAAAAATAGACGTTTGTAATAATAAACACTTGTTTTATATCACATACTCCACGTATAGCCTTGTCTTAATTTAATGATTCTTACTCTGGGAAGAAAGTTATTTACCAAAATTTCACTTATTCGGAAACAAGGTCAGAAACTAAATGCAATGTTTATATTATTAGTTACTTATCAATGTAACAAAAAAGCCAAACAAGTCAGGTCAAACATAACTGAACTGAAGTTTTGGACAATGTCAAATCCAATCTACTAAGTTACATTACAATTTAGCATGTAATGGAATCAAAAAATTAAAACTAACAAATAAGTAATTAAATCAAAGATACTTAACATTGGAAATACAAAATATAAAGTGCTCATTAACATTCATGGAAATACACATTATCATGGACTTATAGTGAATGTACAAGAAGGATATATTCTTGGAGGATAAAAAAGTGATTCAACAAATGATTGCTTACATGTCCCCTCGTCACAGGCCATCACAGGCACACCAAAATGTTCAACGTTGTTTGTTTTTTTTTGAAATACCACTAATGTTTGTTCAATGCTTTATTCATTAGTACTTGTGTTAAAATTTTAGGAATATTTAGGACTTAATTCGCAATACCGTAAAGTCCTTTTACATTTTCAGTTTGATTTTATAGTTTATAAAATATTTAGTTTTACAAAACTTGTTTGTTTTTGCAATTTTCTATTATATATTTTAAAGCCACAAGTTGTTGTATCGCTTTACTTATTGACTGCGATAGTAGGAAAATTTTAATTACTCTACCTTTTCGGAACTTTTGTTTACACTATCACTTTAGACGGTGAAGACTATTTTCCACTCGATACTTGAACAAGCACTTGGGACAACTAATCACGTTTGTATTAATATATTATGGCCAATTTACCATACAGGACCCCGTTACGTGATTTAATGTTAATCGTAATATATATATATATATATATATATATATATATATATATATATATATATATATATATATATATATATATATATATATATGTGTATATATATATATATATATGTGTATATATATATATATATATGTGTATATATATATATATATATATATATATATATATATATATATATATATAGAGAGAGAGAGAGAGAGAGAGAGAGAGAGAGAGAGAGAGAGAGATTCTTCCTATACATGAACTTCATATTGATGTCAGTACAAAACATTTTGTACATTTTTTTAGACCTAAACGTCTGCCGAATTTCGAGTTTAATATTCTTTCTAACGTTAATATAAACTGTTGTACGTTGCTCAGTTATATGGTTATTTACTTACAAGAATACGAACATTGCCATCTGAACTTAAAATTTAGTGCAATATGAGCTAGTTGATTTGAACTGCAGTGCTTCGGGGAATACAAACTTCATAAAATAAAATGCATTGCAGGATATCTTTATGTTTGCAATCCACCATCATTAAATGTAATGTGATTTGATAAAAATGACGAAACCCTGAGGACATAAAAGCGAAGTATAGCACCGTGTTCCACAAAAGCGAAATCTACACCTCTTTTTGGTTTTATTAATCACTGACTATAAATCTGTTCGAGGGACAATTATCATGTATTAAAAAATAGATAGTATTGAGTTGTAATTGGGTATGTCACATTATTGATGTCCGAGATAAGATAGGCAGTGCGCACTGGAACAAATACATTTGTATTAATCTGTCTTACAGTGACATTTTCCTTAACATCAGTTTTGGATACCCGTTTGCTATACAAAAAGAAACGAATATTAGTTGACTCAGCATATTGACATTGAAGATATAAAAATAACATTTTCGATCGGAGAAGTACTAAGACGGTGCTCTATATATATATAGCGCACACACACACACATATATATCTATATATATATATGTATATATATATATATATATATATATATATATATATATATATATATATATATATATATATATATATATATATATATATTGAGCATGTAACTCGCACGCTGTATTGCCTACATATATTATTATCTCAATCTGTCTTTCTCTCTCTTGTAAAATTGAAAGAAATAAATTATGATGAATCATCATAGGAATATTTTGTTGTTATTTCGTTCTAATTGTTAACACTATTAACTAAGCTTTTCCACCGAATGAGGCATACAAAACATATTTTATTTTAAATTATTCTCTAAACATTTTCAACATTCAGCAATAAGTATGGTTAACAAATACAGAACTTGCATTTACTGAGGCAGTTGTACCAAGAATTAAACAGAAATCAATGCTAAACATATAAATGCGCACAGCGGTTTCGATGAAAATGAAAATAGGCATCATGTGTAATCAGCCGAACTTAACAGAAATATATACATCATTTATAGGTTGCTTCAAAATTAAAATTTTATATGTATCTGTTATTGTATCTGTTATTGACTGTTACACACATATGCACAATTTGAATATATTTATATTGTTTGGAAATATGCATGATAGAAGTTTTTATTCAAACTACATATCTCTAAACCACAGCGACAAAAAAATCATAAATAATTCATTTGGTAATTTTCTTTATTAAATATGGTCCCGGATAAAATTATTCAGATACATATTTATTAAAGATGCTGACATATATTTCGTATGTACACGTTTCATCTGGATATGAATATAATATGAAAATGACTCTTACAGCACATATCTATAAATCGATTACAAATTTGAACTTTAAAGATTAGTTATGTATCAAGTGCGTATATTCATTAACACGGTTCAAAGGCAGAGATGCACCATTGTTGAAGTTAACACCCGACTATGGCATGAGTTCATTAAAAGGACAGTCTGAAATAATTTTGCATTGCTTAGCATCTGATCTTGATGAGTAGTTGACAATAATCTAAATGGAATGAGTCTTTGATTTGTTTCTGAAATTAAGACCCATCTTTGTAGATAGATAATTATTCCGCATTATCATGTAATCATAGCTGTACTACCAGTCTTTGAAGTTGCTGAGATATATTGATATAGACATTTTGGGATTGTATAATAGCGATTCTTCTGTACTATTGATGGGTCAGTACAATACAATTATTTTGAAGATATTCAGAGCTCTTTCGGATTAATCCATACTTTTGGATTGGATACAATATTTAGGACGTCTTCAACGTTTTTTGTATTTCTTTCATTTCGTATTTAAGGGAAATCAATTTGATTTTATTAAACATGTTGGTTTTCGATCTTTCACGTTACTTTGTTAATACTAACGATACTCAATTCAACATTAAAGGTCAAAGGTCTCTGTCCTCCCTTTGACATTAAACGTCAAAAACTTCTATTCCTAATTAGAAAGAGCCATATATTATATCCTAAATGCGGCGTTAAGAGTAAAAATATATATCTTCATTAAAGGTTGATGATCTATGTCCTGAATTGGACATTAAAGGTCAATGGTGTTTATTATGAATTCGATATTAAGAGGTAAAGGTCTCTATCTTTATTTGGACATTAACAATCAAAAGCCTCTATCCCAAATTAGACATAAAAAGTCTAAGACCTCTATCTACAGATAGGTTTATAACTTTGATTCGACTATAGCAAAAAATTAAATATACTCAGAAAAACTCTTATCCGTCCACAACTGAACTTGAAAAAAACCTGCAAACAAAATCATAGCCTAGTAGTTGCATGGCTTCATAAATTGTTTAAAGAGCGTAAATAAGAGCCCATTGAATGGTGAATATATATATATATATATATATATATATATATATATATATATATATATATATATATATATATATATATATATACATATTACTAATGTTTCAAAATACACAGGTATACGTAAAGATGTGCAAATTTAGAAGACTTCAAACTTTGGTCATGTAAAGGAAAACCTTGATTTATAAACTGAACTTGTAAGAGTTGTAGATGCTCATCTTAACTTAAAAATTCTAAGCGTAGAACCAAAGATATGAAAAGGAAACAATAAAAAAAAACATTTGTTGTGTGATTGAACTCCTTGCTTAATTTGGTCAAGATATATAATTTGATACTAAATTACACTTTGTCAGGATAAGTTATTTAATCTTGCATGTTGTTAATTGTAAGCTCATGAATGGAAAATTGTAGCTAAGTGGGTAATAAAAACAAAGATGCGTTAATGAAGGTCAAACATACAGGTAAAACATGATTTTTCAGGTATTCTCTGGAAACGATAATTAATACCCCCTCCCCATAATTATTACAGATCAATATGAAGCAATTTAAAACTTACCACTGAGTCTATAGTTAAAAGGTTAAAGCCTGCTTTAACATAGACGGTATCGTTGGGCCGCACAATGGGGTCGTATGAAGTATCTAAAAGTCTCGTGGAGCGGATGTTTGCAGCATCTGTTGAAAAAGATGCTTGAACTTGGACTGAAAAAGAGGATATTGTACCCAATCATTTAGATGTAAATGTGATATCCATATGTGGTTATAAGTCTTCTTGATTCGCACCTTTCCCGTCACATTTGCGAGTTGCTAATCTGCTGATAAATCGTGCAAGACCTTCATTCTCAAGCTAATACTGAATTTCCTTTTTCAAGTATTCCTGTTTGAGAGGGTTCATCCCATATGGGTGATGTTTCAGAGTTGGAATTCACAATTTAATCGTCATGACACATTTGAACATCTGGAAATAAGTGCGCATATTTAAATAATGATTGTTTAAGTTAATTCCTTTCCTGTCGTTGCAAATATGAGTGTTTATCGTCCAGATTTGTCACTGTTTCCGAATTCTGAAATTTGTTGCTCCAAAATCAGTACAGTCCGATTAAATTTCTTCACTTATATCCTCAGTTGCTTTTAGAGGTACAACTAAATTAATTGCATGATTTACCTTGTTATCTCTCTCAATATACTATTAATCCAGTAATTTATTTAGATCAGAGTACTAATAAATAAATAAATTACTGGATTAATAGTATATTCATTTTATAAATTATAAAAAAATTATTTATAAAAAAAATTTATAAATTATAAAAAAATATAATTTAACTCATTCATGTTCTTCTTCACATTTTAAGTTCCGTAATATAAATTTTGAAGAAAATTACGAAGAACGAGAGAGAGAGAGAGAGAGAGAGAGAGAGAGAGAGAGAGAGAGAGAGAGTGAGAGAGAGAGAGAAAAACTATTTCAAGACTCAAAAGTTCTCTACATTAAAGTTCTGTGAAACCATAATTTCACCTTTTTCTTGAATCGATGTTTGCCAAATTCAAGGATGATTAGCTGGAAAATTCCAGACATAAAATTTGACATTTGACCAGATTGGACAGATTTGAGAAGGACTAATTGAGTAAAACAAAATGTATCAAAGCTTTTACTATAATTTTAGGTTTAATATTCCTCACAGGAATTACCTCTGGGAACTTTGTTGACGCACACATAATATTCAACAAGTATTTGTTGCCTGACTGGGTCTTAGGTGAGGAACCAACACAGTCTACCATTATTCTGATAAATGGTTCGTCAAATGCTGGAATTGGTTGCAGATGAGCCTTATGAATCTTCTGATTGGGTTTTTCTATCATTTGATAAAAGTGGCAAGATCTACAGTACTTACAGACATCACTTTGAGTTTTTGTCCATTAAAGATGAGTAATGATCTTGTGATAAATCTTATTAATCGGTAAATGACACATGAATTTCATTGGCCAGACCAAGTGTTTGCTGTGTTTAAGATTTTGGATCTACAATTTGATAATTCACAGACCACTCATCACCAGCAGGTACATAGAGAGGTCTCCATTTTCTCATAAGAATTCCATTTTTAATGAAATAACAGACAGGTACTTCAGTAGTTTCAGATTCACTAATGGCCCTCTGAAAAATCTTCATATCTAAGGAACTTTTTCCTGTTCGACGACAAGTGATTGTTGTTTGACTCCCTGACTAGACTAAAAGAGAATGAGCAGTTAAAAGAAGATCAATTTGATCGATACGTTTTGACTAATCAAAACAAGGATTGAAGGTAACCTCATCAAATGTCTGACTATAACACGTGTCAGCTAAAGTAATATTTTCCTCATCAACATCATTCGTAAGAGCTTTTATTGAAATATGTTAAGCATCTAAGCATTCGAATCCGATTTAAGGTGACAGGAGACCCTTAAGCAATTTGGAAAAAGCCTCTTCTCTTTAAAAATAAATCAATAAACTGGAAAACTAATAGAGGAAAAAAATTCTTCCCCTGTCCAAAATGCATGCTTGGTGGGGCCATGGAGCAAATGCATTATTTGCTACGTTGTTAAACCTGTGTTGCATTCATCCAGCCGTCACCAGATTTGTATCTAGACCAATACATAGTGATTAACCCATTAAGAACAAGCAATTGAAATATTCCATTACTGCAACATGTTATATTTTGTTTATTGTATGATTTTAAAGCAAGACACAAATATAATCTGTGTATTAAATATGTCAAATTTGTCAATAATCATATCTCATAAATAAATAAACATTTATATTAAACTCATCTTCCTCTCGAATCAAATGATTAGATTTTTTGACCATATCAGTGAACATGAAAAATAAAGTCCTAGGGAAATGCAACTTAAGCTCCAGTCCAAATCTTCAGATAATAACCGTAACGAATAATGGACAAATAATCTGATGATGGAAGTCGGAATTTCAAAATTTTGTGAATGTAATTTTGAGTAGAGCGTTAGTGACAGCCATATCTTCTTCTGACCCTCATGTTCATGTACGATCAACCAAACTTAGTTTTAGTTTTGAAAACCTTTACCTGTGAGGGACTCATTAGAAGTGATTATATATATATATATATATATATATATATATATATATATATATATATATATATATATATGCAATAAACTGACGACGAACTAGTAACTAACTGGCCTGAGCGCTTTCGACTCTTAATGAGTCTTTTTCAAAAGCAAGTACAAAACATAAAAAAGACAAACAAATAAACACAAAAACGTTGTGTTTGTAAACCTCTACATGGCTGTCTCCACATGAGGCAAACTATATATACAACCAGCTTGTATAGACTTGTTGTGGATACTAGTTAGTTAGTTAGTTACTAGTTTCGCACTGTACGTCGTCAGTTTAATACATCTATTTTAATCACTGACACACGTGATCTTTTGGTGGATCCAGTGCGCTTGAAAGGGTTGTTATTCGCCATATGATTTGTATTCTTTATATATATATATATATATATATATATATATATATATATATATATATATATATATATATATATATATATATATATATATATATATAAAGTTGGTAGGATCAAGCAGTACGTAAAATCTCAAATCAGCCATTCCCTCACCAAAATAAATAGGAAAAGAACTAAGACAAGACTAACATTTCGCTGAGTTTTAAAGAGCTTATGGTAAGGGCTCTGTGGCAGCAGTTTTATTCTGCTCGTTCTCTAATATTTTTTCCTTATTTGTATTCACAATTATTTTATCGATTAATAAATCCACCACAAAAGTAATCTCTAGTGAGAAACTTTATCTTATATACAATATCTGTATTGTCATATTTTTTTTATGTAAATGTTGATATCAAATACAATACAATACAATACGTGTATCTAACTTATTAGTATTTATATCTCATTAATAAATAAACAGGTAAATACTATCACACTCATCGTCGTACCAAGACAAAAAATGAAATCGTTTAATAAAATTGTTAACCTAGAAGGATGACAACATCGCTTAATACAAATTATAATAAAGTCATAATATTGAAATAGAAGCGTTGACGAATAATTGTCTAATAGTCCAACTAACATAGGGCGGTATTTGCAGTTTACGTGAATACAATATCGATTATCGCATTATTGACAACGACATGTTCTTATAACACTTATATCCTTGAATGGAATATTTGTTAGGGGTACACTTACCTAACAATAATAAAATCAGCAGCAGAATCAGTCTTTCCATCACCTTTCCTATGTGTGTATTTTAAGTAGCAATGTTTCAATAATTTAATTGAACCTAGGTCATAATAATCGGTTAATTATTCTTAATTAAAATAGACCATAGGATATTGGAGGTAAACTTACATTGAGCAGATAGCTAGTTCATATCTGCATAGATTAGATTATAGATTTAGATCTATTTTTAAACAGAACTAAATTATGAATTGTTATTCAGGCGATCCTTTTGTAATGGTTATCAGTTGGAGGTACTAGACAAAGTTTGGATATCAGTCCAAAATGTAAATCAAAATGTGATAAGGACAATTCTTTGTAATGAAGAATTGTCAAAGTTATTTTGATTAATCAAGTGTCCAGAATACAGGGACAATGCATTTTTATAAAACCCTGCGATAAAGTGCAACGCGATACGTCTACACAATTGCTTCTGTTAAGGCGACTATTTGTAGATAATACCAAACGTTGATCTTGACAGTGATTTTGTTTCGCAAAGTATTTGTTTACACGCCCATCAGACTATCCAATATGGCGAAAAAGAGCATCGAAAGAGCCGATAGGCAGTGGACCAGATTGCTGATAATTATAAAGAAAGTAATATTCTGTATTAAATATTAAAATGCCGTATTTTAAGAATGAACACATATCTCTTCATTAGGAAAATGTCAGAGATTCTACATTGGATAGAAAGTGGTTGTGATGGTGGACTTTCTCTCTTTCTTTGTGTGTATATGTATGTGTCTGTATGTGTGTGATTTGGAGTTTTAAATTAGCTTTAAAAAGTTCAGCCATATCGTTTCGATGTCATCAGTGTGGCGGTTCATAGTGAGGTCTAGCATTGGGGCATCATGCATCATGCCGCATATATTAGCGCAATATGGCATGTTCTCCCACCCATTCACATTATCCACACACCAGGCCGACCAGTCCTAACACTAAATTATTAATGCTGAGAACCTAGCGAGGCAACTGTTAGTACCATTTATATAAGTGTTTGGTATGACTCAGTCGGGGTTCGAACACGCGAACTATGTATTCGAAGTAATCTGATGGAAAATATATTGTGTCACACATGAGATGGAAACAGACATTCCAGAATAACATTCTCACTATCAACGCATTATTTTCCCAAACAAGAGTTCAAAATATTTTTCAGGAGAGAAAATAACTGGAAATTTGGTTCTTTTCTCTTACTTACATGCATATCTGGTTCCCTGCTTATGATAAATGTATACCACATTTGTGCAACTTGTGGCATTTAATTTCATAATATATGTCTATGTATTGTTAATTTCTGATGGGTACATTTCATTTAACTTTGGAAGCAAGAATCAGCACAAAAAAGCAATCTTCCCATCACCGTTCAAATGTGAGGATTTTCGGTTGCAATTATTTTAATAATTAAATGTAATCGGTCAATTATAATTTATTAAAAGGGGCTATATGATACTGTAGGTCAAACTACCTTGTGACAGTAGCTAGCTCAATTTTATATAGATAAGGATTTAGATTTTATCTTCTTTCTGAGCATATCTTAATTATACGTTGCCATTTAAACAACCCCTTTCTGCAGGTCGTGCTCAGTTGGAGGGACTGGACTGATTGGTATATTTGTCCGAAATATAATCCATTATGTGATAAGAACTATTCTTTGTAGTGAAAAATTACAAAAGTATTTTATGAATTAACATGACCAGAACAAGGCAACAATAAATTTGAATAGAATCCCTCGACTAATTGACGCATGAAACGTGTACACAATTGGATGTGTTTAGGCAAATATCTGTGGATAACATTTAACGATGGTTCTGATAGTAACTGAGCTTCGCAAAAGTTTGTTCACATGCCCATCAATCTATCCGCTATAGCTAAGAAAGGGTACAAATCAGCCGATAGTTAATGGACCAGGTTAATGGCAATGACAATAAAAGGCAATATTCAGAATTGAACAGTGAAATGCAGTCGACAAGAAAACTAATTTTTTCATAAAGAAATCGTTTGTTATAATACATTGGATGGTAAATGCTTGTGAAGGATAGGATTTTCTTGTCAAGCTAAAGGAAATATATTTGTCTCATATGTAGTGAAAACGGACATTTCATAAAAATATATTAATCATAAACGGATTATTTCAGAAACAAGAGTTCGAATGTATTTGCCCTTGCGTGGTTACACTGATGATTTGGACCATTGCTTTAAGTTTTATTCATGTGTGGTTTCTTGCTCATCAGTAGAAATGTTGGACAAACGAGGAACAATATGACTTTAATGTTGGAAAGGGGTATATCCAATCTGGGGACAAAGGAAATTTAACCTGGTAATTTTATGTCCACTCTAAGGGCAATGCGATGTAGCATTCACTGGGTTTGTGTAGGGACAATATGAATGGAACAGGTGGGATGATGTCACGGTACTGGACATTGGCAACAATGTTGCAAGCGGCCGACCTCAATCGGGGGAAACAGTGACAGGGAAAAAATCAATAACACTTGAGGGCGTGAACGAAATTCCGCGTGGTATTGACCAACAAACATAATCATCGTCTGCCAGGACGGGAACCGGTATCGTTCATACAAAATAAATCCCAATCGCCTGGCTAGTCGGGAACCCGTCCCATTCATACAAAAAACATAAACATCGCCTGACGGGGCGGTATATATAACTTGATATACATATAAAAATATACAAATGCACAAATATAGATTGCTGAACATAAATTTATCACACCTAAACATCAATTAGGCAAGAGAGTAGATTTTTTTGAGGCAATGGAGTGGCCATGAAATGGAATTTGGTTTTATCTTTGTCGTCTAATTTCAGTATTCTCATCTCCTAAACCAGTCTCTTATTTTCTTCACTTCATTACATTCTTTCTTTCTTCTTATCTTTCTTCTCCACTTCTTTTACATCCCTTTTTAATTGCATCACGATGGACGTGTGTGAGTGCATGAGTTTAGATCCTTGTACTTAAAACAAAACTAAAAGACACTATGATTCTCTTTCCGGTATATCTCTTAAAATTTACAATTCAATTTCACAACACATCACTTTGAAAAGTTAATTTCTTCTTTTTTTCTTTCCGCGCTCTCAAAAATTTGAACTGCGTTGGGTCTTTGATTTTTCTAATAGGATTGAGAGTAAAATGAATACTTTGAGGGAAGACACTGACACTTTATATAGGAAATACATTGGCCTGACAAT
This sequence comes from Potamilus streckersoni, assembly GCA_016746295.1. Taxonomy (NCBI): domain Eukaryota; kingdom Metazoa; phylum Mollusca; class Bivalvia; order Unionida; family Unionidae; genus Potamilus; species Potamilus streckersoni. The sequence continues at coordinate 1,050,906 of JAEAOA010000761.1, forward strand.
AATATAAAAGTGACACTGGCGTTTTAAATGTAATAGTTTGAGTTTTTTCAATCACGATAAAACGATCGCATCATTTTATAGTAAAAGGACAAGATAGTAAGACGCAAAAACCTGACCTATCACCTCATACATTAGCTGAAGTCTTGGCTCAAATTCATGCCAGAGATTTTGAAGGTGACATGAAAGAACCAGAATCCATACCTAAAACGTCATTAACAAAATAAAATATCAATGTATATTGTGTTCGGCAAATACAAAATTGAGAACAACAATAGACACGAAACAATGCTTGAATGTACTCAACGGTACAGGACAATGTATTATGGCAGTTATATTTGAAAATATTGTATACCACACTGAGTTGGCTTAAACTAAGATGACGAAATAGCGAAGTTGTAAACTTTGATATATCAGCCGACACTTTCTTTTTCCTTTAATTTATATGATAAAATAGTCTAAATGAGCTATAATTGCAAATCAAGTATATATATATATATATATATATATATATATATATATATATATATATATATATATATATATATATATATATATATAAAGAATACAAATCATATGGCGAATAACAACCCTTTCAAGCGTACTGGATCCACCAAGGGATCACGTGTGTCAGGGATTAATTAAAATAGATACAATAAACTGACGACGAACAGTACGAAACTAGTAACTAACTAGCCTAAGCGCTTTCGACTCTTAATGAGTCTTTTTCAAAGGCAAATACAAAACATATATACGACAAACAAATAAACACAAAAACGTTGTGTTTGTAAACCTCTACATGGCTGTCTTCACATGTGCTAAAACTATAAATACAACCAGCCCGCACAGACCAGCCGCGGAAACCGAAAACGCTGCATAATTCCACAAAAGTCTACAAGCCAAAGCGACATCTATTTTTACTTTTTTGTACATATGTAACGCAGATTATATCCCATATATTTGATTCTATACCGGTTACTCTTATAGTAAAAATAGAAGGATAATAAGAAGATTTAGAAAATGTTAAATTCTACTAGTGCATAGTTTTCATTTTCTAGTCATTTTCATTTTCCAAGCCCTTCTTACACCTAAACTCATGAAAACTTGGAGATATGTTTCAGGCGCTATATTCTTCTTGTTATGTTGTTGTTGTTATAGGATTTAACGTCATTTTTCAGCTTTTGATGGGCAATGTAAGGCAGCCAGTATGGTGAAGGAAGAAACCGAGAAAACTACCCACGATACGCTTCTGGCAAGCTTCCACACATGCCTTTATTGGCCGAGCCCGAGTCTCGGACCCATGAAAGAGTTATCTCACCTCGGAAGTGATCCGTAACGGTGAGCACTTTAGACCACTTGGCCACTCGAGGCACCACTAAATTCTTGACACGTGCTAGAACAATTAATTACGGTTTGCAGGTACCGTAGTGATAAGATATGTGTGACAGGAACCTGAAAATATCATAAAGTCACGCTAGGTCCTCAATGCTTAATACATGCGACGACACAGATTAGGGTTGATAATAATTTAATTTGAAGTTTTTGATCCATTTAAAAGAGCCATTGTTTAATATTAATCACAAACTGCTTGAAGGTTAGCCACTTAATAAAGACTGTGTTTATCTACTTAATGTAATCGTGATTGATGCCACTCATTTGCATACCTCTTTAATAACACATATTTGTTTAATTTTTAAAATTAAATGCCAGGGTTATGTTATGCAGGCATATAACCTAGCTTGTAATGCTCTGTTCACGAGGCCGTCAGAATATTATTATAAAAGCTAGATACACCCAGTAGCATACTCTGAATCCTTTGATCGGATTGCTTTAAAATCCGATATTGTTGATGATTTACGTTATTTGGCTACAGCACAAGAACTATAGTCACTGACACAATCCGTGCAAGTTATATAATGAGGGAAGAGAAAAATAAAAAGAAACTGACAACGCTCAACGCCTTCTTCAAACCAGGCACTTGAACAAAAAACATTTTTTTTACAGGGAGTATTTGTTTCTTTGCGGGGTATCACCCATCCATGTAATTGAATTAAAGTAAACTATTTTTACAGTTATTTCATTCCTTGGAAGATATTTGCGACTAGGACTATATTTGTATGTTGAACAACTTTTTAATATGAAAGACAGATTGTGATCTTGGGTAGGAAAGCATATTGTTCTGTTAGTTCTTCACTTTATATATTTATTCTAAAAATTTAAAAGAATATCAACTTTAATTTGTGGACTTTTGAACATAGAGACACTGATGAGCTCAAACTTATATAGTCTGTCTGTCTGTCTCTCGATCTAGAGTATACATAGAATAGTGTGGAACTTTATTCTTTTGGGATTTTTATTCAGTATTTGAAATTGTAGGAGTTCCTAACATTGACCTGACCTGCCAGTAGTTATAATACTCTATGACTGTACTTAATACAGATACAATAAGCATATAAAATCGATGTCCAGTTTAGTTTCAGTATGAACCCTATATGTTTGAGATTAAACTTGAGGGCAACAATCACTTTCTTGTGTCCTTTTCAAATAAAGATTTATATATAATGTTACGTATAGTGAATTATGTAACAAATGAATTCGTCTGTCTCAGATTTGTCGTAATTATTTGATTTTAATCCAAATTATTTAATAAAATAAATTTTTATCAGTCTTTATATTCCAAATTACCTAAGAAAATGTGTATTATTTTACCAAAGGTATTTGATAATCCATAAACAAGTTTTATAATTATCCAGAAAACCGTCTCATCTTTAGTAATTGTATTCCCAACAGTGTTTATTAAATTTGAAAAGAAATTAAAAGCATACTTAGCTTGAATTGTTTCTTGCAGTGCATGAATATCAAACGGAGAAAGATATTATCTAGCGAAGGCACAACACTCAAACACGTGAATAAGAAGTTTATTTAAAATTTCAATTAATGATAAATAAAACTTTGGCGCCATATATCACACCCGTATTTCGCAAACTAAACCGAATCAACTGAAAATCCTATCCTACAGGTAAACTTAGTGTTCATAAACGGCTTTAACTAAATGTTATTATCCCTCATTGGAAAAAACAATCAAAGCCTAGTCCTTGGACCAAGAAACACAATTGGATTATTTGCTCAACTAATGTGATCAATGCATGGGATTTATGAACTTATAAGACCGATTAAAGAAATCATCGGGGCCCCGAGTGGCCGAGTGGTCTAAAGCGCTGTCTGTTACGGATCACTGCCATCTCACCTCTGTTTGCGTGTGTTCGAGTCTAGGATTCGGCTAATGTAGATATGTGAGAAAGCTTGCCAGTAGCTTCTCGTGGGTCGGTGGTTCTTTCCGGTGATTTCCCGGTTTCTTCCTCCACCATTAATACTGGCCGCCATGAATAGCCTATCGTGTGCTGAAAAATGGCGTTAAGCCCAACAACAAACAAACAAACAAAGAAATCATCAACAAAGACGATCACTGTATCGACTTATCAAGAGAGATAATATGATATATTGATTTATCAACAGAACAACGTTACGTTGCTTCAAACACACACACACACACACAGGAGGGAGAATATTATTATACTTGTTGAGAATGTTTCATTCGCACTTTATTTTATCACACATCATCTTCGTGGGATAGCACCTTCTGCTCTAGCAGGTGTATATTAGTAACTCTATATAATAACTTTTGTACATCTTGATTCCTCTCTTAAGAATCAGGAGCGTCCGTATTGTGTACTTAGATAAGAATTAATTATTCGCTCAGAAAGCATGTGTGCGAATCTGTTGCATCCTTTTGAGGGAATGTGTACATAGTCGAGTGGGGATAGGATTGTTGAGTGCAGACAAGATGATGGATACCCTAAACTGTGTAGCAAAGTTAGAATATCATTTCATTAACAACCCCACTGACTACCGCACAATTCATTATAAGTTCAAGTTACTTTACAAGGAATACTTTTTAGTACTAGTACATAGTATTATATTCTAATTTTAAAATGTATTTTCTATTGCTAACCTAACATTGTATCAAAATAGTTGCATGGGAAAAATTGCAAAGCAGCTGTTGTGTAATACTCATTTACCAAAAGGGAATTTTTTTTTTCGTTGTCTTGGAGTATTTGCTTTCAGGCTGTTAGTTTCGTATCAAAACCATCATTTGCATTGTTTTCAGTCGAATCTAGTATTTTGACAGACCGGTAAAATTGAAGTATGATAGAAGTAAGATAGCCCTTGGCTATGCTATATTGGTATAGACTCAGGAGAGCAATGATCATATTCTGAACCATTTGATTTGCAAAAGATATGAATATTTCTTTTAAATAACAAATTCAATGATTACAACGTTATTTTCAATTACTACAACTCTCATGTTTGTGATTGAAATTGAAAATATGATGTCCTTGTTTGAACGATTCATTTCTTACTGAGTGAACTCGTCCATATTGTTGAACTTATCATTTATTTTTTAAGATAGACGAAGCAGCTTATTTAATGCATTCACAAACAAATCTAATCAACCAAAACCTAAAGCGTTTACTACATGATGTATATGGTTTATTTACATTGTAGTTTCTAATACAATACTATTTTAGGCACACGTGTTGTGCCAGTGTGTGCAATATCAAAGTGTTCAGTATCTTAACATGCTGCACGAGTTTGATAATTTAAAGTGAACGAAGACAAAAATGATCATACAATAAAAGCATAATAATAATAATAATAATAATAATAATAATATTTCCCTTGACATGAAGTAACATTTATGTTCTTTTTCAATGTGTTATGTTCGTTGTTTCGTTGTTAAATCTACATTGTAGGTATATTATTTCAGTTGCATCAGAATGAGAATGGTCATTGTATTTCTCTTATTTTGGTATATTATATTGAATTCATTTCTCTTTTTGAAACTTTCAAATTATGCAGGTGATTACAACTGGCCCTTTTCGACCCATTACAATTAGCAAGTAATGACGCACTTCTGGGAAAGTTACAGAGAAGATAAAGTGTCCAAAAGCGTCGGATAATAAACTTTTCTAATTTTGTTCAAAAGACTATTTGTTGCTAGTATAATATGCATTATTTTAATGTTGATGCATCTCATTCCAGAACAGCCAGTTGATATTAAAAGGTAGTTCCAATCACTCTTATCTATCTACTGATATTAGTAATTCCATTTCAGTAATGGCCTTGGAATAAAACGTTTTAATATTGGGTTTTACTAATGCTTTTACAGTCTTCTTTTCCGTAATGAGCAACATTACTGATTAATGTAAAAATATATCAGATAGAATATTTATATTAAGTTTGCTAAAAGAAAGATTGGATGGCCAAGTCTTAAAACTCTATAATGCTTAAATACATTTGCGACTTAACACATAAATCATCTAATGTTTATTGTTTTATATATATATATATATATATATATATATATATATATATATATATATATATATATATATATATATATAACTATTGTCATTCTTTGACTTATATTTCTTTCAGTTTAGCCCATTAATACCCATTTTCTGGTTATTTAGGATTTAGAAAGACTTATTACAAAATTTTAAATCATTTTTGGCTGAAAATTGAAAGCGATATTTCTAATTGCTGTACAATCTCTGTTAAGTATAGGCACAGCGCATGCAGCAAGTTATGCGAAAAGTTAATGGGGGGGGGGTAACTTCAAAAATATATGCCCTTATTCTTTAACAAGAAATTTTGTTATTATTAATATGCTGGATATTATTGTACTTTATGTTTTGATTGCAAACTGCATAGCTGATTGGCTTAATTCTAATAATAAAAACAGTCAGAAATTTGTTGACTACAAATATTTTTTTTTTTCACATAAATAATACTGCTGATACGATTTAAATCAGTAAACTTTATTTTGGTCAAACAATATAATGTTTATCTGCTCAGATGACCATTGCAAAATGATAACTTGCTCTTCGATGTATCCAGAAGATTACAATGGTTTCTTTCACAGAGTTGCCGTTCTTGGTGAATTTTCGCTATCGTCCACCTGCAAAATATTAGCAATACTATTTATGAACTGGTAATAATACGTTTGCTACTTACTTACTATTCATTTCAATGACAAATCAAGGACATTTCACACTCATTTAGTAATCAACAATCTTAAATTCTCTGCAAATGTAGTTTGAAAGTAATAAATATCCCGAGATTGACCTTGAGGTTGTTATATGTTCCCGTAGTTAGAAACGGCATTTGACTGAAAAGTCACTTTTGATTTTCTGTGAGTGGATGCTGTATAGCATCCTCATTGAAAGAGCTGACTCGTCCCAGTCCTGTCTCAGTCATTGAACACACGACCTCGTCATCAAATTATTATTGTGTTGTACACTATTTAGTAGTCCTTAATCAGATGTGATATAAAGCATGCAATTTATTTCCATGGTTTTATCGTATTCGTGACAATCCATGAATAACAGTATAGAGCTTGCAAGAAACTAAATTATTTAAATCGAGTTTATATTTTTCCCCCAATAACGTGACTTTATTGATAATAATATGAAGGATGGAGAACATAAGCTTCATAACTGATGTTATAAATAGAAGCCAATGCAAAACATTTTGATACAAAATTTCATACTACGATAGATTTCATTATTCAGTTTTGTTACATTTTAGTACATCATTTTTGAGATGTTCTCAATGTTTCATTGATATTAATATTTTTAGTGTCCATATCACACAATAGGATTTTCTTAAGCAGTAATTAAGAAATGATGATGGAAAGTGTTTCCGAGGTAAAACGAAAATGAACAACATTAATACCAAATATAACGAAACCAGTCACCCGTTTAACATCTTGTAGATATTTTTGCAGGAGATATGTTCAATTTACTATCACCTACTCCTAAATATATTTAGATATTAACAATCAATGTAACTTTATCATGAATATATTTTAATAAAATATTTTTAATTATAAGGCAATAAAATCGTACAGTTTTGGCCACTTTAAATTGTATTTAGATCACTAAATGTATTTTTAACTCTTCTGAGCTTTTAATTTGAAATAACGCTGGACCCAAACAGTACGAAGAGAGTAACGATACTATCAAGTTGTCTTGGAAGAGATAAGGTACAAGTTTAACCTTGGATTCTCAAATTGCATGTTCCGTTCCAGTCAGTTAGTTCTATATCGGGAAATGCGTAAAACGGATTATACCGGAAAAGCACGTATGCTAGCCTCTGTTAACGAAAACGTGTTTGACCGAGTATGACAATTACAATTTCCGCAGAATGTTATGTTAATTAATTAAATAATTATTTATTTCTCATTGTTATTGAAACAATTATTTAGTCAAATCGTTCGCTCCATTATACATACGTTCACAAGACAACACATAAACGTCATAAAAGCTTGACAAAATCTAAGACGGGTGTGAGGGTGACAAAAAGACAAACAAATGTTGTGTCACAACCCAACGACGGAATACAACCTGGTGCACCACCGGTCCCGTGAGTCCCATGAGCAACGATGGTGGCGTTGTTGCACAATGCAGTGTTACAGCAAGTGGTCTTAAAGTTTGTAGCACGCTTTCTACCTATAATGCTTGGCACGGAATTCAAAGCATCGCAAACCTGCAAATATTTGGTAAATATGTAGCTATTTATATTAGTCTAAGAGCGACCATGTTTCCGTAACTTCAAAGAAAATCTCGAATAGTTCACAAAAATGATATAAATAATAAAATTGGTAATTGAATAGAATATATACAAATTATACAATAAACAATACCTACGCGTAGTGTTAACGCAACAGATTTTATATAAATAATAATATAAATCATTTAGTTAGTTTCATCTCATATATATATATATATATATATATATATATATATATATATATATATATATATATATATATACATATATATATAAAGAATACAAATCATATGGCGAATAACAACCCTCTCAAGCGTACTGGATCCACCAAGGGATCACGTTTGTCAGGGATTAATTAAAATAGATGCAATAAACTGACGACGAACAGTACGAAACTAGTAACTAACTAGCCTAAGCGCTTTCGACTCTTAATGAGTCTTTTTCAAAGGCAAATACAAAACATAGTTACGATAAACAAATAAACACAAAAACGTTGCGTTTGTAAACCTCTACATTTCTATCTTCACATGTGCTAAAACTATAAATACAACCAGCTTGTATAGACTAGTTGCGGAAACTGAAAACGTTGTATAATTCCCTAAAAGTCTACAAGCCAAAGCGACATCTATTTTTACTTTGTGTACATATGTAACGCAGATTATATCCCGGATATTTGGTTCTATACCGGTTATTCTTATAGTAAAAATTGAAGGATAAGAAGATTTAGAAAATGTTAAATTCTACTAGTGCATAGTTTTCATTTTCTAGTCTTCTTGGTTTAGACCGCTTGGTTTCAATGTTCTAAGGCGGCGTATCCAGTATGATTCCTTTTCCTTCCTGGTTTCGGAACTCCAGCTGTGGTTGTTGGCAATAGCGATAAGTATTATATTACTGAAAGTGTGGCCAGGGGAGGAGAAGTGTTCTGCGACCGGGCTTCTGTACAGCTTTTTTGTCATCCAATCAGATCTATGAAGGTTTATCCTTATGTGTAGCTTTTCAGTTTCTCCCACGTACTGAAGGCCACAGATCTCACATGTGATGAGATAAATCACATTCTCTGTTTTGCACGTTTTGTTTGGACCATGTATGTTTAGTTTTTCTTTAGTCACGGTGCTAGTGAATGTCTTGGTCTCTATCATATGTTGACAGGTTTTGCATCTTTTATCGCCACAGGGTCCAGATTGACTAGGTTGGTTTTGACTAGCGATTGTTGTTAGCTTGGCCCTGACTAGGATGTCCTTTAGGTTTTTTGGTCTCCGGTAAGCTACTACAGGTTTGTTCGGAAGTATTAGGTTTAGTATGTCTGACGATTGCACGGTTGGCCAGTGGTTTGCGATGATTTTACCTACTTTGGGATTGTCTGGGTGATAGGTCAGAATAAATGGTATCCTATCAACCTTTTCTTTCTGTCCATATCTGAGTAGGTCATCACGGTTTGTTTGTTTGGCCCTTTGGATTGCCTCCGCAATCAGGTCTTTGTCATAGCCTCGGTAAATTAAATGTTTAGCCAGCTCTTCAGACCTTTCTAGGAATCTTTCATCGTCGGAGCAAATTCTGCGTATCCTCAGTGCCTGGCTATATGGAATGTTCTTAATGCAGTGTTTTGGATGACAGCTGGTTGGGAGAAGATACTGGTGTTTGTCGGTTGGTTTCGAGTAGATGTCTGTGTGTAATTTGTTTTCCACCAGTTTGGTTGTTGTGTCCAGGAAAACATGGTTTGAGTTGGAAATTTCTGCTGTGAATTTTATTGAAGGATGGAAGTTGTTTGCCTTTGAAATGAAGTCATCCAGACTTTCTCTTCCATACTGCCACTTCATTTCTATATCATCGATAAAGCGTACCCACTGGTATGGTGTACGCTCAACCGATGCTAAGAGCTTTCCCTCAAGTTTTCCCATGAAAATGTTAGCATACGAAGGGGCCATTTTAGTACCCATTGCAGTTCCATTGATTTGTAGGTAGTTTTCTTCATTAAATTCAAAGTTGTTGAGTTTTAGGACAAGCTCCAGGAGTTGGATTAAGAAGTGTGTGGGTGGATTGTTTACAGTTCTTGTTTCCCATGCTTCGCTACATGCCTGTAACCCTTCGTTGTGCGGTATGTTGGTGTACAAAGATGTGACGTCTAAGGAAGCAAGTAATGTATCTGGCAGTAATGGTTCACTAGCTTTGCTTTTTATGAGATAATCTGTCGTGTCTTGAAGATATGATGGTAATTTGTGGACATGTGGTCTCATAAAATGATCTAAATATTCTGATATCCTTTCTGTGGGGTGTCCGTTACCTGAGATTATAGGTCTGCCAGGGTTTCCTTGTTTGTGGATTTTGGGTAGAAGATAAAATCTACCTGCTCTTGGGTTTTCTGGGCTTAAGTAGCTTTTGGTTTGCTGGTCTATGTGTCCGCTTTGGTACGCCTCGTCAATAACATTAGTGATGATTTTTGCATATTCCAGCGTTGGATCATGGTCCAGTTTTTGGTAGAACCTAGCGTCACTTAGTTGTCTACTTGCTTCACTAATGTAGTCTTCCCTATTCATAACGACAACAGCGGAACCCTTATCTGCAGGCTTAATTATTATATCTGTTCTGCTTTTCAGTGAGTGCAGGGCATCTGTTTCTTCTTTTGTCAAATTAGAATATTTGTTAGTATGGTTGATATGTCTGGAAATATCGTTTTCAACCGAGTTGATAAAGGCTTCCAGATTCGGAATTGAACTTTTTGGTGGGGTCCAGTTTCTTTTCTTTCTAAATGTGGGTTGGTCGCAGCTTATATTTTCCTTTGATTTGTTTGGTGGTTGCAAGGCAAAATGGGCTTTGAGTCTTAGTCGGCGGATGAATTCTTCGGTGTCATTCTTAAGCTTCCCTCTGTCGTATGTTTTAGGACGGGGACAGAAACTCAAACCTTTCGATAAAAGTTTTATTTCTGCATCAGTAAGTTCTAAATTGGAGATGTTGACTACTGTGTTAGTAACAGTTGCATTAGTGTTTGTTACAGAGTGCTTGCGATTCTTCCTTTTGCGGCGATTTTTTTTCTTACGGTTGTTTTTGGAAGAAATTTCGTCAATTGAAGTTTCTTCACAACAGTCCTTTGGTTGTAGATCATGACTTCTAAATTTTCTATCTCTGACTTTGTATAGTTTCGAAGAGAGTCTTTTTTCATCTTTATTTAATTTGGAGTAAAACGTTTTCAATTGTTCTTCTGTTGAGACGGAATTGAGCTGATGTTTTAGTTCTTCAATGGTTGCTGATTTGGCTAGATATTGATGATTTACGTTTTTACTAAGTAGGGCTGTGAGTTTCATGGAAGCGTCGTGAGTTATTTTATTCCATCTTTTGTTGAATCTGTTTGAACTCTTGCCAATAATTTGCGGTTTCACATGAATTTGAAGACCTTTAGTGACTGTATTTGTTTCGAGGAAATGATGCAAGAAAGTACAATGATGCTTTAGGCGAATTAAAGCATCAGTTTCATTGCGTAAAGTTTTGAATGTTTTCTGTATTTGTTGAGACATCGTCTCCATTCTAAGAGATACGGCAACAATTTAAGTATAAGAAGGAAACAATGGAACGAATACAGTAGCACTACATAAATACAAGACAGAAAAGGGTGTTAGATCACACCAAAGGTAGATCGAGCCATACGAGGTAGGTAATATAAAGAATACAAATCATATGGCGAATAACAACCCTCTCAAGCGTACTGGATCCACCAAGGGATCACGTTTGTCAGGGATTAATTAAAATAGATGCAATAAACTGACGACGAACAGTACGAAACTAGTAACTAACTAGCCTAAGCGCTTTCGACTCTTAATGAGTCTTTTTCAAAGGCAAATACAAAACATAGTTACGATAAACAAATAAACACAAAAACGTTGCGTTTGTAAACCTCTACATTTCTATCTTCACATGTGCTAAAACTATAAATACAACCAGCTTGTATAGACTAGTTGCGGAAACTGAAAACGTTGTATAATTCCCTAAAAGTCTACAAGCCAAAGCGACATCTATTTTTACTTTGTGTACATATGTAACGCAGATTATATCCCGGATATTTGGTTCTATACCGGTTATTCTTATAGTAAAAATTGAAGGATAAGAAGATTTAGAAAATGTTAAATTCTACTAGTGCATAGTTTTCATTTTCTAGTCTTCTTGGTTTAGACCGCTTGGTTTCAATGTTCTAAGGCGGCGTATCCAGTATGATTCCTTTTCCTTCCTGGTTTCGGAACTCCAGCTGTGGTTGTTGGCAATAGCGATAAGTATTATATCACTGAAAGTGTGGCCAGGGGAGGAGAAGTGTTCTGCGACCGGGCTTCTGTACAGCTTTTTTGTCATCCAATCAGATCTATGAAGGTTTATCCTTATGTGTAGCTTTTCAGTTTCTCCCACGTACTGAAGGCCACAGATCTCACATGTGATGAGATAAATCACATTCTCTGTTTTGCACGTTTTGTTTGGACCATGTATGTTTAGTTTTTCTTTAGTCACGGTGCTAGTGAATGTCTTGGTCTCTATCATATGTTGCCATTTATGTAGTGCTACTGTATTCGTTCCATTGTTTCCTTCTTATACTTAAATTGTTGCCGTATCTCTTAGAATGGAGACGATGTCTCAACAAATACAGAAAACATTCAAAACTTTACGCAATGAAACTGATGCTTTAATTCGCCTAAAGCATCATTGTACTTTCTTGCATCATTTCCTCGAAACAAATACAGTCACTAAAGGTCTTCAAATTCATGTGAAACCGCAAATTATTGGCAAGAGTTCAAACAGATTCAACAAAAGATGGAATAAAATAACTCACGACGCTTCCATGAAACTCACAGCCCTACTTAGTAAAAACGTAAATCATCAATATCTAGCCAAATCAGCAACCATTGAAGAACTAAAACATCAGCTCAATTCCGTCTCAACAGAAGAACAATTGAAAACGTTTTACTCCAAATTAAATAAAGATGAAAAAAGACTCTCTTCGAAACTATACAAAGTCAGAGATAGAAAATTTAGAAGTCATGATCTACAACCAAAGGACTGTTGTGAAGAAACTTCAATTGACGAAATTTCTTCCAAAAACAACCGTAAGAAAAAAAATCGCCGCAAAAGGAAGAATCGCAAGCACTCTGTAACAAACACTAATGCAACTGTTACTAACACAGTAGTCAACATCTCCAATTTAGAACTTACTGATGCAGAAATAAAACTTTTATCGAAAGGTTTGAGTTTCTGTCCCCGTCCTAAAACATACGACAGAGGGAAGCTTAAGAATGACACCGAAGAATTCATCCGCCGACTAAGACTCAAAGCCCATTTTGCCTTGCAACCACCAAACAAATCAAAGGAAAATATAAGCTGCGACCAACCCACATTTAGAAAGAAAAGAAACTGGACCCCACCAAAAAGTTCAATTCCGAATCTGGAAGCCTTTATCAACTCGGTTGAAAACGATATTTCCAGACATATCAACCATACTAACAAATATTCTAATTTGACAAAAGAAGAAACAGATGCCCTGCACTCACTGAAAAGCAGAACAGATATAATAATTAAGCCTGCAGATAAGGGTTCCGCTGTTGTCGTTATGAATAGGGAAGACTACATTAGTGAAGCAAGTAGACAACTAAGTGACGCTAGGTTCTACCAAAAACTGGACCATGATCCAACGCTGGAATATGCAAAAATCATCACTAATGTTATTGACGAGGCGTACCAAAGCGGACACATAGACCAGCAAACCAAAAGCTACTTAAGCCCAGAAAACCCAAGAGCAGGTAGATTTTATCTTCTACCCAAAATCCACAAACAAGGAAACCCTGGCAGACCTATAATCTCAGGTAACGGACACCCCACAGAAAGGATATCAGAATATTTAGATCATTTTATGAGACCACATGTCCACAAATTACCATCATATCTTCAAGACACGACAGATTATCTCATAAAAAGCAAAGCTAGTGAACCATTACTGCCAGATACATTACTTGCTTCCTTAGACGTCACATCTTTGTACACCAACATACCGCACAACGAAGGGTTACAGGCATGTAGCGAAGCATGGGAAACAAGAACTGTAAACAATCCACCCACACACTTCTTAATCCAACTCCTGGAGCTTGTCCTAAAACTCAACAACTTTGAATTTAATGAAGAAAACTACCTACAAATCAATGGAACTGCAATGGGTACTAAAATGGCCCCTTCGTATGCTAACATTTTCATGGGAAAACTTGAGGGAAAGCTCTTAGCATCGGTTGAGCGTACACCATACCAGTGGGTACGCTTTATCGATGATATAGAAATGAAGTGGCAGTATGGAAGAGAAAGTCTGGATGACTTCATTTCAAAGGCAAACAACTTCCATCCTTCAATAAAATTCACAGCAGAAATTTCCAACTCAAACCATGTTTTCCTGGACACAACAACCAAACTGGTGGAAAACAAATTACACACAGACATCTACTCGAAACCAACCGACAAACACCAGTATCTTCTCCCAACCAGCTGTCATCCAAAACACTGCATTAAGAACATTCCATATAGCCAGGCACTGAGGATACGCAGAATTTGCTCCGACGATGAAAGATTCCTAGAAAGGTCTGAATAGCTGGCTAAACATTTAATTTACCGAGGCTATGACAAAGACCTGATTGCGGAGGCAATCCAAAGGGCCAAACAAACAAACCGTGATGACCTACTCAGATATGGACAGAAAGAAAAGGTTGATAGGATACCATTTATTCTGACCTATCACCCAGACAATCCCAAAGTAGGTAAAATCATCGCAAACCACTGGCCAACCGTGCAATCGTCAGACATACTAAACCTAATACTTCCGAACAAACCTGTAGTAGCTTACCGGAGACCAAAAAACCTAAAGGACATCCTAGTCAGGGCCAAGCTAACAACAATCGCTAGTCAAAACCAACCTAGTCAATCTGGACCCTGTGGCGATAAAAGATGCAAAACCTGTCAACATATGATAGAGACCAAGACATTCACTAGCACCGTGACTAAAGAAAAACTAAACATACATGGTCCAAACAAAACGTGCAAAACAGAGAATGTGATTTATCTCATCACATGTGAGATCTGTGGCCTTCAGTACGTGGGAGAAACTGAAAAGCTACACATAAGGATAAACCTTCATAGATCTGATTGGATGACAAAAAAGCTGTACAGAAGCCCGGTCGCAGAACACTTCTCCTCCCCTGGCCACACTTTCAGTGATATAATATTTATCCCTATTGCCAACAACCACAGCTGGAGTTCCGAAACCAGGAAGGAAAAGGAATCATACTGGATACGCCGCCTTAGAACATTGAAACCAAGCGGTCTAAACCAAGAAGACTAGAAAATGAAAACTATGCACTAGTAGAATTTAACATTTTCTAAATCTTCTTATCCTTCAATTTTTACTATAAGAATAACCGGTATAGAACCAAATATCCGGGATATAATCTGCGTTACATATGTACACAAAGTAAAAATAGATGTCGCTTTGGCTTGTAGACTTTTAGGGAATTATACAACGTTTTCAGTTTCCGCAACTAGTCTATACAAGCTGGTTGTATTTATAGTTTTAGCACATGTGAAGATAGAAATGTAGAGGTTTACAAACGCAACGTTTTTGTGTTTATTTGTTTATCGTAACTATGTTTTGTATTTGCCTTTGAAAAAGACTCATTAAGAGTCGAAAGCGCTTAGGCTAGTTAGTTACTAGTTTCGTACTGTTCGTCGTCAGTTTATTGCATCTATATATATATATATATATATATATATATATATATATATATATATATATATATATATATATATATACACACACACGAAGAATTATGTAGGAACGTGTGGTAACAGAAACATATTGATTAAATTAAATCCAATAGCTCTATAATCCAACCTTTTGTATGATATTTATTAATAAATTCAAAATTATATATATATATATATATATATATATATATATATATATCTTGTTATGTGATCGTGTGTGTTCTTTATAATGAGAACTATATAAGTATATTCCACTGTAAGCGAATTTACATGATTGTATTATATATATATATATATATATATATATATATATATATATATATATATATATATATATATATATATATATGTTTACCATTGACAGCAATATAAATTGAAACGTGATATATAAATAAATAATTGCAATATATTTAAGATTTTTTATATCATGTATTTATTAATCATGTTAGTAACAAATCATTTCAATGATATTGTTGGTATCACTTTTTCATCATTTTATTTATATTCTATTGAAATTTTGTTAAATAATTGAATAAAGAAACAATATTCAAATTTCTCTGTTAGAAGTAACATAATTTAAAGTAATTAATATGCATTGAGTTTACTAACCAGATACTTACAGACGCATTAAAATTGAAATCTTTAAGATATTGTAAGATATTCATTATATTTTTGGCTCAGAATCTTATATTATAAATAGTACATTATAATATCAAAACAAAGTAATAAATATGTTTGTCTATATTAATGAAACTGTCTATATTTATCATCAAGTTTTGATTTAATGTGTCATATAGTCATAGATTTTCAATGAAATTTAATCTTGTCATATACTAATAAGTAGAAAACGGTAAAAATTCTACAACATTTAAATTATGCTAAGGAATACCCTCTTTTTCTATCATTCAAGGTGATTAGTCTGCATTGAAGAGCTTCGAGTGTAAATACAAAAATGTGTAGTTAGAAATGTAAAGGCATTCCAAGAAAAGGTTTTCGCACTTACAAGTTTACTCTGACATGACTGGCTATATAAGACCTGTTCATTGTTCTCGTACATGGAGGTTTGACAAGACTGCCAAGAAAGAAAAGCATAATGATAATAACATAACTGAGATACATATACATTAGCTGTTGTTTATTTGTATCTTCCCAGAATCTTATTGTACAAGCACTGCTACGAATATATTCGGATTTTCTCAATGCCAATATTTTTAATTGATGACTTATTCCATATTTCATTTGTTTCATTCCATTATACATACATTCAGAAATTCATTTCGGCTCGTGCAACATTTCTGCATTGATTTAGTTCAAGCATATTTCATTGCGTTGTGATGTTGCATTATTGTTTAGTCTTTAAGTTCTCAAAAAAACCCACCCTACCCATCACACTACTCGTGCAGCAGTAATTAAAATAACAGACACGGCGTTATTAAGACACTGAGTGATTTGACCGGGTGATTACGGTGGGTGGCACCACAAGACCTTTTATATGGCAGTCCTACCCTATCAACAGTATTACGTTATAATTTTAAGGATGTCACATGACGGTCTATGAAGGTCTATAAATTTTTAATTTCGGCAATTAACACATCTTTGATTACGATACGTTTTGGAAGAATATCCCAGCGACTTAACATAAACAATCCGTATTGGAAGAATGTGATGTGGTGTGATTATGGTTTTTTACGTAGCTTTAACAATTTTCCAGTAAGATCGCTACGATGTCTGCAGTGTGGCAGTTTATAGTGATATCTAGCACTGGGGCATCATGCCGCACACATTGAGCATGATGTCCCACCCAGTCACATTATCATGACTCCAGTCCTAACACTAACCTCTTAATGCTAAGCGTTAAGCAAGGCAGCTGTTAGTATTATTTTTGTAAGTTTTTGGCATGACTCGACTGGGGATCGAACCCATGACCTCCCGCATCCGAGGCGGTATCGGAAGAATGAGCATTTTGCAATTAATATGATTTATATAGACAAGCAATAGAATCGAATAGAAGATAATAACGTCCCCGTTGAAGTTGTTCTCTAATTGGCTTAAATTATGTTTGGTATCAATTGAAATTCACCCATTGGTTTCTATCTGGCAATGAACTTATAAGCAATTGCAAAGGTGGATAATATAATCCGAGTATTCTGAGTTTATATAAACAACCATCAAAATCACAGGTTATATCATATAGGATAATAAACTCATTATTATTTTTAAATGAATAAAAAAGTGGCGCTAAATATCCATAGTCTATGCTAACATGGTTACAACTGTGTTAGGTAATCTACGTCAAACATCATTATAGCAAGAAAATATAATATCAATGGAGAATAAATTACAGAAAATGTTTTCCAAAATCGTATCAGTTACTTTTTTTATAAACATCACCTTGCCCTACTTAAGGCAATGATATGTTGAAACATATTGGGCAGCAACCCAAGTGTATTTCCTGTTGTAGTAGAATACAACACATCTTTGCTTTAATATATGGTATGTAATATTGTTTGTTTCAGTTTTATTTTGCGGTTGACCTTCCATAGCTTTATTTGGCCATGGGTAACGAGTACAATTGTCATACATTGAGAAAACGCTGACAAGGCTATAGTAAAAAATTAGATATTCACACTTATCGGATGATTATACTTATATTATATACGGCTTATTTGGAAAAAATCAAAACCAAATATCTTTTACAAGGATTGTTTGTGAGTTATATCTCCATATCTTAGGAAAACATAACACAATTCAAGAGATCGTTATTTCGAAAGAAGAAAATTGGTCTCTTGGAACGTCTGATATTGAAAGCAGCAGCAGGGAGGGTGAACCCTACAAATTTTTGCGACAAAATCGATTAAAGCCTCAGAATGCCAAATGGAGCCTTCCTACGAAATCTCATATTTTAACCAAAAAAAAAAAATTAAAGGCCCCATTTTACAAATGGAGCCTTAGCGATTTTGTCGCAAATACATTGTCATAACCACCCTCAAATTGCTGCCATCTACGTCAGGGAGGGTGAACCCTACAAATTTTTGCGACAAAATCGATTAAAGCCTCAGAATGCCAAATGGAACCTTCCTACGAAATCTCATATTTTAACCAAAAAAAAAATAAAGACCCCATTTTACAAATGGAGCCTTAGCGATTTTGTCGCAAATACATTGTCATAACCACCCTCAAATTGCTGCCATCTACGTCGCAAATATGTTGTCATTTCACCCTCCCTGCTGCTGATTAATACAAATTATTTGTTAGCTTTTCACAAACAGACTAATCGATAATACTTCACCACGTAGATCAATCAAATTATTTGACTGATCGGTGAGTGTAAAATTAATTCTAGTTAGTAAATCATTTTGACATTGCATATAGACTGGATTAGTCGGATTCTCAACAATTAAAAATCCGGGGGGTGCTGTTGGTGAAAATGAATAAAGAATGTAACCTTGTCGGGCTTGATTTGATTGTTCCATATTAATTTGATAACTTCCTTCGATTACATCACACGTTAAATTAAGTGCGATCACCGATGAAATATTCACATTGTTCGGTGCGATATGTCTACCGTCGCCGTCGGGAGAATTATTATAAGTGAGGATAATAGGCTTCGGCTGGCTATCTTTCCATGATTGATAAATTTTATTAAATCCTTCGTCGATGGCAGTTCTGAGTTTTTTCTTTAACTCGGGAACATTATATCCTGGTAATTTATAATTTGGATTTTCATTTATATTTTTTTTATAATCTTGAGCTGAGCTAGTTTTTGAAATCGGGCTATTTTCATCAGTGAAGAGATTAGTAATCCTCGAATTAAATATTTCCATGTCATCGATGATTTTATTACCCGCGGCGACTACACTAGTAAACTCAGCTTGTGTAAGAAAGCCAGATCTTAACGACGGTAATAGCAACAAAAAATCATTATTTATTCTATCAAGGATGTGATCTTTAATATCTACAAATGTTGGACTTGTTTCATGTATTTCCAGAATTTCACCTTCCTGTGGGATATAATCATTAAAAAATGGAATTCTCCACACATCTTCACCATATTGATTCTTATATCGATATCGTTTTGTGAAGTTTATATCCTCGAATTTTTTATAAGTTTTTGATGGATTTTCAGGTCCTATTTCATCAGTGACATAATCAGATTTTACAGGCTCGGGTGTGCAATTACCAGCACTTCTAGGTGGATCTTCGGGCCATCCTAATACTGTTCTTATTGTACTGTTATAAATATCTACAACGTACCCAGGAGAGCCTATTTCAATTGTAGATGATAGTGTTGGTTCATGAACTGTTATCGCAATTTTTGATTCTTTTTTAGTAATGGATTTTATTCTACGTTGTAATTCATTATTAATTTGCTCAATTTGATAGGATCCAGTTGGTATTGAAACAACGTTCCAATCTGGAGTGTCATCTTTTTTATTCCTATATGCAAATACCAGAGAATTATTAGGTTTCTGACCACCAAATGGAACCGATCTGATATTAGGCCAACTATGATACACTCGTAATTTTGCCAACGCGATTTCCTTTACTGAAACAGGTGAGGGAAAATTCACACTGAATTTAGGGTTTGTTGACGATATTGATATCATACTTGTTTTCCGCGGAGTGGTATTTTCTGCTATCCGCTGAAGTAGTTGAATCTCTTGCGACATTATTATTATTATTTATAATGTCTAATTTTGCAATAGATGAAAAAACGCTAGCGTTTTTAATCGTAGTATCATAAATACGTATCATCGCGGAGAATTCGTCTTCGGTAATTATCGTATCATCAATCGATGATGACATCAACGAGGATAATTGTGAGTAACCGTTAGATACTGCTTGATGTTTTACTATATAGTCGTTAAGTTTTTCTTGAGAACACGATGATATTTTTTTAGTAATAGCATTTGCAATTCCAGCAAATGTTGTCACCGCGGAAATAGCAATTGGGGCAGCAATCGGAGCTACCATTGTTACTGAAGATAGTATAATACCAGCACCGGCCATTATACCAGATACCGAGTATACTGTAACATCAATTACGGTAATTCTCCTGCGATACTTTTTAATTTTTATTTCATATTCATCAATGAGTGTTTTGAGTTTTGTTAAGAACTCTTTGACGGTATCATAGCGATATTGCGATGACGGAATCATATTATTTTAAAATCTCAAGTGGTTTCTAATTGTTAAAAATTCTAATTTAGATCAGCTACAAACTCCATGTACCATACAAATGATGTCTTATTTAAATTAGGATCAGTGCTTGTTATTGTAAACCGTTTGTATTCATCCAGGTCAATAGTCGTTGAAATCACGTTGTTGTATCCATATGAAGTCGATGATGATATATTAAACTGATTCAGTGACACTATTGTTAATCGATAAATACCCTTCTTTGACACAGTGAGAGTTATTGTATTCTTTTTAGGTTCCCAATCTAATGATCCAGAGAGAACTGTGTATACCATATTTATGATATTCCTCTCATGAGGAATCTTTATTCTTTCAAGTAGCGGAAGATTGTCTGTTTTAAATTTTGTAATATCCTCGATAGATTTTTTAATACTATTAATGTTATCTCTAATAATACTAAATCCAGTATCATTAATATTTTTAATATTGGATTTAATTTCATCAAAATTGGATTTAATTTCAGCGAGAGATGGAGAGGTTACCGCTGGTGTTCCAAACAATTTATTGATAATATTTCTACGAAGGGAAGTATATGTTGTTATATGTTTTTCAAGTTCTTCATTTAAATTTTTTAATGCATCTGTGATTGTAGAAACATGTACACCTGGTTTGAGTTTTCCATCATTTGAATATAACGCTATTGTATCTTCAACGACGTCACGTCTTCGTATTAAGACATCATCCAATGAAACATTACTAGATTTCAATTTGCCCTGGCGATCTTGAAATACAACTATTTCCCCAGGATCTACACTTGACAAATTTAATGTCTCGGCGATTTCATCTTCGATTATTCTTTTTACACTTTCCACAGCGAATTTACTATCGGTTTCTGTTTTTTTTTTTATTCTGATAAAGGTCGTCCCCAAATATCAATCATTATACGAAAACGCTACGTTTTTCTAAATTATAACGCTATCGTTTTTGCCATTGCCTGCTAGTATATTCATTAACAACAACTTGTGGTGGTTTCCTTGGAAATTTAGATATCTCTGCAAGGACATTTAATACTTCACGACCGCATATCGGTGGATCATTTAACTGTTGTGTTGGTAGCGTGGAATAAAAAATTGGAGATGACTTTGTTATTGTGGATACATATCGCATGAATTCTTTTGGTGGAGCTAATCCATATGAATCAAAATAGACAATTCCACGTGGATCAATTGCATATGCGACCCAATGAGTTCCTTTTCCGCTGCTGTTATCGAGATTGATAATACCCGTTTCATTTTTCATTGGTTTTGACGGTAATTGATCTCTCATGAAAACTCCTCTAAAGTTTTTTTATTGATAATGATTTTACAGCATCAATTAAATCAAAATTGGACATTGGTGAAAATCCTAGGGATTTTTCCACTAGTAAGCCGTTCCTGGTATTCTTAGGCCTGTGCCCTTGTACCAATTGTGTGGGGTTCCTGGTAGTCTTAGACCCTTTCCTTTTTTTATAGCCTTTCCCAGTAGCTTTTTTCAGGGCCATTCCTGCAGCAGTACCAACGGCTCCTAACGCTGCCGCCTTCGCAACCGCTGGGGCAGCCGCTGCAATCAATGCTGGAATAGCAGCTAACAGCGGGAATATTCCACCTGATTTTATCATATTGGCGATTGCTGCTTTCAAAAAATCAATTTGAACTCCTCGTTTGTTCTTTAGCGCATCATTGAAATGTTTTATTTGACGATCTGTCAGTGATAATTTATGTGCACCACCGGACATTTGAGTGGGTTTCAGCGTTATTGTAGTTCCACATTCTTTAACAGACTTTGATTTCAATTTCTTGACCTGACCATCAGTCAACTGGACATTAACAATACTATATGTCATTCTATTCTAAAATGTAATTTACACTTTCAATTGATCTTATTGCGAAAATCCTAACTACATGTTTGTAAAATCAAATGATTTTTGAAAACATTACATGTATGGAAAATCAAAGATTTTCTACTGGTGCATCAATAAGTCTCATTCGTCCGCCAACTCCTTCTAACAACATTGATTTATCACTGAGAATGACAGCAACTGCTCTATAATCAGCTATAGCAACAGGGCGTTGTACCCGAGCTTGAAAGTATATATCAACAACAGATTGTCTCATCATGTCAAGATGTTCCAATGAAAAATAATAAATCGGATAGTGTTTTTCAAAATCAATTTGCGATATTTGCAAACCAGTATCAACATTTTGATCACGACCCAAATACGACAATATTCTATGATATACACGAGCTATGTTGTTGTTTTCATAATTAAGCTGTGCAATCTCTGCTGGCTCTTGTTGTCCGTTTATTCTCAACGAAACTTCACTTACCCCTAATTTATCAAATATCATATGACTAGATACTTGATGACCCACTCGATTTGCATCCTGTAACGCTATAAAGATATGACGTGGAGCTGAAACACCTTGTTTTGATGCTAAGTGCCATGTAAATGTGCCATCTACATTATCCTGCTTCGTATCAGTCGTTGTTGTTAGCCAATTTAGCAATGATTTTCCACCTGTGTCCATAAACGATAGTAATTCTTGCTCTATTGTAACTGCTGGTGTCAAGACGGGCATCCATAAAGTCAATTTATTTAACATGACTTTCCCATCATCAACACCATCAGCATGCCAAATTGCATCATTGTCATTTTCTTTTCGCACTAACACGACTGTATGCTTTGCTCCATAGATGACTTTTCTGACATTTCTACAGAATCCGAATATGTGATGTAACGGAATAGCACATGAAAACCGTCGATGCTGTCCTTTTAATGCTCCTTTTCGTGTTGCAAATCCTAGATTGAAATTATCATTGATCCTTTTTAAAATTTCAAATTCAACGGCTGGTTGGGCTTCACGGTCTGGATGATTTATAAGTTGTTGATCAGCTACTGCAGTAGCTTGCGCAGTTCGTACTTTAACAAATTGATAATGGTTCGGATGATCAGAAGTATCCTTAGCAAACATCATAAACGGACCAGCCGACCTTGTATAATCATCAGAATATCTCGCAAGTCCGATTATTGTTGTTGCAATATCAACATTTTGTTCTATTGATTCAATTTCTTTTCCATCAATGATATATCTTGCACTGTTAAATAGCGCCATAATGCCATTATTTACGAAACCAACTCGGATATTTGGGTTATCCCCATATGGTGTATTAGCTGCAACATTTGTTACAAGCTCTCCTTCTACTTCAATAAACGCCTCACACGGCAAAAAGTATCTACTTGTATCTTGAACTTGAAGTTCAACTCTCCCTCGTTGATTTGGCTCTCTTGCAGGATAGGCATAATACTGATAGTTAATTTTAGAATCATCTTTATTCACCGGCGCTGCCATATCAAACGCTGGATCAGCAATTTTTTTAAATGCCATTTATACTAAAACGTATCGTTTTTCTAAATGTAGTAATGCTATCATTTTCTTTTTCGTCTGACATTTTTACGATTTCCTCCAAGACCGCTTCCCGCTATCATACTTGCAATATTACTACTATCTGGTGAAGTCATTGCTAATGATGCTAGTTTTTGTTCCACTGCGTTATTTATCACTTTACTGACATTTGCAGGCATCATTGTTGTTGAAGGTAGCGGTGGTGGTGGTTTTCGTCCGAATCTAGATTTCACCAATGACGTTATTCTATTCTTTGCGGTAGAAAAGGCCGTTCCTGCAAGATCTCCAACAGCGTTAATTCCCTTATTACGAATAACATCAATGGCTTTCATCGCTAATTGTTTAGCAATTGGTGCTACTTTTGGGGCTGTTCTTGTGAATAAACCCGCTATGATATTTCCAAGGCCGTCTCCATAGTATGCCTTATAAACGGGCAATCTTGAGTTTACCACATACACGATTGTTGGTTTATTGTGATTATAGTGTACTATCATCTTATTTGAAATGACTTTGTAGTTTCTAAATACAATTTCAATCGCTATAATAACCACTAAATTCCCCCGGAATTCCGTCCATTAACTCATCCAAGAGTTCTCGATACGTATGAATATCAATTATCCCACCTTGGAATAATCGTCTGCTTATTCCCAGCTCGCTTACCTCCCATAAGAACCTCAAGTCGTGATATATCATTAATGATATTACTAGGACACATATGAGAATCATGATGAGAACTTCCATAACCCTCTCCTGAAGTACTTTCTGGTTCGGAAACGTTTTGAATTTCTAGATCTGATTCGGAAACGTTTTGAATTTCTGGAGATTGTCGACCTCGACCTCGACCTCGACCTCGTCCTCGTCCTCGACTTCGACTTTGTTGTTGTTCTTTTCGTTGTTGTTGTTGTTGTTGTTGTTCTAAACCATCCGCATCAACTCCTATTTTAAAAGCTCTGTATTCCACTGTATTCTTATTTAAATTGCCGGTGATTTCTTTATTAATTTTATATATCCAATCCACCCATTGATTTTTGTTTATTGTGTTTTTTTTATACTCGTCTTTTAAAAATTTCTCCCTGTTATAATAACTTTTTACAGCAAAGTCTCCAAATAACGCATAGTCTTCTTTAGTTTTCAGCAATTGAAATCGTTTGATTACTTCTATAGCTTCATCAGTGAATTTCTCGCTAAAAGGAACACTTTTTTTAGTGGAAACTTTTTCAATAGAATCAATAGCATCTTCAACGGGGTTATCATCAATATCAATATTACCCATTTGTTGTATTTCTCGCTGAGTTTGTAACTCACCTGAAAGCTGTTTTATTCCCTCGTGAGTTTTTTCAGTTTCTGTAGCAATCTTTCCTAATACATCAATAATAGGTACTGCTCCCTCTTTAGGGATGTCGCCGTATATAGCACGTTCTGTTGCAAGTTTCATATCTTTAGTGGCTTTAGTTACAGGGGCAAAAAGTTGTTCGCTTCCAATAGAAAAGTCAGTCTGCGCTTGCTGTCTAAGTTGTAGTTTATCTCGCACGTCATCTCGAATTGGTATAAACTTTTTCAGTAATGCTAACCTCTCACGGGCTAGTCTGGTAGTTAATGCTTCTGATGTCATTATTGGAAATGCTAACGATTTTTCAATTGTCGGTTTCAATACTTGCATCAATCAAACGTTTTATAGATTTCACTTTCAAAGCAATCTCTGACCGAACTTGGTACTGTTCCCCGAGTTTCTTTCTAATGGCTTCAACTATACTAAATAGCCGAATGAATAAATTAATATCATTGTTATACAAAGAATCATTAACCGCTTTTTGGATTCTTTTTATCAGTGAATACATTTTAGGTAGAACATATCTTCCACGTTTCAATTGTATATCAATTTGTTCAAATTCATTCAAAAGTCTATCTTCATTCAAAAATTCAGAAAGTACGATTCCTTGATTTCTTAAATTTGATATTTCTGTGATGATAGATGTAATATCTTGAAATTCCATTTATTGAATATTATTACTAATGTATTTGTACCTTTAAAATATTTTTATATACAAAAAAAAACAAAACATATACAATGCCCGTCTCTTCCTCATTCGAGTTCCGAGGCAAGAAAGGGCACATACATTAAAGACTTATACAATACCCTAACTCCCCAATCGAGTGGTATTAGACGTGAAATCCAAGTGATTTCTTTACAAACATTGAACATATAACATAAAGCCTCATTTGGAACCTCTTTCGCGCCAAACGACGTCAAAGAGGCCCAGAGGGGGAACAGCACATTCTTGGAACTCATTTAGTGCCTTCGCATTATATAAGCCCAAGGGCCACAAACATAGATCTCCCAATTGGAAGCTCTAACGTAACAAATGCTATATTAGGTCTTCCGGAAGATATGTTGGGGGGGGACAGTACATTACATATAGGATGATATATATACAATGAAATGATAGGATGGTATGATAGGGACAGTACAGGACGATACAAACATGAAACGACGGGGCGGTCCTACACCCAATCTACCAATCAAAAGCAACCCAAGAAATTAACCCTGGTTGCAGTTGAAAAAATTCAACCACACCATGTCAATGGCGTGGGAGGTTTGATTGGTAAATTGGGCTTCGTTTTAAAGCCCCAAACTTATTACGGCTCATATTATATATAAGGTGACTAATACTGCAGTGTCAATGTGTAGGTGTGTATTTATTTTCCTAGCATTTCATAATGAATATTGTGTAGTAATTTCAATGGAAGCTAAGTATTTAAATAAAACATTAAAACAAGAAATACAACTGTTAAATAATAGCAATTTTTTTTATTAATTTCTATAATATTACGATTATTTAATCGTAATAATAATGGATTTACATGACGAGATAACTCCGTAATGGGGATCCCTGTCAATTCAGGACCTGCTATTTCTTGAATCGAGAATGATATTTTTCTGAATTTTATTACATGTAGCCACACTAAAAAAACTAAACTACATGTAGCGCGTTTTACTACCCTGACCTCACATACAATCTATTTTAGTTTGTAATTATAAAGTAATTTCATTTTCACACAAAATCTAAACAGCGCTGTTAATGCTGTCTTTGTAATTGGGATTTTTAAAAAATCTATTAATAGAACCCTGACCTCGGCCATACATAACTCTGTCAAATTGTCTACCTACAGGTTTTTCCAACAAAACCCTAACTGCTGTTCTCAATACAGTCTTTAGAAACAAGAAATAATAACACAAAATCAAAATCCGTACATACCTGATACGTATATATACCAAGTTAACCATTAAATACGTACATGAGATCACACACATCATTAATTCAATCCAATTTCACATGTTTTCTCGCACGAATTACATATCCGGGAATCAATATCGAAAGTAGGATAGTCACGTGACGATCAGTAGTAATGAGGGGAAATACGGAACAAAATAGTAATTATTGAGAGTTATCTTGTAAATAGGAAAACTTTATTCTATGTCCATTTTTCTTTGAGATAGCTGTTTGACAAATCCCTTCAGCAACTTTTCGTACTGAAGGCATACATATTTCAAAATATTTCCCTGCAGCATTCATTGATTGAAAAATTCTTTTTTCATTCGTCGTTGTATCAAATGACTGTACTGGTCTCTTTCCAACTGACTTATAAGTCCCTGTCTTTCCTCTTTTTGTATTCTCTCTTTGAGAAATGCATTGTAAATTGGAAATCGCGTTATTTTGAATATTAGAATCAATGTGATGAATAACACAGCCATCTTTAATCGGTCCCATATAACACTCAAAGACTGCCCTATGACAGAGATATCCCTTTCCTCCAGCAGTAAATTGCAAGTATCCCTGATTATTAACAAAACCAATTGGTTTTTTCAGTCTACAGTGTCTAACAACACCATTACGAGATATTTCATAATTAACAAGTATTGGATGTGGTCTGAATTCTTGCTCCATTTATATATAATAATACTATTTGTCTAATTCATCATTTGCTTTAATTATAAATCTATTAATGTAGTCTTGAGGGGTTTTTATGATTTTGTCTTTGACAGAGTCATGATTAGGGTCAATGATGGCGTTTTTTATTCGTTTATCATAATAACGTTTCAATTCTCTAAACCGCTTACCCCCACAATTGATACATAATTGTGATTTTCCTCTCACACCCACCCCACAATTTATGCATGGGGACGGGCCTGTCGAATTATTTCTGACACTCTGTAAGTGATATCCACAGAATTCACCTCTACAAGATTTATTGCATGGGGTTACTGATCCAATCATAAGCCATTTGCAGTGATTCATTATATATAAACAAACTTTTCTATTTAAATACTTGTCTTATTTATATGAATGAAGAATTCAAGAGATTATCGGCAATCAAGCCTTGGAAAAATATTAAATTCAATCTTGATAGAACTCTCAAAGATGTACCAAAAGAGAGAATAAATAATAGAAGTCTGATTAGAAAAATACGAGATTGTGTTCAAGAGTTTAAACAGGACGGTGCATCACACACCTGGTCAACATTTAAAATTGATGGTGTTGTTGATGCTAGAATGAATGATGAAACAGCAGCTATGATACTATCACAACTTGGCAATAAACGGTATTTTCTCAGAGTGAAATTCATTATCAATTTAGAATCGGGCGAATGGGTTATAAGAGACAAGTTTGAACCAATTCTCAAAGATAGGACAACAGTCATTGTTAGCCGTGATTCCAGACCAGGGCTGTTAACTGGAATTGATAAACCATACTATGAAAAAGCGTATCCAGAAACAGCAATCGTTTATGGGATGTATCCGTTAAATAAGAAACCTGACATTGGAAAACTAGCACCAATGAAACAGTCAACATCAGTGGAAAAGCCACTCAACTGTGTGGCACAAAGAGTCTTAGGACATTTTACAAATGCACTCCGTGGGAATAAATTAACCGATCTAAGACATAAAAAAATAGATCAATGGGAGCTAACAGTGAAAGAGAACGGAGCAACTATTTCCGATATAGCTAGATTGGAAAAGTCGTTGAGATTTCCGATAACCGTTTTAACGATAACTGGCGAAGTATTATACGAATCGAAATACAATAAAAACGGAGCTCCAATCAAAATTATTGATCATAACAAGCACGCATGGACATCCGCGGTTACAATATTCCCGCGAAAGAGAACAGTGAAGTATATCCCAGAAGAATTCACCAAGGATGGCATTCTCACTGAAGAAAGATTATTCGATGCTATTGATAGTTTGTGTAAAAACGACCCTGTATCAGTATGGCTACTTCATAGTTTTGAAGATGAAGAATGTCAATTCAATCAATTTGTGAAACCTAACGGTGAATTATATCGTACTGAAAGTCTACATAATAGGATGAAAAATCTAGCAATAAGTCTCAGTGAAAACGCTAGCGTTTTTAATGAAAAATCCGAAGATTACGAACAGTTACTTACAAATTGTTTTACAATTCCATCGGTTGCAGCTCATTTTGCAAGAAAGAAAAATAATTGGAAACCAACACGAAAAGAGTTTTTACAGGATGTTCAATCCAGCTGTTTGGAATATTATCATGGCGGTCTATGGAACGTTAAATACAATCGTGAAAGTATGATATCAGTTGATATCGTTGCTTGTTATCCAGGAAGTTTTCTAGGATATGGATTCGCTGGTGAGTATTTTAAACGGTTTGGACATCCCACACATGAAATGACTCGCGTTGCTATTAATGGACCACTGCCTGATTTTGATTTGACCGGTTTTGCTTGCGTAGTATCATTTGAATTCGCTGAAGGACTTCATCCGTGTTGTTATGTTTGGATTGGTAGACACATGGCTGAAAGGATGTGGTTACCAATAGTGTTATTGCGATATATGATTGATTGTAAAATATTAGTTTCGTTGATTGTCAGCGAAGCGATTATCTCATATCAAAAACAAACCAATGTCTGGTTACCAGAACCAGAATGTCTTGATAGTATAATCGATAAGTCTAGAAAACATATTGATGCTGACGAGGAGTACATCATTGAATGGTCAAAAAAGATATTTAATCAACGAAATAGTGAAGCAAAGGATCTCGGCCGAAGAATATTCGGTAAATTTACACAAGGTGGAAAAAAATTTAACTTTAAAAGACAATCCTCACGATTGATTATAGATGATGCCGAATACGACTTCGTTATTAAAGATGCAGTAGAGAAAAATAGATACGCAAATTGTAAAACAGCCTTCTTGTCCAATAAAACAAAGTTAGGTAGAATTGTTACTTACAGTGATGGAGAAAGCTCTGCATATCTACATTTGAGAGCTTCTATGCTGGGTTATGCATCTATCAATTTATTTGCAATGATAAATAGATTTCCTAGTATAGCAGTCAGAGTTGCAATTGATTCAATGTATGTCGATAAAAAATATATCAAAGAGATAACTAAATTTACTAATAGCGAAGAGACTTGGGGAACATGGCGAATTAAACGTGAAATACAATGCGATTATTCTGAATCAGCAGACGTTGAGATTAAAAGCAGTTACCTGAAGAACGATAATTCTATCAGTGAAAAATCCGAAGGATTTTCTATGTCTAAAGCACCACCAATATCAGATCCAATTTGTAGATATAAAACAGTTTATTTAAACGGTTGTGGTGGATCTGGAAAGACAACACGTGCGATAGAATTATATCGAGAGAGAACGTCCATGATTGTACTCACACCAACCCATAGACTAGCGAGAGAGATCAAACAACTAAATGTTGAAGCTTGCACGTATCATAGTTTTTTTCGATACAAGGGTGATGCTTGGACTCCTGAGCGAATGGGTGAGAAATTTATTCCAGCGGTTATTATTTGGGATGAAGCATGTACTGTTTCAGAAGATGTATTAAAAATGTTTCTTGATTGGTTATTGCAAAATAATACAAAAGTTATATTGTGCGGCGATCATGGTCAACCACCACCATTTGTTGGTAGAAGTCCACATAATTGGTTAAAAGGATTTGTTGATTATTACGAAGAAATTGATACTGACTATAGAGCACTCGATGAGCAGTTACATGAGTTTAAAAAACTAATTAGATTACAACCCGATAGAATTCAATGTGAAGTAGCGCGTGAAATAATTTCTGAAACACCTTTGAATGATTTTTGGGAAACATGGAGACCAAATGATTTTGTAGTAGCAAGTAGAAAGATAGTCAGAGACGCACTTCAGAAAAAGTTGTTTGAGCTACACAAGAAAAAATTCCCAACGTTTCCAGTACCGTTGTGTTATAGACCATTGGATACACGAAAGCAGAATATTGAAGTTGAAATTCCAGGCCAGACGGAGAAACAGATTCTAGTGTTAAATGATATTGTGCTAGTTGATATCAATACTGTAGAAGATGCATTATGCGCTGATAAATCACCATGGACGCTTGGTTATGTAACAACAATACACTCGTCACAAGGATTAACCATCACGGATACAATTGTTTGGATAGTTGATAATCGCATTGAATGGTCAAATTTGGTCTATCTCGCAGTATCCAGAGTACGACGAATAAATCAACTACGAAGGATTG
Organism: Potamilus streckersoni; assembly: GCA_016746295.1. Classification (NCBI taxonomy): domain Eukaryota; kingdom Metazoa; phylum Mollusca; class Bivalvia; order Unionida; family Unionidae; genus Potamilus; species Potamilus streckersoni. The sequence continues at coordinate 1,082,449 of JAEAOA010000761.1, forward strand.
TTTTCGATGATAATTTTAATGCAAACGATGATAACACTGATAATAGCATCATTAATAAAAAACTCTCTGGTTACAAACAGCAGGACAAAAAAAAAACAACGAGAATTTGATATTGATGCTGAAGTAATAATCGCATTAAAAGAACAACAGAATAATCACTGCGCCAGTTGCAATTGTATAATGCACTGGCAGTATTCGGATAAAGACCCTCGACAATTCACCGTAGACAGAAAAAATAACAGTCTTGGTCATGTCAGAAACAATGTGATGTTGACCTGTCTTGAGTGTAATAGACGTAACGGAGCTAGTTAAGACCATGTGGCGCTAATTGAGTATCGTCCGGAATAACTTGTAGTTGTTCGCGTGTAAAACCACGCTGAGGTGCAGTTGAATCCAATCTGTAGATTGGAGGTCAACCAGTTGATCGCGTTATGGTTGAAATTTTATGCGTAGTAACACTCCATATAGGATCAGTAGCTCTTCTTTTACCGCTTTCAAGCTCTCCTGGTTCGTATAAATATCTCACAGTAACATCACCGAGAAGTGGCTGAGTGCTAACCCGCTGCGGTTGTTCGGGAATATATTCTTTTTTTATTGCAATATTTGGTTTCATATTAATAGTTCGAGTAATCTCGTTATTTAACGCTGCAACTACACTCGGTAACCTTTGGACCCATTCACGAGATCGTTTTTCTTGGATGAATTCTTTTGCATATTGATATCCAAATAACCGTTCTGCAAGAGTTCGATTAAATCGTTCTACAATTGCCTGATCACGATGTAACGCAGTATGTCCCCGTCGTATTGTAACACTATGAGTTTTCATTGTTGATAGAACAGCACCTTGAAACTCTTTGCCAGGATCAACTTGTAATAGATTTGGCCATCTTAGAGGACCTCGTCGATAAATCCTTTCAAATGCAGAAGCGACTTCAGAAGCTGACTTTGTTTTCAATGGTTCTGCTTGTTTAAATCGACTCGCAATATCAACTACAGTTAGCGCGTATTTGTAACCATGGTCATGTGGTAAAAACAATAAATCAGCCTGATGAACTTCATTGGGTACGGTAACATCAAAATGAGAATAATTAATTTGTTTAGGCGGTGGTAGATAAATTTGCCATATAGCTTGTTTGGATAACCAATCTTTTGCAGTGGATTTTTTCACTTTTGCAGCGTTAGCGAGTTTACTAATTGCTGCTTTACCCCTCCAGTATCCTTTCGGAGAATAATAAATAGATTCCATACTATAAAAAACACTAGTGTTTTCAATTACCAGCACCTAACACCAATTTGCCTTTCATAGCTGATTTGACCAACCATGAAGCCAATTTTTCTTTGAAGGATTTATCGGGAATAGCATTTAAGGCATGAATTAATTTTATATCCGCGATATGTCTTTGTTGCAAATTATTGCTTTTATATGCAACACCATGAGCATGACATGCCTTATCAATAGCATTTATCGGATACTCACCAGGCCGTGGCTGATTTTGATCATCAAATCTGATATCTAATCTCGTTCCGGGACCACAGTAGCTATATCCTGGAAGGTGTTTTTCTCCGGGGTATTTTGCCCATGGGGTTCCGGGGAGTTTTCCAAGTTTTGCGGCAATATCACCTCCGAGTTGCTTTTTTTTAAAAATCGAAATTTTTTTGTACCACATGTTACACACTTACCAGTAAGCGCTAGTCTATTGTTTTTAGTTGTAATGGTTGTCTGATCGGTTGTATCAGTACGCTGTTTACACTTAACACAATATAGATCCATAATTTATATATAGAGTTATGAATATAATTGATTTTTCAGCGACTAAAAGAAGAGAACCGGTAAAACACCACGCAGCGCTTCCGAATTCTGTCCGTGCCATTATAATCGGACCATCTGGATCAGGCAAAACACAATTGCTGCTTAATTTGATAATGCGATTTATGAAGTGGGATAAATTATATTTAGTTGCCCCATCCGTAGATGATCAACGGTGCTATGAAGTGCTAAAAGATTTTAATGAAAATGCATCAGAACTTAAAGGTGAAAGTGTAATCGACTTTATTACTGATATTAATGATGCACCATGCGTAGATGACCTCGATGGAGACATAAACAATCTTGTAGTGTACGATGATGTAATGTTAGATAATCAAAAGAACCCTGCTAGAGTATTTTCCCGAGGTAGGCATAAAAACACTGACGTGATATATGTCACTCAACGATATACTCAAATTCCAAAAGTGATTCGCGATAACTGTAATATTCTTGCTGTATTCAACGGCGTTGATACACATACGCTACGAAATATTTGGCAGACATGGTGTTCTGATATGGACTTCAATGGATTTAAAAATTACTTTAGTCATGCTCAGTCAGTCCCATATGGATTTATAACAATAAATTTACACGACCCTCGGTCATGATATCGTATTGGACTTGATCAAATATTTGGTTAAATAATTTGTATTAATCAGCAGCAGGGAGGGTGAAATGACAACATATTTGCGACGTAGATGGCAGCAATTTGAGGGTGGTTATGACAATGTATTTGCGACAAAATCGCTAAGGCTCCATTTGTAAAATGGGGTCTTTATTTTTTTTTTTGGTTAAAATATGAGATTTCGTAGGAAGGTTCCATTTGGCATTCTGAGGCTTTAATCGATTTTGTCGCAAAAATTTGTAGGGTTCACCCTCCCTGACGTAGATGGCAGCAATTTGAGGGTGGTTATGACAATGTATTTGCGACAAAATCGCTAAGGCTCCATTTGTAAAATGGGGCCTTTAATTTTTTTTTGGTTAAAATATGAGATTTCGTAGGAAGGCTCCATTTGGCATTCTGAGGCTTTAATCGATTTTGTCGCAAAAATTTGTAGGGTTCACACTCCCTGCTGCTAAAGCATCTTATACGCTGAAAGTACATTAGCCAGTTTTAAATGTGATTTCTGTATAGAACGGACTGGTTGCTATTATTCATCTTTGCTTTTTTAACAGAACTTCGATGTACATAATTGATTCAAGTGACACGTATCCCACGACAAAAGTGACCTCATCAGTTAGTTGACAGAATGTTCGATACTAGAAGAGTGAAATCTACTATTATATGTTTTGTTTTCAGTGTGAATGAGAGTTTTTATTATCACCCAGCAAAATATCATGCAAAATATGGAAAATGTACGGGACATGAAACCAAGGTTCGAGTGATCGCGGGTGTACATAAATACATGAATGAACAAAAACGAAGATAAGGTTATTCTGGTGGTGATATTTAAGTGTTTCTATGATCGCCGTAGATTACACTATTTTCGAAGGAAACCGTCTCGGAATCGTGTTTACTTAATGCAAATGCTTTAAGTATAAAATACATGTACTCGGTTTACGTTACCGCGTATAGTGGTACCCGAGTGGGGTTTATTTTGTGTCTTCGGCTGTTTAAAAATACGGAGTTAAGTTCAGCCAATGTTGCATGAACAAAGTGCTTGCAGTGAGAAACCGATTTATCTTAATCTTTCTCGCTGTAGATTTTGACATAATCAGGGTACTAATAGAGACGGTTGGGATTGTATTCACACAATCCAATAGTCCATTTAAAGAAATTCTCCACTTTATGGATGGCTTTCGGACCACGAAAGAGCCTTTAATGCGTAATTTATGACAGCAGGCCCCACCAAAACAATCATGTATTAACTTTTTAAAAAACATACATCAATAACCTTTACGAGAGCAATCTTCAGCTTCATGGGTAAGTAAAAACTAAAATTGTTTTTTCTGTTTTCACTATCCATTCACTACCCGCTGCATTTGACAGTGTCGTTTGATATATTGGATGTTCCTGTATTTATTCTAAACTTTACATAGAGTCAGACCTCTCATATAACGTAAAGATATTAATAGATTAATGTATTTTGGTAATTTGCCTTCTTATAGTTAAAGAGAGGAATTGAATTCATATTTACGTTGCATGAAGAAAAGGATACAAAGATGTTCTAGTTATTATAATTTAGATATTTCTTGTCAGACGCATGTTAATAAGCAAATCTAAAATAATAATACATGAGTAGTAATGAAATGTTACACACGTAACATCAGTTTATGAGAGCGTATGCGTAATGTATACCAATAACTCTTATCAAGTTTGGGATAGTGATTCGGAGAACCCGTACGCTGCTGTTGATAGTCGCTTTAATCCGAAGTAAGTTATTTAGCTCGGTCAAAATAATAAAAGAATAAATAAATAATATACGTCATTCTAGAATGCAGTCAGACTTATTTTTGTATAAACAAATAGCCCTGTGAAAGAAGAATAAATTTAGAAAACTGATCTGAACAAATCCAGTATAAAAACATACTTTGAAAATTCCAGGTATATATCCCAATATACTTCATCGCTATTCATCGCTATTTAGAGTCGGTTGCATTTTGTAAATAACACTGTCAGAATAATATGGTACTTCATCCATTATGCTTGTTCATATGCATAATCTGATCAAAAAGATCAGGGTTAGTATTACAAGTTAGGGGCGGATTCACCCATAAACCTCGTCGTTAAATAATACTGTGAATATGCGAGCAAGTTTGTAAAGTGATGCAAATGTTCTTCATTTTTCAGCACACGATAATTTACATGTTGGCCAGGATTACTGGTGAAGAAACAACCCAAACAATCCGGAGCATACTGTTGAAGATGCAATCAAAGATATGTATGACTGCATAACTGTGGAATATCAGGACAATCAAGAAAACTTAACATCATCCCATTGAAGTCTATTGGAATTCATTCATAACAATTTATAAATTTGGACAGAATATTTATGATCATTTGAAATTTAATTTACAACACTGTAAGTGTTTATCATACTTTCACTTTGTAACTTAGAGTCAAACTTATTTGTTCTTTTGCATAGTGTAGGATGTAAATTCGTAGCATCTGATATACTATCAGTTGTGAATTACATTCGCAATGGAAATGTAGATACTCAGTGGTCATACGTATATATAACCTGTCTGGTAGTAGGTGTGCCACTGATGACCTTCCGAAAATATCTTTCTATTTTGCATTGTTCTTTACTGTTCGTTTGGACTTGACAATATTCCTGACTGTCCACTCCTTACTTTGGCTATGTAGAATTCTCATGGACAGGTTTTAAGAGTATATTATTGTTTATGGTTCTGATCAGATCTTGATAGGTCCAATTGATTACACTTTTGGATTCTAATGGACACTTCCTCGTCAGAGACTTGTTCTAAGAATGATATCTTCATAATCCTTCGACAACAACTCATCTTTAAGGCATTAACTGGCCTCTCTACTTCTGCTATCAGGAGCCATGTCTCGCATGCATACAGTAAGATGGAAATGACAAGAAAGCGCATAAGCTCATATCCTTCTTAAATGTCTGGCTTGTGAGGATTTGAAGCTGGTCGTAGAACTCATTCTCTACTTCCACCTCATATTTAGATCTTGTGGCATTAACCTATGTTGATACTGAAGAAAGATGAGGTATTCATTATGTTAGACATTGGTCAATAACCCATGACTTCACTGATAACATCCTCATAAACATTGAAGTAAGTTATATGTCCTTCATCAGTTGAACTCTCCCAGATTGTACCAGCATATTTTGCAGAGGCCATTTATGTCTTCTGCGTCTTCCCATTTCACGAGTTAGTTCCTCGCGTTTCCCTGATAATCCTGTTAACTCTTGTTCGTACTTCTATGGTTGTTGCACCTGTTGTATATGTATCACGTCCATCCTGGTGTCCATGGAATGGCCCGGTCTTTGGAAATCCGGGCTGCGACCGATTCCGTATTATAATTATATCCATTGTCATTTTGTCATCCCTTGTGTATCATGGGCAGTTTTAACGTGGCGGAGTTGATCTCTATTGAGGATGTACACCACAGTCGAGATCCATGTTACTGCACAGTTCCTCCTGATATCGAACATGTGGCGATTGAGTTCATCTTGGCACCCTTTCGCTCTGACCAAAGAATTCAACTTGGACTACTTCAGTCATATGATGTCTTGTTACCACCACCCCTTGTGTCTCAAATGTAAGAAATTAGATGAGTATCAAGTGTTTTAAACCTTCTATACCCATTGCATATCCAACTTGAGGAAGTTCTTAATTATGACCGTTTATTGAGATTGCTCTTTGTAATATGTTTTGCTTTGAGCTTAGGATGGCTAGGTCGGGATTTGAATCAGGGACCTCTTGTATACGAGGCCGACGCTCTAGCACCTAGAAAACAGGCCATGATAGTAAGTATAAAGGCCTACTTACATATATACATACACGAATACATGTACTGATAATAAACGACTTACGTTAGCACGTCGAAACGTTGTAATTCAAGCACCTTAGTTTAATTATGCATATTAATGGCAGGAAACATATAACACAGAATATAACGATTATTAAATATAATATGAGATACAAATATTAGAGTTGATATGTCATTTCCCAGGTTGAACAATGCGTTAATTGCTACTTTATGTTTTCCCCAAATGCTATATTTCTACAGAGTAAACTCACCTCAAATGCACTGCAGAAGATGGTGTCTTGGCAGTTGGAGGGATTGCTGATACCATCACAATGGTAGCATTCTACCCCATGGTCTGTAATAGGTAAATAATAACTAATCGTAAAAAATTTTCTTTGCTAATCTTTGTAATAATTAACACACGTATATCTAAAACAATTAGGACCTCAATTTTTTGATCTCCATGAAAAGCAGCGTACTTTATTCAACGTATTTTAGCTGGATTTAAAAAAGACGTTCTCCGCATATATAATTTATAGATTGAAACAATTCGAAATTGCATAAAAACGATGAGTGAGTAATTTCTCTAAACGTTTCTACATCATACATCTACTGATATAATTGTCAGTATATTCCAAGTTATTATTGACTACATTTTTGAAAATCATTTTTTCATCAATGTTTTACAAGATGCTATACTCGCCAATTTAAAAAATGCGCTTATCCAATGCGCAAACCAAAATGAGCAAAGTAAAATTATGTAAGATGTTGGTAAATATTTCATTAGTATATTTTCATTGAACTAATAATCAAATAAAATGATAGGTAAGAGGCGAAACATAATATATTTAAATTTGATTAAAACAAATTACTTCGGAAATATTTATATTTGTTCCTAAATAAAACATGTCTAAATAAAATGTCTACATAAATGAAAACAACTTGATTATTAGAAACAATGATTCAAATAGTTACATAATATGGTTTTTGAAACAAATTGCAGATATTATACTTCTACAGTTAAACTATGCAAACTAATATCTATTGAATAATGTTCTAAGAGTTAACATAGTTTATAGTAGCTTCAGTGCAACAAACTGAATGGGCAAATAATAAAAACACGTAAGCAATGATCGTTCACTGGCTAAATATGACTGATTTCCACTCATTTTATTGTATGTATTTTCAATATCTCCTATTGCATTTGTATATTGAGCCAATGACTATAACACAAACTGCTTAAAATGTATTATCTGTTAATTCTTCTAACGATTATCTGTATAGTCGCTCATAGAATATTAATATCGCCGTTCTTTGGAATATATGCGCTGAGTTTCCGACGCATTGCAGGGACACATTTGGACGAAGGACAAACATATACCCGCTTTTGTTATATAGACAACATATATACAAAGTTTCGAGAAAGTAAACCAAGAGTTTTAGGAGCAGATATGGTGAAGGACATGTATATGGACAGAGAAATAATGGCTAAATCAAAGTCCAACAGAGGACGCTTAAGTGAGGAGAATGATTTTTTTTAGAGAGAACAAAAAACATTTGGTTGTACGAGGCACCTCGACATATAACACCAACATCGTTGCTATGACTACAATTGCTTTGTCCCCAGGATTTGTGTGAACACTCATCTAATGCAGCCTCAGTGCCATTACACCGTACGTCATCGAGCCATATAGTTCCAGTTCCGGTTTTAAAATATCCATTGGATTTTATGGCTGGCGAAGAGCTATTTAAAAAGATATAAGTGCGATTTTTAAAAAAATATCTCATTTTCAGCAATTAGTATGGGCCTTCAAAATTGTGAACAACATTGAATTATCATACCCTTAAATATTCTTAAACTTGTAATATATCACAGAAAAAGAACATAAATATACCTCTAGGGTAGACCACTGGATAGTAAATTATATTGTGATGTATTAACAATTGTTTCAATGGTATAATTATTTGGAATGAAGTACAATTATCCAACTACACTTCTGCTCATCCTATTATCAAATCCGCTTCAGCATCAGGGTCTAGCAAAACATATCCCACTTGGATTGATCATACCATATTTTCACTCCATAAACTGGACAATATTTCTGTACTGTTGGCAGAGTAATCGTTCTAATTTCGACGCAAGTATAGATACACATAAATATTTAAGACTTAATTTTAAATATTAATTGCAACATAAAATAATGCGTGAAGTGATTATTATTTTAATTTTTAAATTAGTTTATATAAGGTACTCATATAAAATGAAGTTTTTCTGTTTTTGAAAAGATTTCATGTACAAAAATTGATATTTTAAAAAGGCGAACTAACAAGGTAAATATGTTTATTGTCATAATATTTTACAAATGTTTAATCAATCACTAGAACGTATGAATGTTATTAAAATGTATTGATAAACAACAAACAAAAACAGTAAGTCCCATTTTTTATAAATCATGAATGATGGGAAATATTGCCTTATTGTTGATTTCGAGGTAATGGTTTGTACATATTGTCCGGTAGATTATTAAACGAAGAACCTGATTCTTTCTTCCTTTGACCAGTACGTGGATGAGTTTCTATCACTGTTCTAGGTTGAATAATCGAATGGATGATCCATCAGTGCTCATGGGGAAGGAGAGCTTGGGACGCAAATACAAATGATCTAATAATCGTAACATTAGATAGCTGTAACAACCCTACCTAATAGTATTTTAGGCATCCTTGTAAAGTTACATAGACGTTTGAATATAACTGTTGTGATCATATTGTAACAATATTATTAGTTTTAAAAAATAATGCGTTGCCATAATACGCTGATGTGCAAGAGTATATGTTTCAATATTCGAATTGTTTTATAGCAACATCGTAAATATCATTTAATGCCAAGGTAAAGTTCCAAGCAAATTGAGAAATTACACAGCAGCTGACCTGGATTAATCTGATGGCAGAAAACTAACCAGTTCCCTTTCGGTAGCTAGTTCTGGCATCCTAACCACTGAATTACTGCGGTTCCTTCTTGCATTAGCCTATTCAAGAGGCATGCAGAGTGCGGATCGAACCTATTCCACACCCGTTGCTGTAAAGCTAAAAGTCATTACAAGATACTGCACAAATGACCTCGTACAATTATAAAATTTTCAAATTATTCCTCTAATTAATGTAATAAAACTTCATTGTTCCCAATTTTACGTTTTAAATCTAGTTCCTGGCTGCATAATATACCTTTTGTTTTCATTTTCAGTGAATGTCGAAAGTGTATTGCGTATGGCCGCATAAAGGTAGTTTTCAATTTTGAAGAATAGTTTTATCTTCTCCGGCTTAAGAAGTTAAGGCGGATACGATCTATGTGCTGCTAGCATTCACATTAATCAGAGACTTATGAATTGATTAGACAGGAAAAAATTGACAAACTAGGAATAAAATAAATATTTAAGTTCATTTATTAACTTGAAAATCAACTTTTATCAACCGATATTAGCCTATTCAAAAGTTTCCTCTCTCATTATCTCACTTTCTAGAAAAACACCCGCTCGTCCCAAAACCAGAAACAGTAATATTGAATCATATAGGTATGACAATGATAAAAGAAACATAACCTTTATAAAGCCTAATATGTTGCTGAACAAAATAAAACAAATAAATACATTTACAGGTACATATGCCAAGTAACAATTTGACCTAACTTAACATCCTGCAAATATTTTTATCACGTTAAGGGAAAGTGGTAGTTGGGTGGAATTGTGCGCCAAATAGCGCAATCTGCAAAGATGCTAAACATGGCAGACAAACTTAAAGAAGGAAAGAAGTAAAAAACACATAAACCTAACCTTGGGTATCCGATCTCTCTGCAAACGACCTTTGCAAAGTTAATGTCTACATAGTCTTCACACACCGTCCCCCATACACCATTGTAAAATACCTCGACGCGTCCTTCGTAGGGTACAGCTCCCCCAACCAGTCGCACAGGAGCGAATGTAGTTGGGCCTAACGAAGAAGAGAAATATATGTCTTAGAAATTATGTGATTTTGTAAGAGAAAGTAACACGAAGCCGCAATGTACATAACAGTGTTCGGTTGACGGCATGTGCAGTCATTTGCTTCAATCGTAAATGAACAATGAGCCTCATAAAATAATATCTAATTTGAACTAAAGGCATTTATATCACCTGTATAATTCTCGGCTAACCATTTGCGCTTCATATAAGTGATTATTGCCGAAAAGGGATAATACAGCAATATGTAGAAAATACGTCATATAATACGATTAGAAATGTACCACCAATTTACATTGATTTCGCATTACGGAGATGGATGACCCATTTTGAAAGATGCTTCTATCATTATCATAAAGGTCTTAAGTCTTGTGCTGCAGTGAATCTTTATCGACTAATGGGTTTAATGAAAGCTGCAATTAATCATTTCGAAAAGTCCTATGCGGATATTGGTCGAAAGCCAATGAAAGATTAATTACTTTAATTCTGTTATTTAAAACAGCAGAAAGTGAGTTTAATAAGTTCTGTTAAGGAGCTAAAGTCGCAGTGAGGAAACCAGTGTGTTATATTACTGTTGAACGAGTTTCGCCTGCTCAATCAAAACTCAGAAAGACATTAAGAAAGTATTTTTGTTAATAGAAATTACCGTTCGCAGACAACAGCGTCATGTTTCTGGTACTCCTGAGTTTCCCAAAGAAATCTGAACAACAATCCTTGAAAACGTGAAAGTACGACGTAGTTATACACGTTTTTACAAAAGGTGAGTTTTGAAATGGCGCGTTACATAAGCAATGCCATTGTTGTGCCAATAACGTCACATACCAACCAATGGGGTGACAGATATTTAACTAGTTATTGGTTCTTTGAAGCAAGCTTGAAAATTTAACCCAATACAACCCAATTGTGACCATAGACCAATACTTAACTATTTAACGTTTTGTCAAATAAAATCATAGATGTTACGAAAATTATCTCAAGCGTCTCAATGTAGAAACCGGAAAAATAGTTAACTCAGCGAATAATTGCACAGTGGCAATAGTGAATCACCTGTGCATGTTTGGTGCCTTTTGTGACAATGTCTGTATATATACAGTTAAAGACTTTTCAGAAAGAATTAATCGGCAAATTGACAAACTGTCCACGGTTTTTTCCCCCAGGAATAATATACAATTCATCAAATAGTTACGTTTGCACAAAACGGAAGAAACCTAAGAACATCGATGTTTGATGCATCAAATTCAAAACAGTTTTTATGTTTTCTTGTTTATTGCTTGTTATGGATTTTGTTCTTTATTTATATCTTTATACCATTAAACCACAGCACGCCCAAAGACCTCAGAGTACAATAATACTGTTGTTTGTGAAAATAAATCACGTTTCCTCGACTGCAGCTTTCCCAATGTGATGTTTTGCTGTGTTTTGGATGATTAATGTACCCACAGCGTTGATTTGGTTAAATCTATCTTAAATAACAGTTTCGTGTTAAAAACAAATACATTTAATGATATTGTTCAACAGGAATTGATTTAATTTGTGTAAATGCATATATAGAATCTACGCTGAATTTATAAGAGCGCAAATTAAGATATAAAATGGTCAACATGCTAATGTTGTATCCAGTTGTTCGATCCCTTCGCATTAAGAACGGTTCACAGTGCTACACATTGCCCCTTCTCCAAACTAAAACATACACACTTGTAGAATAGCACACTGCTCAGTTACTATTTATTTGTAAAAGTGTTGCATACATTCGGAAGGTGCCTTGTCATGTAGAAATATCTTGACTCACCTCCACATGTGATCGCAACATCTTCGCTATGACGGCAATTGTTATCTCCCCAAGTTCTATGGCTGCAATCGCTGAGACTTGATTCGGTTCCAAAACAGGTAACATCATCAAGCCAAATCCGTAATGAAGAGGTGCTTACCGAGTCGAATTGATCTGCTGTAACTAATGCAGCCCTGTCACTAAAAGTAAAAATATCCCATGTCAAGGAGAAATACACATTTTTCTTATGTAAAATAAATGGATATGTTTCGTAAAGATAACGTGTAAGTTAATATTATGTTTTGCATTTTGACTTCAAAAAATTTACTATCCACCGCAAAAACACACATAAAAATAGAAAAGACCATATTCTCCGTCAGTTACTAAAAGACAAGTTATTATTAAGAACATGTTAGGTGCACAGTAAGAAAATATATTGACACCAAATATTATTTACCTATGAAATATCCATCTATTTGTTTACTCTAAAAATCCCCGCCAAATTGAAAATTAGCCATTTTACGGGAACGAAAAGGACTCTTAACATTGACACATATTCCTGGTCTTAACGTTACTTTTTATCTTGTACATGTTAGAAACACAACATCTTTAAATCAAATGAAGCACTCATTATAATAACATATCAAGAGAAATTGTTCCTTCATCGTGCTTGATAGTTTCTTCAGGAAAATGAAGAAGAATTGGGAAAGCCATTTGAATATGTAGTAACTTGTATACAATTAGATCAATCGCATTGTGAAAGTAAAATGCATGATATTTAGATATCAAAGCTCTTTATAAAAGAGGTTTTAATCCTTTGACAGATTAACGGATACAATTAACGTAAATATTTTCCGTATTCTTTCTAACAAAAAGATTTCTAAACTACATCTGTAGTTATAAAACAGTTAAACACAAACTGATAATTAAAACTCAATTCAAAGCATATTACTGAAAGATAGTGTCATACATTCTGAAGATGTTACCATTTTCTACTGGAAACGATTCGAGATGTTCACTGTTATAGTCATTGGGCCATATGCCCGAATGCCAAAGGCAATATATCGTTAAAGATAAAATGTATAGTGCTTTATCGTTCTGTGTGCATGTATTTCTTAGGTATTTTATATATCACTACCATCTCTTACCATCTATATTTGTGTACCTTTCTTTTACAGTTTCGTGCCGTTTGCGTCTCATATATTATGGCATATTTACGTTACTATTCCCACTTCGTATTTGGGTGTTTAAAACATTATAATCATTGTACACACAACTATGTTAAGGCCAGCATATGGTATACGATGAAACAGTTTAGGTTTTCAAAATAAAAACAATAGCAGTAAACGGAAAGAATGTATGTGCATATAATATCGGTGACGAAAACATACAATGGATTATTTCACATGTATCGATAAAGGATTTGTAATTTACTGCATTTCTATGGGAAAATATGAACGAGTTTTTCGGATGTATATATTGCACGACCTTGGGAGTGCAGTATATTCATCCGAAAAAACGAGATCATATTTTCCATACAAATGCAGTAACCTTTTCATTTTATGCTCTTTTTTGCATTCTACCTAAGGGTTAATTATAAAAACAAAATGACACGACAAGAAACAAGAAACACAAGAAACAAGAAACACGACAAAACACAAGATGGTAACATTTATGCTGTATTCAAAACTAAATACACAAGCGCATATTCGTCATTACAGAACATTATTAATGCGCACATAACTATTCCCATATTAATTTGAACTTAGTCGCGCCAGACATAACTTTGGAAAGAAAATGACATTTTAGTCCACTTAATATAAATATTTGGAGTCATACTGTGATTGAATGTGAATTGAAACAACTTTTTAATATGATCTTGAATGATTAGATTTTATTACTTTGGTCGATTCTACGAAATTTCGTAGTCATGGACTGTATTTATCTACATGAAGCACAACGGATTTCAGCAGCGTCGTGTCAATTCTCCATAAAATACATCGGCTTGAAGCAGAGAGAGAGAGAGAGAGAGAGAGAGAGAGAGAGAGAGAGAGAGAGAGAGAGAGGTGTTGACATCTGCAAGTGTTTCTGTTCTGTCATTGAATGTTTAAAATCATACTGTGGGGACAATTATGAAGACTTTCTATTGTAAGTATCGAAAAGACGCTATGTAATTTAATGTTTATTTGATTTGATTGCAGTAAAGAGGATGTAATTGCACTTGGATTATAGTCGAAATTAAAGTAAGATTTCGAAATATGTAATCAAACTTGAGAACCCATCACATGGTTCATGTAATTTGGATTTGAAGAGCGAATAACGTACATTTTGAGGAAATACAGGATATAAAATTATAAGTATATTGTTTGCCATTCTTATTAACAGCTAAATAAGACAGTGTATGCCTTGTTACATGCATTTTATTTGCAAGAACCCGTCTGGCATGTATATTTAGCTAAATCTGAAGCACTGTATCAAGAAAGGTAACAAGGAATATGCCAAATCAGCAGGTATATGGCAGCCCACGAAACATATAAAATTAGTTCATTGAGAAGAAAAATTTAATCAGCCAAAACGTACAGCGCCTACTAGGAGAGTGTACATGATTCGTTTATTAAGTAGTTCCTGATACACTATCGGGCACTAGTGAGTACAGTATGAAGTTGTGCACGAGTTTGATATCGCAAAATATTGCACGATTCTGGCAATGTAAAGTTAACGGAGAAAAATAAGCATATAATAAATGATAAAACTATTCAGTGGTTAAATTTAGGCTTCATGTATGAGATCTTACCAAATAGTTTGCACGATATTAGATTTATATTACAACAATTTTTAGTTTCATCACGGTCGAAGAGTACTACTTATACATTCGCTAATATTAAATTGCAAAATCAGAATTACGTATTACAACAAAAAGGAACATTGTCGCCATTAAAGGGTGCAAAATCAAAAAAGCGCTGTGGAGACTCGGTAGGTAGAACGTCGGACTGTGGTAATCCAAGGTTAGCGGGTTTGATACTCGCACACGTCTGATTGCTTAGGCTGTTAGATTATGTTTGGAAAAGTCCCTTAGCTCCATTTGTCTCGCCATAAAAAAGAAACTTTAAACAAAGATTTCTTAAACCTGCTGTTAAAACCGTCCACTCTACCATCTATCATAAATCATGAGCTTTACTAAAGCGCTGTCTATTGAAGAAACTGATAACGAAAATGGAAAATGGAGTGCCTCTTTATGGAAATCAGAGAATATCCAGTCAACTGTACTAAACGAAGAGAGCGAATCCTAAATACACAATACGTTATATGTTATCAAAGTTAAAATGGTACAGAAATAAATGAAAAGCGATGATCATTTACCAAGTATTTAGGTTGACAATGGCCAAAATTTATAATGAGTAACTGGAGAATTAGCTAGGTATAAAATTAAGTAACTAACGTCGGCAGGTGTAGCATCCTACATACAACCTTGGCAGCCTTGTTGGTAAAGGAGTCATCACAGACTGTACCCCAGACTCCATTGTGCATAATTTCCACTTTTCCTTCCCAGTCACCTGTTCCTCCTACCAATCTCACCTGGGTTATTGTGTTGTCCACTGAAAAAATTTAATTCGGAGCCGCAGATATAACTAGTTTAAAACTCAAATGAAAATCTCTGAAACACTGCAAAAGGATATCTCACACTAAGTTTGGATTAAAAGCTTAAACAGATATTTCAATACTCTTTTTGGTGTTTGAAATTTGAAAGAACAATAAATATGACACAAAATGCTGTAAAATATCACAGACGTATAATCATTTGAAGAAATGCTTTAATGGAACTAAAATCTAAACAGGTCATCTACATATAAAAAACAAGTATGATTATTAAATTTCATGTGTCTATCATAATTGAGGGTTGCTTCATTGTGATAAAATTTGTCGTCAAAACATCCGACGTAAATAAGTCTTAAAATGTTTTACCGAAATTGTTCCTTATGGTCATCCAAATGAAAAATATGTATACATATTTTTAGTTGTCTACAACAGGTGCTTTCTCGTAATCGAATTAATAAGACTTTGTACAAAACATCAATGTAGAAATAGTTTTAAAAAACCCTGTAAATAAATTAAAAGCTAATGCTAATGAAATTCTAAATGTCCATAATAATGTGTGATAAATGAATTCGTTCTCAGTTCAATATTTTTTGTACGACATAAAAAAGGGAATCGGATTGGATTTATTGAGGAACTACAGCAAAAAGTATGTTCTCTTGTACAATTTCAATAGTGGCATAAATATGCGATCCGTGTTAGATTCATTGGTGTAAGAGGTGACAGGTGAGACGTTTGTAGTGAAGTTGATAATTATTAGCACCTTAACCTCTATGATATTGCAGTTGACAGATGAATGCACAATTGTGTAACTAATTCACATTTGTGTAACTAAACTATTTACCTTGCGTATTTTACGCAGAATAGATATTAATCTAGTTTTTCATGTATATATTGCTTCTGGTGTACTATTTCTGCTATATTTTACCTATGAGTTGCATTTGCGTGAGCTTTGCATATAAAGAGCTAAATTTTACAATTAAGCATTTATGCTGCGGGATTGAACAGTAGTAATATATATACAATTTTAACAAACTCAAATCATACAGATATGAACACTAAGCTAACTGCTGGTTGCTGACGTAACTACAAGGGTACTCGGATGTTACCTGTGTCAACCCAGATAGTCTCGATGTTCTACTACATCACAATATAATGGACAAGCAAGAAAGATACGTAATTTAATCCGGTATTGACGTGCAATTGTTCACTGTGTGGATGCAGATGTCTATCATGTGTGGGCAGCCCTAATCTAATCGTGTGTAGCCATATATTTATTATCTGCATTTGTGCATACATCTATCCTGCTTTTTCGGGAATAATTTATTGAATAAGTATAATCCTTTATGAACACGATCTGCACTTAGTGTATGCCAGTGATAGATGTAAGTGGTGCTTTCTACATATATTGTACCTTTTTGCAGTTGTATGAAACACCGTGAAGTCACGGCACCTCCCTTGTCATTTCTTTTTATATATAGCAATCCTCTTCTCTTTTATTCAACTCCACGCCACTTGCAACACGCTCGCTCTTTGGCTCAATTTGCCGTAGATAATTGTTTTCAGGAGCATTTATTTGAAGTTGTATCGGTTTGAAAAAAATGTCGATAATATTGTATAAGGAATATCGATATTTTTCATGTTCATTCATCTCGCGCAATTTAAGATTTATTGGTTTTATTTTAAATCATTCAGCATCGCTCATATGGGTAAAATCGTTTATTCTGTGAAAGGAAACATTGTTGATTTTGACTTATTTAATGCGCAATTTGCCTTTGTCAAGAATGATTTCCGTCTGCAGATCTGAGCCATCTTCTGGAATGGGGATGTTATTCGGTCTTCTGGCAATTTCATTTCTACACTGCAGTAAATCTCGACAAGAAGTCGTTACAAGCGCATAAAACAATTACGCCACTGTAAACTGTGACTTCAGCTAGAATTACTAAGATTAAAAATCAGTCTTTCAGGCTGTAGACATTTATGCAATCTGTTCACAAAACTATTATTGGTTTATATGCAACGTCTGAAATTGTCATTTAAGATACCCGTTTTGTTACAAAGCATGTACCGTTATTAGTGTGTAACTTAACAACATTGATAAATCGACTCAGGCTAAAAGACCATATACACAATAGGATTATCAGTTTCTTTAAAGGACCATATACAAAACAGGATCATCAGTTTCTTTAAATTGCATCTTATATTTAAAATTGTTTGCACATTTCAAAGAATAATCCTTTAGATTTGCACGGAAAAAATGGACTCTTCGTACCCTCATGTCTTCAGGTATCTATAAATAGTGTGATTCTAACACGGCATCACTGGGCGGAAGAACATCCGAGAAGAAGTCAATCGCCAAGCAAAAAGGCTGTCAACCAGTTCAACGGCCTTGTCATCATGACCAAGGCGAGCCACCTAGTTTGGAGAAATCGGCTCTACTCAGGTCTGGAGAGGGTGTGCTTAGTCAGGTGTTAGCTGCCCTAGTCACACCATATGACAAAGGACAACCATTAATCATCCCATACCGGCTCAGTGGTCTCCCTGTACAGCAAAGGCCGCGTCTTTGGTCATGCACTAGGGTGGAGGTGGAAGATATGCAACTGGTACTCAGAGCAGCAAGATCAATATCAGGAATAACACGACCATTGGCATCTAAAATGTGAGAACACAGGAGAGCAGCAGGAACGATTGAGGAGCCTACATTTGAAATGCACAAATACCGCTGGACATCATATTATTGTGAGATGCGATGGAAGAACATTAGTGAAATAGCTACCTTGGAAGGTCACAAACTGTACTTCAGTGGCAGAGAGGACAAACATGAGCATGGAGTTGGGCTTCTTGTCCACAAGGACAGCATGAGTACTGTCATGGGATATCTGCCAGTCTCCGCCTCTGGGCAACTTCGTTCAACATTACCATCATACAGGCATACGCCCCAACATCATACTTTGATGACGCTGATGTGGAAGACTTCTATGACCAGCTACAAAATGTTGTGGATAAAACATTGAAGAAAGACATTCTGGTTGTGCAAGGCGAATGGAATACCAAGATAGGCGAGCACGTTTGCATAAACTGGAAAGGAACATGTAGGCTTTGATGCAATGCACAGACCAGTGACAGAAGCCAGTGGCTCCTGGAATTCGTTGGTTACAACGACCTTATGCTGGTAAACACCTTGGGCCAACACAAAGTATCAGGATGAACATGGCACAGTGCAAGCAGAGACAATTACACTCAGATCGACTGCATTATGGAGATGAGGTGAGTAGAGTCAAAAGTAAATATCGCCAAGACTCGAAGCTTTCTAGGAGCGGACATTGAAAGTAGCCATTATTTGGCAATGACAACCTTCAGGCGACATCTAAAGAAGGCCAAATCCATACAATAAAAAAGTTTGATCTCGAGAAACTGAGTGATCCCGAGGTAGCAGAAGCGTTCTAAGCATAGCCCACTTTCCCAAATGCTGACGATAAGACATCAATCCGCTGATCACCACCTTTATACAACAACGACTGAAATGGCCAGCAAGATCGCTGGTAGACATCCTCCAGTCCAGAAGCATTGATCACAGCTGAAGTCCTGAACCTGTGTGACAAGAGGAAGGTGCTGAAAAAGAAAAAGGATACAGAAGGGACACAGCAGTATAAACAGTCAACCAGGAAGTCAAGATAAGCATGATAAAGCAAAATAAAACTGGATAGAAGAACAGTAAAAGACAGTGAAAGAAACATGAAAAGGAACAACTGGTCTGAGATCTAACAAGCACAATACAACGGCGAGTAACCTCCTTTCACGACAGAGTCAAATACTGCCTCACAGAATAAACAGACATTGTGAAGAGATGGACAGAGTACCTTAACAACCACCGAGCTACAATACATCCATAGGCACTGAACGTTGCTTTGGCAACTAACAACGACTACCACCTCATCGTACTTAAAGAAGTAGAAGCAGCAGAGAGATCGCTGAAAATGAGAAAGCCAGCAGGAGTGGACAATATCACAGCAGGACTGGTCCAAGTAGGGGGGGAAGCAATGATTAATGCCCTCACAAACATCTACACAACGTTCTGGTAAACACCGCCCTGGACCCAATCAATGACCATCAACCACCCCAAGAAAGGCAGCTAGCAAAAATGTCAAAACCACTCTTCATTCAATCTTATAAGCCATCCAAAAACGTCATGTTGATGATACTTCAGAAAAAAATAAAGCCATAAGCTGAAAATATCATTTACGAGGAGATGGCTGGTTTCGAATTAGGGCACAGTAACATGGCTTATCTTCAACATCAAGATACTGTGTGAGAAGTACCTCCAACACAAGGAAAATCTGTACCACGTCTTCGTGGATTTCAAGAAGACATTTGACAAGGTATGGCATTCAGCCTTGTGGGCGACCTTGAGACTGTACAACATCAATGAGAACCTCATTATAGTAATAGAACAACTCTATGACAAGACCACCAGTGCAGTATACTTCAACGGCAGCATAGGGGACTTGTTCAGAACAACAGTCGGAGTCAGACAAGGTTGTTTGCTCTCTCCTTCATTATGCAACATCTTTTTGGAGAGAATAATGGCTGACATGCTTCAAAAGAATGAAGGGATAGCCAGCATTGGAGGCAGAACAGTCACCAATGTAAGTTTTTCCGACGACGTTAATGGACTAGCAGGAAATGAGCAAGAACTAGCTATCTTAGTAGAGAGCCTCGACAAAACCACTCCATCCTACGCCTGGAAATCAGTGTAGAGAAGACCAAAGTGATGACCAACAATACCAAATGCACCAGCAATGACATCAGTGGCCAAGGTACGAAGCTTGAAACAGTCCACAGCTTCAGATATTTGGAGGCAGTTGTAACAGATGAAGAATCGAAGCCTGAAGTACTATCCAGAATTGCGTAGACAACCGCATCGGTGATAAAATTAATACCCATCTGGAGCGACAAGACCATCGCACTCAGTTCATAGGTAACACTAATTTTCTCACCTTTGATTGTTATGTTTCTCTACGCCTGTGAATAACAGACCATAAAAGGCCAAAGTGATGAGATGTCTCCGAAAGGTCAACGGCGTCTCATACTAATACTATGTCGCCAATGAAGAAATACGGCAAAGGACGAGACAAGCTATTGCGCATTACGAAGACCTCTTGGCTACAGTGAACAAACGTAAATTGCAGTGGTATGTGGATGTCTCACGATCATCAGGACTTGCCAAGACAATCATGCAAGGCACTATACAAGGAAAAGGAGAGATATGCAGGCAGATAAATAGGTGGGGAAGACAACATTCGGGAGTGGACATAATTTACACTAAGCGATTCTCTAAGAAAGACCAGAGATCGAGAAGAATGGAGGACGATGGTTGTCCTGTGTCAAGCGTTGCCCAATCATCTACCAGACTACATGACTGATGGCTATCTATAATCATTAGATTAAATTGTTATGAAAATCTAAATTAATTATTTTTTGTTAGTTTCAAACTTTTTGTAATTCTACTTAGGAATGTTTACTTTACTATCATACATAGCTCGTGCTTACATGAGTCACATTTACGATTTATGTAAACACAATGTGTCTAACAAATATTAGATCCACGCTAAGATACTACTACTACTACTACGACTATATCTACTTCTAATACTACTACTACTACAACTAACTACATTTAGTGATATAAAAATGAAATAATAATTTTACAGAATTCATTCCTTAACTCACATAATTCAGCCGCTGGTTCGTAACACTTTCCCCCATATAAAAGAAGAACGATTCATATAATACAAATTTCTTTTTCACCAGATATGAATTACACAGGAGGTGAAAACAATTGCATCAAAAGAAGTCTTATAAATTTACACAAAATTGTAGATGAAAATGACATTTCTATACACGGGAATGTGCATCTGCGGTCAAATTATCTTTTCCTTTAATGTGCCTGATGTCAAGATTGTACTCTTGCAAAACCTAAACTCCATCTCAACAGCCTCAGTTTTATTTTCATTCTGCCTATGAAAGTGAGGGGGTAGTGATCACTAAAAGTAACAACAGGAGCAGGGACCGAGCTCATATAAACTTCAAATGCTGTAATGCTAGTATTAAAACCAAGCATTATTCCCAATTGTTGAGTAATTTCTCTGGTGTTAATTGTTTTAGAGAAATACCACATTAGGTGTTCAATACCATTTTCGACATCATGAAGCAAAAATGATTCAACCCGAACATCGCTTGTATTAACAGAGAGTTTGAACGGCTGAGTGAAATCTGGAGCTTTAAAAACTGGTACACTTTAATTTATGGTCTTTAGTCTATAGAAAGTCTCTCGACATTTTTCAGTCCAAAGAAACTTAATTTTCTTACTCAAGTTTGTCAGAGGTTCAACAACATCAGACAAATTAGAACAAAATTTGCGATAGTACCCAGCCATACATAGAAATCGCATGAGCTGTGTTATATTGGCAGCCACATGAAATTCAGAAATAGCTTTTACTTTAGCATCTATAGGGTTCTTCTGAACATGCTCCACAACAGAAAAGTAATATACGCACGGCAGAACTCACGTTTAGATAAATTAATAGTCAAATTTGCAGCCGCGAGTCTGTGGAAGAACTTCTGAATCATGGTTAGATGTTCTTTTCAGGTGTTGTTGTAAATGATGACATCATTAATATATGCATCACAATTGTCTAGACTAGACATATTCATATTCATAAGGCGTTGCAGAAATACTTGGAGACGCCTTCATCTCCGATGGCATGACTTTGTACTGGTAGAGTCAATCTGGAGTCACGAAAGCCAAAATTTCTTTTGCTCTTTTCAGTATTTAAAAGTTACCAAAAGCCCTTCAGGAGGTCGAATTTAGTGACCTATTTGGCATTTCCAATTTTGTCGATACAATCATCTATTCTTGGCAATGAAAATTAATCTATTTTTGTCGCACTTTTCACCTTCCGATAATCTGTGCACATTCACAAAGTTTTATGCGTTTTAGGAACAAGACTGCACGGTGAACTCCAATCACTCTTACTGTGTTCTATAAAATTATTGTCCAGTAAATGATGAATCTCTTTTCATGAATTCCTGTTGAAAAGAATTCATTCTGTGTGGATGTTGTTTTATGGGTTTCGAATCTACTATTTCAACTTCGTGAACAATTTTGTTAGTCATTGTACGTAGGTCTGGACACAAGTGTTTATAGTCAGACAATCATTGTTTATGTTTACGTCTTCCTTATTTTTGCAAATGAGAAAGATTCTGGTCTAGATTTTCTATAACTTCCGAATCCCGAAGACTTGTTCCAAGATTCGTAGAATTCAATTGAATTCTTTCTTTCAAATTATCAATTGGTGGGACAGGTACAGCTAAATTAATTGCATCATTTACTTGGCTATTTCTTTTAAAATAACAATAATCCATTAATTTACATAAACTTGAGTACCGATATCATAATTTAACTCATTCTCTTTCTTCTCTGCTTTATAAGGACCATATAATCTAAATTGAAGAAAATTCTGCAGAATGAGCAAGAGAGAATGAACTTTATTACATGACTAAAAACTTCTCTCTAGGACACTTTGGTGAAGTTTCACTTTTGACTTGAACAGCCTAATGTCAAATTGAAATGTAACAAGCTGGAATATTCTAGACTTAAATTTTGACCTTTGACCAGACTAGTCATATCTGAGGAGGCCAAATTGAGCGACATTCCTCAAAATAATTATCACAGGAAATCTTGTTCACACACACACACTTGATGTTCAGCAAAGTTTGGTTATTTGACTTGGTCTTTGATAAGAGATGAACAGTCTACCATAATTCTACAGAATGGTTCGTAAAATGTAGGAATTAGTTGCAAATGAAATTTAAGTATATTTTGATTTGGTTTTCACACAATTTAACAAGTATGACAAGATCTACAAAACTAGCAAACACCAATTTTATTTTTTGGTCAATAAAAGCGAATCAATATCCTGTAATATGTTTTATGTATCCCTAAATGACCAGCCATATGAGTATCATGGGCCAAACTAATTTTCTCCTGTGTGTAAGGTTTTCGAACCACAAACTGATATTTTACAGACCATTCATCACTAGCAGGTACCTCGGGAGGTCTTCATTTTCTCATAAGAATTCCAATTTTAATGAAGCTGTTGTTGCTGTAGGGTTTAACGCTATATTTTAGCACACAATAGGTTATACATGGCGGCTAGTATTAATGGTGGAGGAAGAAACCGGGAAATCACCGGAAATAACCACCGATCAACGCGAAGCTGCTGGCAAGCTTTCTCACATATCCGCATTCGCCGAATCCTAGACTCGAACCAACGCAGACACAGTTGAGATGGCAGTGATCCGTAACGGACAGCGCTTTAGAACACTCAGCCGCTCAGGGCCCCAATTTTAACGAAGTAAGAGACAGGTACTTCAGTTGCTAATGGCCCGCTGAAACAAACAGGAGATCTCAGGATCCTTCTCCTGTTCTAAGACAAGTGTTTGCCGTTTATCACCATGATCAGATAAAAGAGAATGAGTATTCAAAAGAGGATCACTATGATCAATATCATTCAACTGATCCAAATTAGACGTGAACGTGACCTCATCAAAAGCCTGGCCAATAAATGTGTCTAGTAAAGAAATTCATTTCTTATCGAACTCATTCTCAAGAGCTTTATTTGCCAAAGATCTGGTAACTGAATAACCTGGGAATAAATCAGATTTCTTTTTCAATAGGATCCAATTTCTGATCCAAGGAAGGCTTGCCAGTTATAAGTGGATTAACCACAACCTTGTCTCCATCTAGGTTATTGCCTAGCAACAAATAAATGCCCTCAACGGGTAATGTAGAAACTACCTGGACGGTCACATGTCCTAAAACTAAGTCGGATGACAAATTTACAAAATAAAGATGAACATTAACAAAGCCGCACTCTATTACCGGAATGCGAACAAACTCATTAGAACAGGTCTTATCAGAAGAATGCAAAATAGCTGAAACTAAAATACTCTGAGAAGTGCTTGTATCCCTCAAAAGTTTCATATGGATAGGAATGGACAAATTACCCAAGAGTGATATAGAACCGTTCGAAATGAGTGGCTGCATATTATCCAAAGCACAGTCAGACTGAGGTTTTACATAAACAACAAATGTATTATTTTTAATACAAGTCATTGACCTTGGCCTCGTAGAAAAAAAGAGTTTTTGGGATAGGTCTATCTTGATTTTGATACCTATATTTCAATTTGAAGCAATTATAAACGATGTGTTCTTTTTCTTTTAATAGGTATACTTAGGTACAGATAAGGATTTTGAATCAAGTTTCTCAGAGGCTTGTTTTCTTAGAATTTATGCCAGACTAAGTTTTACTGAGAGTCGTATTTGATTGAAGCACGTTGTATCAGTAGACTATTGAGTGAAAGATTTGCTTACAATGGGAACACTGAGTGAAGGAATACTCATCAGCATCAATAGCAGTGTTTTCCAAAGTTTCTAGCCTATGCTCTTTGATCAGAGTTATTAAACATTTTAAGTAATATCAATTGTTCAATGCTTTCAAAATCATGTTCGACCTTCTTGGCTAAGCCCTATCTCTTGAATTACTGTTTCTTTTCTTTAGTAAATTCAACATAAGTTTGCCTAACATCTTTTCTATAGTTTCTGAACTTTTGTTGCTAAGCCTAGGGAACTATTCGTAACCTTTCAATATGAAATACTTAACCAAATCGTAACTTAGACATTGCTGTACTGACGGAGATATACAGATAATTCTGGTCTTGCCATAAAGTATACTCTGCAATAATTGAGTCCAATACTCTCTTGGCCATTTTGAATTCTCAGCAACTTTTTCAAAAATAATAAAATTTTTGTCTACTTCATATTCATTAAAAGGAGAAACTAACTTGACATTTCCTAAGATATAAAATTTTCAATTTGCACGAGAGGTGGAATCTACCAGTCACCTGCCAGATCCAATTATTTCATTTTAATTTGCATCTATCTCTCTCTTTATTCAAATTGTCTTTGTTCCTTTTGTAATTGTCTATGCCAATATTTATCTTTTCCTTAAAATTATATTTGTCTTTCTTTCCTTACTTTTCTATCTTTTTCTTTTTATCAAAATGTAATCTCAATTGTTCTCTTTGTAATTTCACT
Organism: Potamilus streckersoni; assembly: GCA_016746295.1. Lineage (NCBI taxonomy): Eukaryota > Metazoa > Mollusca > Bivalvia > Unionida > Unionidae > Potamilus > Potamilus streckersoni. The sequence continues at coordinate 1,108,216 of JAEAOA010000761.1, forward strand.
CTCTTTTTCATCTCTTTCTTTATCCTTTTCAGATTGTAATCTCAACTGTGTGTGATTGTAATTGTTTTCTCTAAAACTCCAATGTATATTGCATTGTTAGTTCCGCCATGTCAGCGTCGGTAATAAGCTTACTGACAGATGCCAGATCACGTGTGCCAAAGATATTCTGTTCAACCAAATGTTGAAATAAAATTTCTTTGATTTCTTGTTTAGTCAAGGAAATCTTTGCTTCATATAGTTCATACTTTCTGGCAAGTTCAAACAATTCATCCTTCTTAACATTATTGAACTGTTCTTGAGTTGGAGTAGAAAGAATTTTGATATTCTTAAAAGAATGTCTGTTGTCAGTTCCTAAAATTTCAAGCAAAATGAACTAGGGGAAATTAAATTTCAATTTTTAGTCAATATCGTAAGTCCAGGACGAGACCAAAATTATTTCATGTTGTCTAGTTCAAAGTAAAACAAAGATTGAAGACAACAACCTTTGTAAACTTTAAGAAACATAATGTATTACCATAGACAACATGGAGAAAAAGTAAATATACGAAACAAAACTTACGATTTACGAAGGAGATCCATAAATGTGTTCTATAGATATGAAAACACTTAAGTCCTGTAAAAACAGTTCTAAATTGACACAGTCCGAAGTTCAGTTTTGGTCCGAGATGGCGGATGATGACGTGAGACAAAGGCTAACACAAAACCCCAGAATCTACACTGTGAAGCCCAATTTGTATCTGTTCCAATTTAGAAGAAAATTTTATAAATTGTCTTTGTCCAAACCAATAGTGTTGTGCTCCAGGGAAAGTAATTATTTAGAAAGTAGACGAAGTACAATTATCTTTGCTAACAAAACATATGTTCTGCGTTGACTTACAAACATATAACTTATTCCAGCATAAAATTACCTTTCTAAGGTAATAGAGGCTATGTGATTCTCAGAGATGTTGAAAACGGCGACTGTACTGCACTTACGACTACGACTGAACGTTCTTGCAGAACTAAGCATATAAAAGACACTAACACGGCGTTTCATGTACACATGCACGGAGGACAAGTGTAATTTCGCAATGCATCTGGATATTAGGGAAGCCTGGACAAGTGTCTGCTAATCATTTAATCATTTAAATAGCTACTTCAGAAAGTTTACTTGCGACAAGTTTACTATCATATTTACGATTTAAGTAAACATATGATACTAACAAAATGTTAGACTCATGCTAACATAATCATAATAATAAAAAAGTACATTTAATGACATAAACATTGAAATAAAAATATTTATATAGAATGCATTCCTTAACACCCACAGGGTCATAACACAGATGGAATTGTATTACAACATTGAGTTCAGTTTTGTTTGACTTGATTTTTTGATTGATTTAAGTAAACAACTAATAATGGAAACACTGTAAATAGATTTTGACATTGCGTCCGAACAGAAAAAGTGGTTGTTTTAGTTAAACAATTATTTTTTTTATCTCTTTTAGCATTTGCAATTCCTTCTCAGAGTAAGATTCATTAAGTGGAATCAAGGCCATATGTTGAGTAAGTGATAGATAACATTGTGCTTATTGTTACAAACGTTTGGTTTTCCCAAACGGAAGAACTTTGGCACCATTCGGGAATCTGTTTTGCGTTCTAGTTAGTATTATAACTCATGTCATCATAAGAATTAGGCATTCGGGCTCTAAACAACTGATATGTTATGCTGTGACCATTTTGAGTTGAATTTTATTTTTTCTTCAAATTATCTGAATTCAAGATTCGTTTTGCTGGATATACATAAGTGCTCTTACAAGATCCTAGGACAGAGACATTTACTGAAATTTAAAGGGAAAATAAAACTGAAATAGTATTTTCTGTCATTCACCAATGAACTATTGACACATTATAGAACAGACATTATCACCCTCCATTTTGGATTTCATCGGGATTAGAAGTCAATTTCATTTCGGACTCTTAAAAAGAGTAGTCCTATCTTTAATTCCTGGATTAATTTGTGGTAATAATGCTTAAAACTGTAAGTTCTTTTTCTTATTTTTACAACCTTTTATCCTAAGGAAATAAATCATTTGTTACATTTTACAAAGCCTGTTGTTTTCACTCTTTTCTGTTTCTTTTTGTAAGAACGTAGACACGTAACAATATGGTAAAATGTGCTTTTTTATATTGTTTTAGAAACAACATTTACAAATAATCCAAGCGTGTCTATGATGTTTCATCATCAAAACGTTCGCTAAATGATTTCTCATCAAACTTCTGGAGTGGAAGTCATTTTACAAAGAGGATGTATTTTTGGGTCAGGTATGTGTCCTATATGCGAATAGCACAACACCATGTTCTAGCTCAGACTTCTCCTGTATGGGACATACCTCTCTGAAATAATGTTTTTTTTGTACGAAGAATGTTTGCGTTGATTTTTTTCCAATTGTTTAACCATATTTTATAACAATCTGACATAAATCTTTGAAATCAGTATATGTAACGTATATTAGAAGCAAATATCTGCACTGCGGCTTGGGTTTTATTAGCTGCCCTTCATACCCATTAGTACCAATATACCTAGGAATCCAACAGTACTGAATGTTTGTTTCTGTGTTGCATTAGCATCTTATGGTTCTAAATGATCTGGGTTATTAAAAATATTACAGGTCTTTTAGTGTGAAAAAGGAATGTCAAACGACTGTACAAAATACTTTTGAAAGGTATCAATTTAGTTCAAAATTTCAGTTTTGCTATATTTTCTGCTATACAGATAGGGCCTTTTTGTTGAAACCGGCTCAAGCTGGTGCAATGGGCGTTGTTGCGGTAGCTCGAGCGTTATCTACAGGATTTTGACTATCATTATACATGAACGTATGATTAAAACAGGAGGCTCTGAGATGCGAATTTTTTAATTGGCAATGACCTTATTTTTTTACTAGATTTTCATAACAACCGAGCTGACGATTTTGGAACACAAATTGTTGCATTATTTGTAACTGATTTTTGTTGTTTCTAAGCGTGGAAGAATTCATATCTCAGATGGATTTGAACATTATTTGATAGCGACGCAAGTCAAAGTTATGGTTCGTTCTTCGTTCTTCCTTTGAATAGTACTTCTCTAACAAGAAAGTTCGAAACGTTCCTTCTTAAAATTAGAGTCCATGATTTTGTGTTGGACCAAGAATCCACAGGTAAGACTTACAAGTTCATATGTACACAATCAATCAAACGGACATACTCTCGAGTCTGTGTGTGCCACGGCTCGTATTAAATCTAGGACGGTTTGACATTTGTCCCTGAGATATCTAGTTTGCGGGTGCAAAGTTAGCTTAAGGTCAAAACTTAGTCCGAAAAATGTACTCCACCCCAAAATGAAATATTGTAGTCGTGAAGATAGAGTGATGGGTCAGCAAGAATTATATATAATCAGCAGATTATCACACAAACTGTTTCAGAACCTGGCTTCTTCTGCCGATTTCTGTTTATTGTTTAAGCTTACCTTTGGTTAAAGTTCAGTAATATTAATTCTATTGCAAAACAAACAAATCGTTAAATTGTAACAATCAATTACATTCTGATATAAACCATTTGTAGATAATGCTAATTGGATGTTGAACATGAAAATACTAAGCTGCCCCAGGTTTGGCGAGGATTAGGATTCGTGAACATTGATGAGATGCTGCAAACAAACCTCCAAAACGTTTTTGACTTATGAACATTTTGTATAATTCTGCAGTCAGTTCATTTGAGCGAAAAGCATGTTTATCCTATTACGATTTACTGCTACTATTGACACTAGCGAGTATGATATTTGAATCGCAAGTTCTACAGTGACAAAGAATGGCAAGATTTGTTTCTGATTATGTTTAAACTACCCTTATAAAAACGACATGAAAATACATTGTATCACTGTTAATTAATTTAAAAAGAAGCGGATTCCTTTTACGTGGTTGAGTAATCAACTTTTATAATCAGACACTAATGTTATGTATCTGCAAACCAAACCTGCAAATGGCAAAATATGTGGCTGATGATACTCATACAGATAAAGGATTCGAGCCACACCATACATGACTTTCCAATCACTAAAAGTACAAAACTAAATATACCTCAAGTAAGATAAATCATCAAACGTTACAGACGATGCTATACGGAAATGTCAAATAACGTAGCTTTCCACGCTACCTGTGTTACACTGGACTCCAACATCCTCCGAATGATGACAGTTGTTGACTCTTGTATAACTGCATGTAGCTAGGGATGATTCTGTCCCGTGGCAGTTAACATCATCTATAAGTATAGGACCACTTCCTTGACCATACCGGGCATTTCCTAATGCAATGGCACCACTTCTGCATGAGAAATAAAAAACATGAGACAAAGTATGCAAATTTGAATTCAAACATTTCGTATCATCCAGTAATTAAAAAGGAATCGTGCCTAAAGAAAAGAATGAATAAAAATTGTGTATTATATATATATATATATATATATATATATATATATATATATATATATATATATATATATATATATATATATATATATAGATATATATATATATATATATATATACATACATACATACATGCTACAAACGTTCAACAAACTGCTGTTGCGATTTGGCTTGTACGGTTTAGCAAAGTCCGTAAATCAATGACGGTTGGATTTAAAACAGAAATTGAAAGTAGCATTCATCGCATATTTTGCTTACATTAGGAATTTGTACCATTGCACTGTACATGGGACGATATTTCTGGTGTTTAATGGTCGAATTTTATCTAAGTTTCACAAAAGATGTTTAAAAGATCATCTGGCCAACTGTGTTACATTAACTATCGCTGAAATTATATATATATATATACATATATATATATATATATATATATATATATATATATATATATATATATATATATATATATATATATATATATATATATATATATATGTAGTGTATATATATACTATATATACTACGTATATGTAGTGTATATATATACTATATATATATATATATATATATATATATATATATATATATATATATATATATATGTATATACGAAAATATATGAATCACTCTTAAATTTAAAAATTTTTCCATTTGTCATTAGCGCTCTTCTCTTTGTACATCGCCCAATGGGAATATTACGAGGTCCAATGCCTTACTATAGAAACACCACCTCGTATCAAATATGGAAACTTTGCAAATTAGATAAATGATGGGAAGAAACTTTTAATGTTATAGTAACGCATATGACAGTAAAATAAAAAATTTGTTGAACAACAAAAATAATTTAGCACATTACTTTGTTTTCGTTTAAACGGGTTTAGAGAAGATATAGAAGTATACAATGATTTCAACATCAACCAACAGACTCGTTATACACACACACACACACACACACACACACACACACACCACCCACGCACGCACAGTTTAATTTTGATTTATTATGACAAGGAATATGCCAATGTATGGTCAAATAATAATTGTATTATTATCAAAAAATATATTACGTAGGAAGTCCAAGCTGACGACAGACAACCATGGCATCAAAATCTGAGAAAGCATCGTCACAGACTGTACCCCAAACACCACCTATGTTAACTTCAACTCGTCCACTGTGAGCATTAGTACCATTTACCAGTCTAACATTAATTGGAGTAACGCCTTCTAGAAAATAGATGCAAACAATAATCGTGGTAAGAAAGGTTAAGAAAATTATACTAGCTGGTTATATATTTTTTATATTAATTAAAATAAGATAATTCAGGTACTAGGCTGGTACATGGTTTCTACGCAGCTGTCTATTTTCTGTCTCTTTTATATCAGTTCACAAGGCATTGTGAATAGGACAATAACAGAATTGACTATGGCCATATAAACGTTTGCGTTTGAGAACGTGCTCCTTCTGTTCGCTATCAACATACTCATTCTGCCCTGCATCGAATGGTGTTATTCGGAGATAAAAATAGAAACTGTAAATTAAGTCTGGCAATTGCATTAGGGTCATTTAGTCCCATCCACATTCGTTGATATTTATGCCTGCAATTTGTATTTGGTTCTTACCTTCTCATGCAATCAAATCTTGACAAATTAGAAATTTAAACTGAGATACAAAGCTTTTTGTTCTTCATACAGATCATTATTATTGGTTCCAGAGATCTTTTCCGCAGCCTTTCGAAACTATTATTTTAGCTGGTCTGTTTTATCTTGTCACTAGGAAGCATACGGATATATATATATATATATATATATATATATATATATATATATATATATATATATATATATATATATATATATATATATATGGTATATGTTTTATATATATATGTTACATATAATGTTATCTTTTGATGATATGTACATTATAGGAATCAAACGGTGGTGTGATTTTTTCGGGTCAGAATACAAGTGTCAAATTTGACTTTTAAGAGTTACAATTAAACGAGGGGGCATAATATGAACCAGTTTGATTAATTTTATTGTTATTTCATTTATTATTTTATTATCATGACTAGATGTAGTGTTGTAAGGATTGTGTGAATTTGTGCACTGTTATATGACAACAAATGCAATATTATTTGTGCATATTCTGCTGTTTGTCTTCGTTCTTGGAATGATTATCTGCTCTCCATACCTTTACCCTTCCGAGTCATATGCATATGAATAAGTGTAGGGGAGTTTGTGACAGTATGTTTTGAACATAAGTCAGGCAAGTTTGGTCGATTCAGTTGTGTTGACCCTGTTGGTCGACTAAGGAGTCAACTTATCGTTCTCAATCACGTATCTGGTAAAACTTTGGTTCAGATGTTTTCTATTGCAAACCCGATTGGATACAGGTTATGGGATCCTTAGTTTACATTATGCTAGCTTTATCCTACCTGTCTAAATTTACGAAAATCTTACATACCAGTTAAAGTAAAGAGAAACCTTTCATAAATGTTAATATGATAATATTTATAATATATGGTGTTCTTAAACGTGTATTGTTGAATACGCGAATTGTAGAAAACGTCTGAAACTTTCCTGTGGAAATCTTCACGCCATTTGAATAGAACTATCTTGTGCATTCATTCGATGCATTTTTAGAATAATTATGGAAGGTATTTGTATAATTGTGCCTGTATGAAATGATAGAAGTGCATATGATAGACTAGTTTCCAAATTAGGGAAAGTACTCAGTTCTGTTTAGAATGTAGGAAGTTAAAGAAAACGATCGAGTGCAGTCAAATGATAACGAATCTAAGCAACCGGAAGATGTCGTAGTTGAAGGATAAGTTTGATCTTCTAAGCCTCAGTTCAGTGCAAAATATATTATACATTTTTACATGTGCGTGAATTGCGAATATGATCTATCCGGTGGTACTAATAATGAAGATTCAAACTCGTTGCTTGGACACTCGTAAAATATTAGCAATCACTGGAGAAATCAGAATCAGGTAATAGGCTTACTTGACAGAACCACTATGGCCGGTAAGAAACAAAACAGCTTCTAAGGTTATGCTAATGGCTTAAAAAAGAAGCGTGTGCTTCATATATGCAAACAGTAATTAAACCAAATCCGGAGAGATATCTAAGACCCAGAATTAATCAGACTAGACATTCGTTCATATTTACTGCTACCTGCATGACACACCATCGATCAACTCTGCTAAGAGGAGGAGGGCTCCATTGCTGCGCACAGGTAAGCTTACAAAACACTATTTTTTCCATAAGAGAACTGGGGAGCAATGGGGTGAAAATTGTAGTGCATATATTTGCTAATAGTTGCATATGAACATCTGCCACGTTCCTTTTAATACTGGCAAATTACTAGCTTGATTGTAAAGTTTCATTAAGTTAAGATCATTCTATTCATGCACAAGGGAACAGACAAATACATTAACTTGCATCTTTGCATGTTGTACCAACATATGCAGGCTTATATTTCTCAGCAACCGATACCACTTGCACACAGTTTGGGGTGAGTTTGTGTTACTTGTATTGTCAGTGGACATGGAAAAGAAGTGTATTAAAATAAATTGTTTCTTTTCTCCAAAAGTTATACTGCCAATCGTGCACAAACATGGCTGTGTAGTGTCGGCTGCTTCACGCTTAGAAACTGAAAGTCAGTTTGTATTGATGCATCTCGCGATACAATGTTAAGCAGCTGGGATCATGTTGTAATTAAAGTGATGTTTGAAATAATATTTTCAATTGATGATTCATGTGAACATGTAGTTACCAGTGTATATTTACCACCAGTTAGCATTGTACAAATGAATATAAGTTTTTAATATGGTCTTGCTTTGTAAATAGAGCCTTAACTATGTATTTAAAGATTAAGATAAAACTGTAAAACACTTTGAAATGTCGTGCGTTTCTCATTAATGGCAAAATAAATGTATTTCTTTAAAATGAGCAATGTACGATTTAATGCTAATTATCCAACTCATTTAAGTCTAATCGGAATGCTCCCTTGATTTTAGTCGTACAAACTTCATGACAGTTAAACACGTGTGATGTACACAAAATGGAGGTTCGATGTGGACCTTAATACAAATGAATGTTCATATATTCTACATTATATGCATCGTTTCTTCTCAAGAAATTACTGAAGACGTTATGCGAACGATTTATGCAAATCTTATTATATCTTAGTCAATTACACCATATGAACGATGTAACAACTAGAATGGATTTAGTTTAGCGTACAAATAGTCTTAATTTCCCTGAAATGACTTACATTACTACGTCTTATGGGCGAAAATACTCACCAGTCTCTGATACATCACAGGACAATGAAACATCTTCGCTATTGTCACAGTTGTGTTGAAAGAACGGCCTGTGAGCACACAAAGCGAGCGTTGACTCACTTCCATTACAGGATACATCGTCCAATATGATGGGTACCGACTGATTGGACACAGAGAGTGACCACGAATGCACAAATATGGATCGATTTCTAAAATAGAATAACAGATAGAGCAACATAAGTAAACAAATGGAATGTTTACATTTTGATTATGAAGTTCACGATTACATAAATTCCAAACGTTGTTGATAGGATGCTGGAAGAATGAGATATATGATATATGAATAGAGTATTGCCTTTATCAAATGTGTTATTTGCCACAAATTAAAACAAGCATAATATGTCATATCGTATGTAAAGTACACGCCAACTTCACACCATCCACACCATTAAGCTTGTTACCGAGACAATGAGAACATGTGATTTAGGAAAGTTTAAATTGAGGCCATATTGATAAAGGAAATACAACGTTCGTATTGAACTATATAAA